>CM037871.1:61031993-61577109 GCA_021292105.1 Anadara kagoshimensis | reverse complement strand
AGGATCAAACCGCAATACGTCCGACACTCCCGGCTAGTGGTAAATTGTAAATTTGTAAGCGGGTTGGCCGACTTCGTATGGTACTTGAGCCCTTTGTCTGAGAAACTCACGTGTGACACCGTGGGAGCGGAAAATGAAGTCAAACTACACACGGCTAACATATCCCAAATGGCGGTATGACAGACGTCAATGTCGTATTTGCGAGCCGATTTGGTTATTGTATTAGTGACTGCCATAATCTGCATGTTACTGGCCACTAAGCCCAAAGCCCCAGCTCCAGCTGGGGGCGGGTTACTGCCTACGAGAGTCAGCAATTTTGATTCAAACTCGGTGTCTTGTCCATCGGTTTGTTCGTCTTTGGTAGTACCAGTGTCCCCCTTTCCGAATTTAAACATCATCCGTATTAGATGTTTGAACTCTCTCATGACGACCGGCCCCGTGCCTAAAACCATGGTCTTAGAAGAACCGTCGATACTTTGCGGAATATATCTCTCTGTCGATTTCTTTTCGCCCGTGAAGATAGATATGGCCTTTATGCCAGATCCAACAGTCACGTCGATACAAGGCGTCTCCGTGGTGTAATTAATGTTGGTATCGTTGTTACCAAACTTGTGAATCAAGTCGAGTATTGTGTCGTACACCAACAAGACCTCATCTTCTTCTAATGTTTCTTCCAAGTAACCAGACAAGTCGACCTTATCGGGAACACGGTTACTAAATTGCTCGGTAGTATGACTCTCTAGAGACGCAATAAGACCATTCATTGTGTTTGTGACATCCGGATCGTCGTAAATGCGTCCCATCTCTTCGCTAAGAGAGTGCTTGCTTACACACATTACTATAGGCATTTCGCTATCTCTGTGCCGCTCCATAAATGTCTTGAAATATATTTTATTTGGGTAGTAAAATTTTGGCGTGAAAGCGACAGCTGGCAACCACATAACCCTATCGTCCAACATGGATATGGTGGCCGTGTACTTCTTCAAAATAGGAACTGTTTCCGAGGAAAACACGTCTTCCTTTTTCACCTTTAAGGCGAAATAAGACGCATTGTAAGAGGCCGAATTAGTTTCGTTAAGACCAGTTTTACTTTCGTCAAAATTGTCAGCCATCTTTTCACCGTAAGTTAAACAAATGAAAGTATACTATATTCCGAGACTTAAACTCGTCAGTTGCAATTCACAGCAAGATTGTAAATAACAATTCGCTTGTCGTCGTTGTATATAAAGCAGATATTAGATCGAAGTCTGTGAATTTTTTTTTAAAGTTTACAACAAAGATACCAAATTAAACTTTGTGGTATAGGAATGAAGTTTGTGGTCAAAATTCTACAAACTTTGATCCGAGACACGTGTATAACATCAAAATTAAAGTTTGTGATATTTTATTCAAAGTTTACAACAAAGATACCAAATTAAACTTTGTGGTATTGAAATGAAGTTTGTGGTCAAAATAATTGAGCTCAGTTAAGTGGGTCAATTATAAAAAAATTCAACAAACTTTGATCCGAAACAAGTGTATAACATAAAATTTATAAAATAAAAAAAAAACAAGACGATTTACCTGTTGAGGTTGATATTTTATTTCATTGTAAAATCAGACATGAACATGAATAGTCTCTTTTATTCCGCGAGAGACGAACGGGTCTTAAGTATGATACAAGATCATATTGACACATGTCGGTCGAAACCACCACAAGGCCCTTGTGAAGCCACTTTAATATTTATCACGGGAGACGCAGGCACCGGCAAAACAATGATACAGAATGCTCTTAGACACATCCCTCGTATTACACCCGCGTTTATCGGGTCTACCAATGTTGCGGGTAACGTGCTTAGGAAGGTTTTCACTGATCATGAAATGTACACGAGTAATCACACCGTCTATGCGACTACATTCCAACAATATGGTAGAATCAATCCAAAAATGTGGGCAGAATGCATGAAAAAATTATACAGTGGTACCCCGCAGGAGGTTTATACCGCCAGTTACAAGACACCAAACGAGTTTTACACAGCAATATGGTCCAACCTCAAAAGTGTGTGCATGATGTTGTTTTCGCGGCAATATGGTAGAAATGCATTAACAAAAGAAGACTATCACAAATATAGAAGGGTGGTGATGAATGAAATGAGCGCGGATGATAGACGGGATCTTAGGAAAGTTCATAAAGCCACCATGGATAGAATACTTGCGGTATATCCACGGACGCAAATACCGGACAAGTTAGTGTATGATACGTATGTATTTGACGAAGCGGGTAGGTTGACTTGCTCGTGGGCAATTGTCGACGTCGGTATGTATTATACTGTACACCAAATGTATGATACGGGTTTGAATAAACCCACTTTAGTGGTAGTCGGGTCTTGTACACAACAGACCTCGATAAACGATACGTGTTTTCAAGGGTGTGCAGACGAAGATATTTGTGGACACGAAAAAATACCCGTAAACGAATATTCCATGATAACCATGATAACCAAACCGTGTCTACTATATCACGATGGCATTTTCGTTAAACAAAACAAACACAATCGGCGCATGAAAGCTGGCGACATAGATAGAAGCGCCAATTTGGCTATATTTCGTAATTCGTTAGAAATGGATGAACCCATCCCCAAAGATGTCATGGACTTTCTGATTAAAAATATGAGTGTAACGAAAGAAGAGTTTTACAAGCGCAAATGTATTCACTTGTGTATAACACACAAGGATTGTCGAAAGGTTTTAGACTCGGACGAAATCGATCCCGCGGATGTCGTTCTTGGCGAAGAGAGTTTGACTGCTGAAGGCGAAAATTGGCCAGATGTATTATATAATTGTTCAGCTCCTGCAGGGGCCATGTTCAAGAGTGCCAACTATGCCGAGAAGTGTTGGGTGAGAAAAACGGTAGATGTACCGCCTTCTATCGGAGCAAAATATAAGTTTGGTTTAATGGATGATGGTTACGATAACAAGAAAAAGAATCAATTTTCCTGTTGGACAAACATGCGACGGTTTATAAAGGCAGGCCGTACAGTACTACGCACTCCGCGAGATGCTCATTGATGACCATAAAAGGTTCGTGGTCGGAATTTTTAGAAGACTTGAACGAGTATGAACAGCTTTTAGAGGATAACGATGAATTGATAGCCGAACTAGTTTCTGCAATGGCAACGTCGCTTGCGTACGCTAATATTGGTGATGAGAATACGCTTAATAGAATATGTGAGAGAAATACCAATAAATCGGCCTCTTTAGACGAGCTTTTACAAACAATGCACGACCTGAAGTGTTTGATGGCCGCATCAGCCGATGGCAATGACATGTTTTACACGTGTACCGCGGATACAAAACCGAGATTTTCTATTCCCAAAGGAGAAAATGTTGTGTTTTTGGGTAGATTCGGGAGAGGACTTAGAAATCCACTCGAGGTTAGGTTGGGAAAAACATTTGTTGTCATGATGTATACCGTGAGTATCAAGGTTGACAATGGAGTGAGTTATTATACTTCTTGCAATAAATCGCCATGGGAAAAAAACAAAATGGGAGTTAAACGGAAAGCTGACGGAAAGCGAATAGAGAAGAAGAAAGAAGAGGAAGACATGCTACCTTACAATGACTTTAGCGACGACGACGACGAAGAAGAAGCAGAAGAGAAAATCAATTGCCAAATGATAACACAAATGGAAATCAACAGGGAAGAATCGAACGTCGAATCCCTCGAGGATAACAAATCTAACGCATTCACCGTCTTAGAATTGTTTCCTTTAAAACTGAATCTAATCAGTACCGTGGCGGCCTCGCAGGGTATAACTATAAACACGACAGTATACGGTCAGGTACATAAAATCATGCCGGCAGATAGTTTGATTGTCATGAGTACTCGCAGCAGCTCGTCTGACAACCTGTGGTTTTATTTCGAAGACAAAGAAAAGGGTGTTAGTATCATCCCATTGAATCAAATCACAAAAGATACTATTAAACTGTTATTTGTGCGTTCTTCAAGAGATACGGGAATCTTGTGAGTGTGCAATCCCCCCCCCCCTCCCCATAAAAAAACGAAAACAAAATATACAAGAAATGGAAGTTTTTGGGTATATTGTTAGATTTTGTGATGATTGGTCGTGTTCACATACAGACGATCGGACGTGTTCTAACGCCACCAAAAGCAAATACTATATCGATCCGGAAGAAGACATAAATATCACTGGGGTGCCATTGGTGGTGGTTCACAACGAAAAATTCATAGTGGGCATATGTTCTCAGCAGGTTAAAACCGACAAGGGAGTTTTTATAAAATGTATAATAGACGATGCGTATTTTAAGGAATGTCTTGAGAGAAGATACGTCAATTACAAAAACACTTATAACGCAAGCATTTCTTTTGAAACATTTTGTAAGAAAACTCTGTCATCATTTAGTTTGTCACACGAAGTCAATTCTAAGAAGGTCAGACACGTGTCATTGGTGGACACACCGGGCCGTAAAGGTACGGCAGTCGACTATATCACGAAACCGGGTTTATTATTAAAAAGGAGAGCTAACAATCAATATATTTCAGACGTTATCGCTTCTCATTCTGCGGCTTACCTTCCAGTTGCTGATAGAACGAGTTACTTGGTTCATAACACGGTTTTGAGTTATAACCCAGGAGACGTTTGTTATATAAACGCGAGTCGCAAAATGCATTTCCAAGACCAATTTAACGAGGCTAAAGAGATATATAAAATCGTGAAAAAGCTTCAGTCAGAACAAGAAAATGACGGACGGGGTGCAGTATCATCTCTGAAACGACATCGAACAGTCGAAGAAGACGGTTACGATGACGCCGATGAAGAGGGAGATATGAAATCTCTTGCAAAGATTAAAAAAACGACTTCGGAAGTATCCCCCCCGGCAGTTACGTTATCGCAGCCCATGATTGTGGATGCAATGAGAGACGGAATTCAAGAGGGAATTCAAGAGGCAATTAAGGCGGCGGTAAAGATAATTAAACAAGAACAACAGGTACCAACACCTCCAGAAACCACCTCATCGGTAGCTGTAGAACCGGCGGTCGTTGAAAAGACACCGCAAGTCGTCGAGGCGGGTCGAACAAGGACAACAACAATTACTTTAACGCCGGACCAAGCATTGTTAGATTTAATTGTTAATCATATTGTGGGTGATAAGAAATAAGTTCATCAGTCATATGTTTTGTACTTGACAACATATTTTTTTTTCAACAAAATTTATTTTCGACCACAGACTTGAATCCAATACATCAAATCTCAATCTATTGATACAAAGAATATATTTTTTTTCAACAAACTTTATTAAACCACAGACTTGGATCTAGTACCACAAACCACAATCTATGCTCGAGACTTTACTATTAAATCGGCATCAGGTTTAGATATTTTTTATTATCTAAACCATCACATCGAGGAAATGGCATCTCTCGCTGACAAGGTTGCGGCCACGGAGGACGACAGCCAAGATATTGATTTGTATGATAGCTTCTTGACTCTAGATTGTTCTCAAGACGAAATCGATTCTTTGAACCCTGACACAGTAAAGAAAGATGAAGAGTTAGACTATTTCGAAGATATTACAGAAGAAGAAGAAGAAGCGGTAATTGAAAACAAAGAAAACGAAGACATTGAGGCTATTGATGATCATTCCAGTGACACGACGGAATTCGGTACGCCAGACTTCAAGGCTGCATTTGAGAACACGCCCCCTTCATACAGTGACTCACATCATTTGACGGAGTTTAATGATTGGCATAAGGGCGGGGCCAAAGATAAACGTCACCAGTTTAAAGGCAATCGACGTCATAAATCTGGCAGACCGTATCGTAAACGCAACACAACCAAGAGTACTGTGGCACGACGTCTGTACCTTAATGCAAAAGACCACACTAGAAAACACACTGATTATATTGGGTGGCGTTGGCTGTTTGTCGCTAATAGGGAAATAACTCACTTCAGATCCAAGAAGTTAGTCACGTTCGAGGACATATATGAAGAATTTCGTCAACAAAATCCGGACGCTAGTATAGAAGAAATTTCGAAATGTGCGCTGCCTATAATGATGGCGTTCAGTCGCCTTTGGTGTCCGGAAAAGCCATTTCTGGGGCAACGAGTAGCGGAGTTTTTTCTTCGGAATTTCGCATAGAAAGTGGAGAAACAATGTGGTTGAATATGGATTGTTTACCTATTGGTGGTTGTATGACATTTATCTTAAAATCCGGTGCGGCAGAAATTGACGGATTTCCTCTGCCTCTGAACAAACCTAAAACTATTGGTGCCGGCTATGAGGACTACTTTATTCATTCGTGGATTGGATGTGACATTACAATTGAATCGTGCGTTTCCCCCAAAGATATGTTAATGTGGATAAAATCGTCTACTACGACGCATCAGCTGGTAACGGAAGAATTTTCTAAAAGCAATAGGGTGTTAGTGTTGGACGACACTCACAACAACGCCATAACGGTTGCTAATTACGCCTACAGACGACAACCTGGACCATCTAAACAACAATTAATGGTAAATCTGACGTAAAAGGTAACGCGGGTGTCTGTTGTTTGTATAAAGTCGGTGGTGCCATACCGCCCCATCATTCACTGGACTACTTGCCCGAGTATAAACACATGTTTTGGGTAGAAACGGACGGTTTATGTAATGTCGTGTGTAATTTGAAAGATGTGTTATCAAAGGCTAATATGGTAACCTTGTACATGAACGCCTCGAGATGTACGGATGACGAGGTGGCAACGGTAGTGTCTAACTTGAATGTTGAACAAGTCATTACGACTAACGACAGACGATTCTTAACGCTGTCTAAAACATTGAATTGTGCCGTTTCGAAACTTGTGCCTCACACGAACGATCATCGTGTATCGCCCAATATAGATGAAAAAGGTGTGTTCAGAAATATATTTCTTCAACGATTCAGACCGCATCATTTCCAAGCGGACACTGGATTACAACAAACAAGATTTGTGACGAAAATGTCCCCGGATTTATTACCCGTGGGGAAAAATGACAACGGACAAACTACTTATTGTAATTTCAATGCCGGTTCGAAAAACTGTAAAGTATATGCAATTGTATCTGATTTAGATGACAAGTTACCGTCTTGTTGGGGCTTTGCATTTTTGGACTTTAACGGACGATGTCACACGTTGTTTTCGAGTCGCGATGTTAATAGATTGACATTTGTGTACGTGATGCCATATTTGAAATAACTATTGTAAAAAAAGGGAAGTGGAGATTGATTGTTCTATTTTTTCATTACATTTGTGTATGCAATGCTATTTTTATAATGAGTTTTGATATTAAATAAATGCACAAAAAACACACTTTATTCTACTGTTTTTTTTATTTACATTATATTTTCATGGTCTGGTTGTGTATAAAAGGTTGGCTTGAGTGCGCAAGTGACCGTACCGTATAATGTTTTGTCGAGAGGTACACTTGATATGTTTGTGTCCACTCCCAATTGAGCCATAGATAATTCTTTTGCAATGGAACCGCACCATTGATTGTTGATTTGCGAGAACGTAGTCATGTCTCGTATGGACTCTATAAGGAAGAAAATATTTGGATCTATGATAATTCCTCCGTCTTTTGAAACCGGTTGAGTCCTGTAATAGACTAAAGTCATAGTGGTTTCTCCACCGTCGTCCCCAAAAGACAAAACATACCCCCCATATACAAATTTGTTGGATACGAAAAAATGGTTAAACACTGTTGCTACGTCTCGATGTACGAAAACCTTGTTTGCCCGTTTTATCGCCTCCAATACTTCTGTAGGTAAAGCGTGTTCCGTTTTGGCATTGGATAACCACGCTCCATAGTTCTCAAAACCTCGTCTTGTTCCACGTTTGACGTGTTTGGTGTGTTTGTAGGAGGAAAAATGCAGTAAAAGTCGTTGTATAACACGTATCTACGGAAACTCTGAGATTGCATTTGAGACAACACGAAAGGATAGGTGCAAACATCCGTTGTTTTTTTCAAACTCGTGTTTGTGTCTTCAAATGCAAGGTATTTGTCGGCCCTTCTCAATCTACAGGCATCATTAGTCGAAAATCCTTTTTGAAGACGTTTGGTGCGTCTCTTGTAACGCATACGTGCAATCCAACGTTTAGCCGATATCATCGTTTGAGATTATTAGTCTAATCCAACGAAAATGAAATAGATTACACATATACATCACCCTGTATAATCGATCCCTGTTTAATAGTTTTTTTTCTGCCGCTAAAGAGAAGAAAAAAAGATGAACAATCCAATACAATTGATCAAAAATGATCCGAACCCGTTATCGGCATCTCCAAATGCCCTTAGGGCGCTTGACGAGATGGGTAACGAAAAACAATGGTTGAGAAATGAAATTATATCTTACCATAGTAGACCATCACTGACTCAAGATGACATTAAGAGGGAAGTTGAAGTTCTGATGGCGTGTAAATTGGTTGCCAAATTGAACAACCGCATGGTAGAAAACACCTTTGGAATGGCTCTACACCACGCCATGACGGAAGAACCCATTTCGGATGGATTTAAATTGTTGTTAATCTACAACATCGATCGTACGGACGCTGGGCGGTGTAGTTACCTTGCTCAGACTGCCCCTTGTGTGGACATCGTAAACGTTGAGCGTAAGGTTTCTCCTCCGGGTTCAACTCGTGTTAACATAAGGGTGGACAAAGACGTGTTTCATTCAATGGGACTTGCTTTGGGAGCAATCGAAGGTTCTTGGCTCAAAATGAAAAACGAGCGACTGGCTATGGGTCTGCCTGCTAAACCTCCATTAAGTGACCCTAACCTTAAGATAGCCGAAAACGAGTATCAAAACTTCATGAGCCAAATAGAAATACGCTTAAACGCTGCGGCCAATTCCCTCACACGCGGTCAGAACACTCATTCCTTTCAGTTGATGGTAGATCAATCTCCGTCAGTCACAACGTTACCTAGGAATACCCGCTTTAAGAATGTCATGGATAGATGCGAATTGGTACGTAGGTCGATTTCGATCATACCACAAATGTCTTTCGGAATCAACAAAATGGCGCCCATTCGTAATTCGGACAGGAAATCCGTCTCCATGGTATTGCACGATGTCCTGCGAATATTCGATTTACATACCGATAATTCCGGAGCTATCGACGGTCTAGATGGATGGTTTGACGGCCCAAAGGCCCCGTTTAAGAAACCAGATGTGATTGCATTTACCACTAGTAGGGTCATTGATAGACTACAGTTGCTCGGTGTAGTATCTACAGAAGAGGTCAACATGAACCAGACAATGACTTTGTTAACCCTTAAAGACGAAGACATGCACCCCATGCGGACCGTGGTACCTCAGCGATCCGTCGTGTTAAAAAACGGGTCGTATGTACGCGACCCCGATACGCAGCTGGCCAAAAAAGTAATAACGACCAAAAATCACAAGATCGAGTATGCTCGTGTGGGTAACAAAAATGTGGTTTTCGTTCCCATAGACGACGGAAGTATGGCAAACGATATAGCAACGGCATCGCATGTGACTACGTTGACCAGTTTCGATTTCGCCATACCGACGGGTGTCACGTTCACACAGCACGGTAAAACTTTACACGGGCCCGTGAGGCAATGCACAACGTTTGCCAATGAGACGGGAGCTAGGTACACTCTGTCGTGCGATCAATTGAAAAGTTTCTTTTACGGATTCTTCAGCGACGACGAGCCATTTGATTGCAGTTCGTTTGATGACGTAGACACTGCCCTTAGGTGTATGATGTTCTACAGCCAGAAGCCCAGCGAAGAAGAAGGAGAATGTAGCAAAGAATGCGACGAAAGAAAATACTACGAGGAGGTTCTCGTAAAGAATGAGTTCATGCGCGATAATTACTACTACAACAACGATTTGATGGCGCATAACATCATCAGTGTCATGCTTAACCGTACCTCTCCAGCACTCAAATCTCTATTTGATAGGGATCATAAACGTGGATCATCAAACAAACCAAGTCAATTCCAGGACGGTGAAAGCAAACTAAGTAAAGAGTATTTTGTAAAGGAAAACGAACAATTCTATGATAACATAAGTGGCCCTAATCCCACAGAGGTAGAAGGAAAAGGAAAACCGTCGATGGGCCTACTTACTGATAGCTTTCAACCTATCGTCAAAAAGAAGTATGATGACAGTGATGGTAACGACGATAACGATGACTATAACGCGGAAGTGGTCAAAGCCATCGTTAAAAACTACATGGTCACGAAACAAATGCCGTTCAACGTAACCGACTTCAACAAGATTTACAGAGTGTTGCATAATCTCACGAATCACGATGCCGTCGAATACTTGGGATACATAAACACGGGTTTCGGGGTTATCTGGATCAAACCAACTCACGTGCAGGCTGATGGAATTATGCTTTGCAGACCGTCTGGATACGCTCATTTCGGCGGCACCCCGATTCAAAAGCGGTTGCAAGACTTGTCTGACGAATCCAATTCTCTCCTTTTGCAGTCTGTGGCGTACTCAACCACGTCTAGACAGTCGATAGCTAATTACCCTTCTTTAATGTGGAACAATGCTACGTACATTGAATCGGTGACCAGCACGACTAACAAGGTTATTGACGTGACAGATCAATCGGAAATAGCGGACGCCATAAATGCTTTGCACGCTACAGCTACGGCCGATTTGAAGAAAAAGACGTTCGACCCCGAAATCGACGGGAACGGTTGGTGGCCGTTGCTCTGCCCACCTTTCATGGAAATGGAGACCATGTCTAAACCATTTAGTCCTGTGGGTCGTATGGGAACGCAGTTCAAAACGGAGGAAGAACATGCTAGATGTTTCACCGATGTGAACATCATGGATGCCGTGTACCCTAACGTGTTTACTACGAATGCCGTACACCAAGACATGTGGAATAATTTCAATACCATCTGTCTGTACTCCAAGGAACTTTTTAACAATCCGGACTTTCCGTTCTATAAGTACATACATTTCAATCCCACTGCCGACGAGGGTATACGCGCCACGGAAGATGCAATCACTAGAGATAACAACCGTAGAATGAACATGTCAAGAGAGGATACCGTAGGGGTGCGCGTGAAAGGAGAATCTAGTCTTTCGGATTTTATGGGAGCAGCTATACCCAAGACATGTTGGAGTGATACAGATTTGGGTGGTGTTATGTCGAGAGAAGATTTCAAGGCGGCAAACAGTTACAGAGTTAACGCTATTTTAACCAAAGGGGACACGTCATTTTTTATTAACGGCGATGACCTTGTGGGTAAATGGGATCGTTGTGGTGTCAGTGAATACTCTTTCTTAAACTGAGAAGAGGATATTTGTTGTTTTTTATTTTTTTAAAACAAAAACATATACGGAGTACACAACTGGATGCGGTTTGTTTGTTTGTTTTTACTACTACTACAAAAAAAATAAAATACAGCAACAATCATGTTAAGGGACTTAAAATATCTCAGAATGTCTGCTCAGAACGAGGACCCAACGCCTAATAAAATTCCTTACTGTGTCATAAACACGAATGAATATTTCATACCGGATACATCACTTCATCATCACTTGCAACCCATTGAAGTTGGTGGACGAGGGGATAAAAAAGAGTCTATAACACATTCATAAAAAGGATGGACTTAAACAAACTGACGTGGAAGACAATTGCGCGGGGCAGTGAACCCCCGGAAGCCGGTCGCAATTTCGGTGTTATCAATTTTAACACGTCAACGCACAGCTGTATGATAAACACCGGAATCGACGAACTATTGGTCGGGGATGTCATATTCGCCCTGCCGGCCGTGCCCTATCTCGCTAAAAATAATCCATCGGTCAACATATTTTCGTACAACGGTAAAACCTACACCCATCCCATGTTAATACGTTCTCAAGAGAAGGTTCGGCTCTTGACCGATTTATTGTTGATTCAGAACGACTCGGACACAGCCAAAACATCTACTACCATAGGTAGCATGATTAAAAACATTGCAAACGAATTAGATGAAGAGGACCTTTTCAAGCTCACTAGTTACTTGACTGTAGTGCATCCTGTGGGAAAAATCGAGTATAGTATGGAGGACAACAGACAATCGGTGTATAACATTACACCAACCAAAGTGTCTATTGGGGGTCAGTTTTTGTGTTTAAACAATTTGTTTGTATGATAAAAAATTCGAAATTAAAAATTTAAAAAAAAAAAGCTACACAAAGTCGTTGTTTTATTGATATTTCTTTAATTTTTCTTTCACAACTTCGAACCTATCGATAAAGGTTATGTGATAACGTGTTAATGGCGTTTCTTTGATCACACTTAGCACACAATCAAACATTTTTTCACTATTCATGTTTTCGGTAAGAAATGGCCGTACGGGATAACCTATACATTGTCCAAATAAACAGTACAGCAAGTACATACACAGCGCACAGTGTTTGCCTGGAGACCAGTCCTTTTGGTGATGATACCAATCTTGTGTCGCCCGAAATATATCGAATAAAAACACTATTGAAGTCGGATCGTCTATTGTATCTAGTTTTTCCTCTCTTTCCCAGCTAGTTTTTTTTCTAAAATAATCATTGATTCCACAAATGACTGTCAATACTTTTTCTCTCTCTTTTTCTGGCATATTATAGGGTTTCCGTTTAATGTAACCATTAATGCAATTTATCAATTCGTGTGATTCTCGAGACAATGCAGCTTCACTCTCAATGATTATCGACATTGTGTTGCCTAACAAGTTTCAAAGACTGCTTTTAATTAACTTATTTTAACTTGTTTCACAAACAAATGAGGAAGATTGACCGATTTTTTTAAATATTCCACAGACTTTGTTCTAGTAGGAAAAACAAACAAAGTATACTTTCATACAGTTTTAGATATATCCGGCTCGCAATTGAACCATTTTGACACAGAACTTAGATCAAGTAGGCTATTGTGGTGTACGTGATCACGTACATAAACTTTTATATCAACGTCCCCACGGATAACCTTTTTTTAAATACGAGGTTCTTAAAACAGCATTGATTGGTTTCAGAATCAATAAATTTTCCCAACCCGAATTTGGGTTGCATACCACTCATCCTGTACAACAATCGAGACGTGGGGTTAATTTGTTGCACGGATTGCACAAACATTGAAAACAGAACACTGTAGTACGTCTCCTGAGACGTTACTTTGATCATCTGCGCCTCTTGATTTTTATGATTCATCACTAACACTCTGGGACAACTTCTTCCTTGTGCTAATAGAACGTCGAGATCGTCTACATACTCTTTGGGAAACCTATCGGAAAACCGTGGCATGTGTTTGTTAATAAAACTAACCGGTCGGGTTGAAGGGACAGACAACACGACGTAATTGATTCTATTAGTTAACATATATTTACACAACACGTGGTGTAGTTCCGAACCCGGTGTGATCTTACGATATATATCGGTCAGTCCGTCATCATCGTCTTTATACGGCATCGGTATAACGACGCAATAGTATATAGAGAAAGCCATGTTTGAAAAATGGTTCCTGGTCTCGGATAAACGAGCTGTAGTTGTACTTTTAGAACTCTGCAGCGCAATATCTAATAATAACGATGATGTTAAACTTGTCCCCGATCATCTGAAGATAGTTAGAGAAAGAATGATAAAGTTTTTGTTTAACGCGCTGGCATATAATGTGCATTACAAAGACCTCGGTCACATAAACTTGGAACACATGACCAATTTTTTCATGTATCCGATGTCCCACTCGGCGCAATTGTATCCGTTTTACACGAATCTCTTCGAAAACACTTTGTCGATTAACGGCGGTTACCTAAACCATTGTAAAGAGTTGGTGATAGATGCGGGAATATCTAGTAATCCGTTTGTCACTAGGCGAGATTTTGATTTAACGTTATTATATTTCGTTCTCACGGGTAAGATAAAATTAACGGTGGCGGCGTGTAGAAGTTATCTGTTCAAAGGATCTTTTAATCCTTTAGCAGATGTATTTAAGTGTTTTGTTATGGTTTTAAAAATGACAACAGAGCTACCGATGCGCATACTGGGTGGACAGTGGACGACCACCGACAGGGGACAGTGGTTCATGCCCGCACCTCTGAACCATCTGTCTAAACGCGCCATAAAGATCGGTTTGACCTATTGTGCAGACAACCTTTTGTTTTGGACACCCAATAAGATACGAGCCATCGCAGAGTTTGCTACCACAACTCACATACGGATAAAAACTGAAAAAGTACCCGTTGAAACGCTCATTTCGGAAAATAAAGGAATGTATTTGATCGATTCGTCTTGTGGGTTGGTTATCAATGTACGTGACTGTCATCCATACGTATATGTTTGGACATCGGATGGACTGTTTAGATACGATTCCCCTATGGAGTATTTATATAGTGACAAGGGAATGAAACTTAATAAATTTGTTAGAAAGCTGGTTTAAAACAAAAACAAAAACAAAAAAAAAAAAAATGTCAGAATCTATTTCTTCTTCTTCTTCTTCCGAAGATGAGTTGTCTGACGACACCGAAGAATCTATTCCCAGACATTCAAGACAAGCTAGAATGTTCGTTAACAAAACGCTCATGCCTTATGATGGTGAAGATTGCGGGGTACCCGTGTATTGTTCGTCCGCCACCAACAAAATACCTTCGCCTCCCAAATCGGTTATCGTTAACGGAAAAGACCGTACGGTACGCACGGTGTCGGCAAAGATGCCCACGGTTATGCCTGATACGGCCAAACCAATGTTCGTTATACCCTATAAGAGAGGGCCAATCATGGACATGATTGCCATTAAAAATGCGTCAAAAGAAGAACCCACGGCCATTATTTTTCATAATGTTAACGCCAAAGACGTGTGGATAATGTTTCAATTTTACAAAGAAATCATGGGCGCGGTTGACGACAGTAGGATTTCAGACGCCTTAAGGGAATCTACACTAGAATTGAAGAAAAACGACATACATGCACTTTTTTCGTTGGCCACGACTGTGGGAGCAACCATTTTACAATCGGCTATTCAATCTACCACGGACTCATACCCAGAAGCAGCAATGACCACGAGAATCATAGAAGCCGAAAACGATTTAAAAAAAACAATACCGTATATCGTGATCCCCCGCATGAATCTCAGAAACTTACGTTTCGGGCTTCCAAAAGGGCCAATTGTGGTTGTAGACGTCACGGCGGGAGTGACGACATTACAATCTTCTATAACGAAATCCGTGTTTAAACGAAGCCCTAGTTTGCCTAAAGACGCGATAAAAACCATGACTATGGCCATATTTAAAAACCTCACTACTCTCTACAAAGAGTCACAAAAACCCAAGTTGGTAGTATTTGCTAACACTTGTCCTTCTGGTGTGCTGGCTATGGTGAACTATTACGAATGCATGGTCAATCCGTTGCTCTCTTTAAAAGGACCCGGGTGTAAACAAACTATTTATTCTTCGCTAGAAACACTCAATCTATCGCACATGTCTCACGTAAAAAACGGTTGGTTAGTACTTGCCAACTTGTGTGGTGCACAGTTATTCGAGACCATTTTAAGACGCAACTAACCATGCTTTCATTTGACGACGTGCTTTTTTTAACACCTGTGGGGGGAATTTACGGAAATAACAACGTCATTTTGTGTAAATTGGGTCGACTTCTAATCGTATTCGAACACAACAAGGGAACTACTTGTTATGTGTTAAACTCGTCGGATATACCGGTGAATCCTTACGTTGCACAGAAACTGAAAGAAGAATGTCTTGCTGGCAGAAAACTGTGTAAGATAGCGTTTGGTATTCCGGACAATAGACTACTAACGGATGAAGCGGACGTTGAATTTCAAACAATGTGGATGGATCGTGTAGTATACGTTTTAAAAGAGAACCCGTTAAACTTCAAAACGGAGTAGAATTCTATAATGCGTTGGCGAAAGAAGTAGAAGATGACATGGGATTTTGTACTTTTAGAGATTTAGTAAAAATCAAACACACGAGTCCTAATAGAACTAAAGTGTTTATACACAACGGTAACGGTGTTATGAATCTGGAAAAGTTTGATGTGGTAGTTAATATAAACTCTGCAGGATGCATACTCGACTCCATACCCTATTACTGGGACGTTTATTACGATGCGTCACTAGAATGCGTAGAGTTTAATCCAGTGTTGTCAAGGTTACCCAATCTTCGACCGTTATTCAAATGACAAAAGAAAAAGACAGTTTTTTATTTACATATATATAATTTAATTAGAAATAAAAAATGATAACAATGTAATTTTTGTGTTGGTTTTTTTTTTCTTCATACAGGTTTTCATTTTATGTCCCTTCTGACTACTACTTCTAACGAAATGATGTCTTTTTTCACTTTCTATTTCGCTCCAAAATACACCCCCATTCATACGGAATTAAACCCAGGGTTATCAACGTTATTCAAAACCTGATGCTCATCATCATCATCATCTTCATCATCATCTTGTTCATCATCAGCATTATCAGAACCCCGTAAATTAGTGCTGAAGTAGTGTACATTTGACCCTTGAGGCTGTTGTCGCAATTCGTTCATTATGAATTCATAGGTTAATTTTCCGTTAGCCACTTGATCAGTTTGAGAGAAAATGTATTGTTTGCCATGAAATGCCGAAACAACGTGTTTGAGAAAAGTGATTGCGTCGAGACGTAGCCTTAAGGCCTCTTTTATAATAGCCCCAACTTCATTTGCGATTCTGTCATCTATACGAGTCAAAATAAGTTTCCTGTTAGTGGCTGCAGACGCAGCTATCTGAATTAAAATCTTCAACAGAGGGTCTCCAGCGAAAGCACCACTACCCCACAAACCAGTGGCAATGGGTACGTCCGAAGTTGTGAACGGGTGTTCACTGAATGCCGCCACTGCCTTTTCGTACTCTCCGTATATGTTCTCGGATAAGTACTGATGTCTTATCCGATGTTTGAAATCGATTGCATCGAAAGCCACTATTTCGGTAAGTGCATGATCATTGACGTCCAGAGACAAGTTGTTTGGAAACGGAGTTGACTTTTTATACGCGAACGCTGGAATTTTGTGACTTCCTTTACCATATCCGGTATACTCGCTGACGCGCACTGCCCCTATCACCACACAGGCACTCTTTGGATCCATGGGTTCGAATAGAAGTCTTCCCAGTAGCGTTTCTGGGTGTGTAATAAGTAAGATTTCTTCTTGTACGGCTCCCTTACCAAATACCCCACCGCCAAACTGTTTATTTGCAAAATCCGCAAATACTGCTCCATTTATATCTTCGATACCCGGTCCGTTTCGGAGAATTATCGGTTCGTACATCATTTGAGACCCATCCAAACAAGTGATGCCTTTATGGAGAAAGGTGACTTTTCTGATGCTCAGGAATTTCGGGTTGGTGAGTCCTTTTACGAAATAATTAACCAGGCAGGTCAATTTAGCTATTTGGCCTTGGAACAACCTGTCCATATTCATCTGAAAACTGGCCAACTTGGAATCCGTTCCGATTATCTTCAACCTGCCTAAAAATGCCATTGCCAAAATTAAAAATATCTCTATGGCGGACACCGTTATGTCGTGGGTGACTGGTAACCTACATAATTTGATAACCCGTCCGTGTCTCATTTCCTTCTCTACGAACTTATTGAGTCGACCGACGAAATCCGGGACCTGTTTTTTAAACAGATGTGTTGTTTTATGCAACAAGACCTTAGGTATTTTTCGAACTTGTTTTCGTTTATCTAATTTTATTATCAAGGTTTTTTGGCTCTCGTTGTTGTGGGTTATTGCTTTACGGTACATACTAGGTATGTACCACTTTGAGCAGCGGGACCCTTCTTCGCCGTGTAATGAACGTTCAACGACGAATCATCCGTCTCGTCATATTTTCTCTTTCCGTTGCCGTTGTTTTTCATCGGAATGCGTTTTTCACCTCCATAGACCTCTATCATTAATGCTTGAATGATAGATTCTTTCCCAGGGTCAACATTTAAAAATCCGAAAACATTTTCCATACTGTTGTCAGCATTGAAGTTGCCCCGATAGAAATTTAAAATCGGTGTGTTATAAGTGAGTCGCCATTGTGATAACGTGTTGAACACAAACCCTTCGATCATCCACACCGCGTCTTCGTGTTGATGATTTACCCCCACGGAGGCAGGTTTAAACATATACACAGAGGTGTTATCGGCACCATTATCCAAATAATCTATAATACCGAGGGGATAAACCAAACTGTATCCCTCGGAATCGATCATGCTTTTGTTCGTGTAGCTGGTATGTGGTGTAACGATAAATTTGAGCCGCCAATCTCCACCCGGGACCTTATTGAAAGTCATATAAACGAAATGTTTAGGATCTTCCGATCGACCACGAATCACTTCGCACATAGTAACTGGTATACGAAACGTGTCTTGTTTGGTGTAGTCTGTTTTATCTACGTGGCATGCACCGTTAATCATGACTGGTTGTACCGTCGTCATAAAGTCTTTATGCCAATCTTTGCATTGGTAGATGGAAGTCACCCCAAACGGCGTGATATTATTCACTAGCTTCCGTAGAGAAAGATTGTTGTCCTCGTCGACCAACATGGGTCTATACATTTCAACTGCTTTACTCTTCGGATTCGACTCGGTCATGATATCGTCGACCTCTTCAAGTGTTAAAATATCATTATAATCTTTAAACATGGTATTGCGCGTGAGGCTGTTGGCCGGTTTTACGAGCTGAAATAGTAGTTTTCCACCCGTCGGGCGAAAAAGTGTTTCGACACCGACGTGACACATGGTATAAACCGGAGCGAACCTGTAAGGGGTAATTGACCCATACGCGGCTTCTACACCCACTGAATTAGTTAGATCCAAGCTCATGATTAAAGTGGTTTTTTTTTGGTTTATTTTATACACCACTGCTTTAGATTAATATATACCACTATCGGAATCGTCCGACCTATCATAGGTTGTAAGGTCATTGATGTCAGGAAGCTGACCCTGTTTGATCAGTGCCGATATAACTTCATCTACCATTGAACCACCAAAAGCCATTCTCATTTCATATATCAATTTAGGATGACTGTCAGATATGATATTTTGTGATTTCTTGGCACTTGATAACACCGTTAACCATGGATCCTTAGTAAATATTCCATGCATAAAAAATATCTGTTGAGTAAGATTTTCACCTAGGGATGTATCCACGAAACAGTCAAATATCAATCGTTTAGTTAACGACCTTTCTCTAGAACATGTTTTTATCAATCCGGGGTATTGAAACAACATCTTTTTACCAATAGTTGTATAGTCATAGTTTACGAATACCCCCTTGTACCTGGTCGCGTAACACACGTATTGTCCGCGGCTAGCTTGAGAAGGGTTCAACACGATCATTTTACGAATATTGTGTCTGTGACAGTATCCAATTAACGCACGCCTGTTAGGACGTTCTGAAGTAAAAAACAACAGATTTTGTACCGACATCTTTTTCAAATATGATATTGATAGTTGTTTTGGTTATGTATACTCTATTCATATATTGTTTCTTGTAGAACATAAAGTCCTCACTCGTTTTTTTTTTAAACAAAGTTTGTATTCCGTGATGAAGACAAACCTGGTAAAATAAAATATATAATTCACAAAGTATGTCGAGTGGTGTTATTAGTATTTTTTTACAAAAAAAAAACGACAAATAATAATATACGTTTTTTTACACGAGAACGACTTTAATTTATTCGATATAAAACTATACAATACATCATCATCTAATAAAAAAAATCTTAACTAATTGCAATAATTGAGGCCGTTTGTGTGTGTCTCCTTATTACTTTCGATGCCCATTTTTGAATGCTATCCCGTTTGGTTTTTTTCAACTGGGAAGAGTCCGCTTTTACTATACAATCACTAAAACACGCAAGATGATATATTGGACACAGATGCGATTGTTTGCTACCGAAAAGCTCGTCATAAAGATGTTGAGTTGCAGGTCCATTCATCAAAGACGATGGTTGCTTGACCAGTGAATAAAAATATATAAATTTTAATCTATTGAGTTGGCATTGTGTGTTCGTGTAATGATTTATCATATCGGTTATAAATGTTTTGTCTGTATGTTTCCTTTCGACACATACCACTGTAACAGCCGTATCAATGTTCATGTATTTCCGACGTGTCCGTATAAGTCCGTCGATTTCATTTAAATCCCGAAAGGCAAAATGGTCCATCATTCTATTGCACAATCGACAGTCTGAGAATACACTCAAACAGTCGACTTTAGACTCGTCTTTATCGCAGTCATCCTTTTTCGTCAAGGTGGACCACTTGTATGAGTTGTCCCAACCTATACGTTCTTTGGACGAAAACTGTTCATCGGGTTCAAACGGATACATGCCGTCATCAAGACTTGAGTCACACGTACCCGTGTCTTCTAATTTGCCACCGATGGCAGCTAAAGCTGTTTGGGCCACATTGCATTTACATTGCGAATACGCGTCTGATGAGAGAATGTTAATAAAATTTGCCATAGAGTCTATTTCGGGCACGTCATATATAAGCGCGTGCATAACGCTGGTGACAAAATCGCACACCCCGGTCTGATCGTCTTCACTCGTCGATCGCCTGGTAGAACAATGGTTTAAGAAAAAATGAAAGAAAACGTCCTTGGGGGAAACGTTTGAGCACGCCCTCATCCCGTAGACCATGCTCAAACAGGTAATTATGTCTACAATGGTTGTCCGCGTGATGGTGGAACATGCATAGAATAAAGAAAACAATGTTATATCTATGTCGGGGTACTTTTGTTGTAACTGCATACAAGGCATACTTTATCATAGGCGTATTCGGACACCGAGCTCCATTTGTTATGGATCATATCTCTTAAGATGTCGTAAGAACGTTTGTACTTTGACGTTAACAATATGTCGAAAGGGTGCACGGACGACCGGTCTTCGTTGATTACAAAGTCTCGGTAATCCTCACGAGGCATGCACTCGAACCATACTCCGTCAGGGGGATCCCTACAGTAGTAGCATGGGGACCCGTGAAGTCTGTCTCTACATTTCCTACACGTACCATGAAAACACCTTGTAGACACGATAAATTCGTCCGTTTCCGTTAAACATATGGGACACTCCATTTAATCGACTTTTTTGTCTATGATTGAGTTACCCAGTTCGACAAACATTTTTATTTTATACACGGCACAAAAAACGCATGCAAAGAACACACAGAGGGTTATAACCTCGCAAAACCCGACCTGTGCCTGGAAGTCAATGGTGAAGTTAAGAGCAAAAACGGCCGCTACAACGTAATGCATAAACACTGATCCACTGGCAGGGTAGCGAAACAGTACAAAATCAAATATAACGATAATGACAACTAACCCAGCAAGCACAACCGATAACCACGCTACATCAAGTTCTCTAATGTAGTTTTTATCTTTGTGTGTAATATACCTCGCTATGTAAATCAATACGAGCATTAAATTGTAAACCGTGACGGACCATAAAATGTTGGCGGTCATGTATTCGTCGATGATTCTTCGCCATCTACTGCGTTGCTTATTTACAGTACTGGTCCCGGGAGACGCGTTTATTTTCACATCATCATCTTCACCACCACCACCATCATCATCATCATCATCATCCGAGCTCTGTAAGCGTCTGTACATACCCTTTCTATTGGGATGTAACGATTCGTACATATAACACCAGAGGTATAAAAGACTGATTATCGACATAACGACGAACACAACTATGAGTACCGATAATCGACCCGAAGTGTATTCGTTAACGTTCGCTCGAGTTGCGATGTCGTATACGTTGTCAATGATCCCGGGAAACAACAGGACTGGGAAACACATCATTTTTTTCGTCACGAACATGTTTTTGTAGTTGACAATGTTGTAAAAATAGACCACGAAGCACAAAACCGCGATGGGCCATGACACCAAAAACGCCACTAAACACGTTTTGAAGTAGAGCGGGTTGCTAAAAGGCGACTCGTGAGCTACGGTTTGCAGTGGTGCTGCGGTGGAAGTAGAAGCCATTTCGCTTCAAACGAACACAACTGACTGGTTTTTTTTTACATAAAAGTTTACATGAACTGTAGTTATGTATTCGGAAACTAATATCTCTGATTTTCTTCTTTTCTTCAAAAACTAATACGCATCCAACAATCTGTTTAACTCGTTTTTGGATTTAATGTTGGTGATCGTTGAGTATAACTGTGAAACCGTTTTCTTATTACAATATTTCACCACAGTTATCAAGTTCGTTTCGTCTTTTTTTCGAAACAACAATATATCATTTTTTTCTTAGCCAAGGTACACGCCATGATCTGAATAATCATCTTAAGTCTAGCGTCTCCTCCGAAAGCGCCACATCCCCAGTTACCGGTACGTATGGCATGGTATCCGTCTTGGTTAAACCCCACGTGTGCCTTTTGAAGCTCTCGGTCGATGGCCGTTTTACTGTACTGTTTATTTGGTTCAAGTGAATAATCGGTTGCGTCGATTCCAACAAAGTCACCTATAATTTCTTTTTTGAAATCGTGTAACTGTTGGGGAACCACTCTTCCATCGTTATATCTGTAATTGGACATTCTTATAACTCTTTTCATGACAATAGCTTCGTCATCTTTCAATGTGTCTGTCATGAATAACTTACTCAAAATGAGCTCCGGATAAGTCCAGAAGAGCAGTTCTTCTTGAAGTAGCCCCCTCCCAAGGGTACCACCACCGATACTTTTATTCGCAAAATCGACCATAAGTACGCCCGATCTCGAATCGTCTTGTATGAGGTTGGTGTTGGAAGTAACATTACGCAGCACATGCGTGATGTCTGTCTCATTTACCTCACAGTTTTGCGTTCATCCAATCGATCGGAAAAGATTGTTTGACTAGGGAGAACGAAATGGTTCTGAAAGCGGGATTTGACGAGTAGATGTATTCTCTAAACAACTTTACAAATCTAGATTTGGCATCACCCGCCGATGCACTGAGGTTGATGTCTCTGCTGTGGTATTTTGAAGATTTTAGGTTGGCATACTTGAGGTTGCGTTGAGCCAATGCCGATGTCAAAATCATTCTAGCCAATTCGCCGTCTATGTACACGGTTTTTCCAGCGGTGAGAGACGGTACCGGAAGACGCGTAAATGTGGGTGTAACCGCACCGTGAGAAATAATTGCATCGGAGGGCATTCGGACTCCGGCATGTACGGGTTCATAATGTGTATGAGATATATGGTCAATGTATATAGCATTGTTTACAGGCCATTCGCCTGAATCCCAATTAGAATTGTCGTAATCTATTGAGGGGGGCATATTCCACCCGGTTGTTCCGGCTTTCATGTGCGTATACATCCGTGTTTTGAAAATAACGCTGGTAGCCATCAGGACATACTCGTCTGCCCATTCTTTGTCCGTACTAATTGTATCACCAGACCCGTCGGTGTCATGGTGAATATGTTCTAATACGGATTTTTGCTTAACAACCTGATGTGCAATATACTTCCGCACTGTGTTATACAGATTTTCGTTACCGAAAATGATTTTCGAAAGGGTTCTGTAAAAACAGTTACCATCGCCCTGTACATGCTGTTTAATTCGTATTTGATCGGATTGGTTAATAGGCATCATTGAAAATCCGATTGCGAAATTAGTTCTAGGAAACTTCGAGAAATCGGTCACATGAAAACAGTTATACAAAACGTCTCTACGCCACTTTTCACCAACTGGTCTATACTGAATGGGGGGTATCGGCATAACAACTATCTCAGCAATGTCACGCTCTGGTGAAGAGTGGGTAGGAGATTTTATCGAATCGTCGACCTCCATTGACGCCTGTTGATTGACCGTTTGCGCCGTTAGATCGTCTATATCCCGTTGTGACTCTCTTAGGTCATGACTATAAAATGGTTTGAAATCATTGTGTTGTTGTAGATTTCCATAATAATATTGCCTTTCGGGTGCCATTTTTTCTTCTCTCAAGGACATTCTTGGAGGGTTTACGACGGGGTCGGAGGAGACCGATAACGGTTTTCTTAACATGCTTTCTAAGAGAGCGGTTCTTCTTTCGTTAATATCTGCCAACTGAGTGTCTATATCTTTGATTTGATTCAATATATATTCTTGCCTCATAACAAGTGTCTCCATGCTCTTGTTTATTTGGCGATATTTTACCCGTTTTCTTAATACGGTAAGTTTATCCATCAGTGTGGCGCGTTTCGTCTTTTCGAGCCTCAGTATAGAATCTTGAAGTTGTCTTATCCTATTCACACTGAGGGGGTCTATCGGCTCTCCGAAAGTGAGCTGTTTCTCCATGACGCCTATAACAAAACCCATCTCTCCCAACATCGTGTTTTGTAAACTTAAGACAGCCAAGTCGTCTTTCTCAATGTTATCCAATACCAATTGCACGCTGTGGCTGGCCGGAGACAGGGGTTCCGTGTATATTGCATTCCCAATGCTTATGTTTTCTTCCTTATCGGATTGATAGTCCACGTCAGAATACCCCATTTGTTTGTGAAGAGCGGTCAGATAACGAACATATCCGTGAGTTTTAAGAAGTTGTTTCAATGGTGGATAAATTGCAGCAATGCCTCGCTTAAACCTATCATTAAAATTATACATGCGACGCAACAAGACGTCTCCACTGTACTCAACTTTCAACCCCAAGTAACGAAATGCGTAGGTGCTGATCATTCTAAATTTTTTCGCCAGAACAGGTAACTCTTCGGCATCGAATAAAGTGTCGACTTTATTGAAAGGGTCGTTAATAAATTCGGCAAAATCGTCCGGTTCGGTGTCGTCCAAGTCGTATCTGTCTAGAGACAAACCGTAAATCTTGACCGCGGCTTTGATGGCAGACTCGTTTCCATCAAACAATTGTCGCATTGTTTCCATTTCAGATATGGTCATAATGGTTTCCTTTTGGTGGATTTTTTCGGGATACTCCAAAAAAACAAAGTCTATGTGAGCAAGTTGGTCATCCGACAATGGATAGTATTGGAAAATGTTCGCGTACATTGCTTTCGATGTTTCGTATTGAAGACGGGTGATCATCCCGTCTCTTATGTCGTATGCTATTTCTCCAATGATGTCTAGAGTCTCCTTCAAGGTTTCATTTCACAGTGGTGTTTGAGCACTGCGGCCACTGCCACAAACAATTCCGTTGTATTGCTTCCGTCTAAATTATACAGCAATGTTTTGACCCCATCTGGATATCTCGCTTGTTTAATCGCATCGTCCAAGACGTAATATTTTTTAAACGAAGAATCGTCAACCCGAGGCAGTTGAAACCACACAGTTCTTATGTCGGCTATTTCAAGCCCTGGGGCACGCCCCAAGTCGTCAATGGGGACTGACATGTAAGGGACATCATTACCTTTAAATGGGGTGGTAACGTCATTATATATTATACCTTTAGAGTCGACACCTTGAGAAATGGAAAAGCTGTTAGAACGATACGGCATGTCCACTGGGAAGTACTGCGTGTACAAAAGGGGCTCCCACAGATCGGCCGTATATAACACCTCTCCCGATCCCAGTTGTACGACGTACCTTGGATTACCGTACATGCGTTCGAACGCACCATCCGCAGTTTGCACCTCACTATATTTTGTCCACGCATAAAATGAATATTTTACCGCTTTACCGGTTTGAAACAAGTACACCCCCGAGTTCTTTTTGATAGTGGTCAGGGTCGATATGCGTTTCCTGAGAACCGATTCTTCACTGCTTCCGGGTGTTTTTCGAATGAGTTTCTGTATGTAGTTTTTAAAATCGATTTTATTGGTTATGACGTTGAGCGAAATTAATTTTCGAGCGTATTCCTCAAATGGATCGTCTCCCAAAAGGTTGTCGTTTGTATTCCATATGCGATCGAACTCACGTCTGTCATGGAACTCGCACGATTCGTTAGACGGTATGAGTTTAGTACCTTCCTCACGGGTAAATGTAAAAGTATATTTTCTTGCGTCCACAAGTTTAGACTTTACCTGTTCCATTTCCATTAATTTTAAAGAGTTTTCTAGGCGCATTTTCTCTAACTGTTGCTGTTGGAAGACCTGTTTGTTCGATAGCCCGATAGCTTGTATGTCCAGTTGACGCATTGCACGATCGTGCTCGAGACGTTCTTTCGCATATCTTTGTTCTGCCATTTTGTGCTCGAGGTACATTTTTGTACGGTCATTATCAATCTTTTCTTTGTCTAAGTTGAGTTTCTCTCTGTTCATTTCGACTTCACTCTGCATTTTGTCTCTATCCAATCCCGTTTTCAATGCCATATTCTCCCCATCTAAATGTATTTTCATGGATGCAAGTTGTGCGTCCGCAAGAACCTTGTAAGCATCGGCTTCCTTTTTGGTTGCATCCCCTATAGCTGACATGGTGTCCGCAACGCGTGTAAAATGTTGCATGTCAGAGTCTCCTGGGTTTCTTACGCTGTTAATCACCGCCTCTTTGACAACAGTGTGATGGAAAGTAGAACTGGGTTCATGTGGGTACATTGTATGTCCCCTGAGGGCCGTGGTATGATAGGACGTTGGCTGCTGTTTCGGCTGCCTTTCTATGGTGGCGTTTATTAACGGTATAGGTTGTGGTTGTGAGGAACCCGGTGGGGGCTGTTTGCACGTGTCTTCTTCGGGGTCGTCTGACACTTCTTCTTGACCATCACTGTCTGACGTATCGGAGTACGATTCTGTTTCTTGTTCAGCAAACCTTCGTGTATTGGGTGATTGTAGAGTTTCATTAAATTGATTGGTATTAACTAGTAGGGGTGCAGGCTGTGACGCGGTGCTTCTAAAAAAGGGTTTTTGTTCGGTATAGGTGGATTTGTGCGGTTGTGGTTGAACAAATTGACGTGATGATGGTGGCTGCATGGTTCCTTGTGGTGACGACTGGGTAGCTTGTTGTGGTAATGGTTGTGATTTAGGCTTTGGTGTTAACGACTGGGTAGCTTGTTGTGGTAATGGTTGTGGTTGAGACTTTGCAGGTGACGACCGGGTAGCTTGTTGTGGTAATGGTTGTGATTTAGGCTTTGCAGGTGACGACCGGGTAGCTTGTTGTGGTAATGGTTGTGATTTAGGCTTTGGTGTTAACGACTGGGTAGCTTGCTGTGGTAATGGTTGTGGTTGAGACTTTGTTGGTGACGACCAGGTAGCTTGTTGTGGTAATGGTTGTGATTTAGGCTTTGGTGGTAACGACTGGGTAGCTTGCTGTGGTAATGGTTGTGGTTGAGACTTTGCTGGTGACGACCAGGTAGCTTGTTGTGGTAATGACTGTGGTTGAAATGCGTCTGGAGCCAGCGATCTTAAAGATATACCGGCACTTTTCGATGGGGTAGTTTGGGTTTCCATGGGAATATCAGACGGTGTACTGTTTGGCTGGATAGATTTTCCTATTTCCCGCATGAGATCATTAACTAATTCTATTGAGGCTTTATTTTTATGTTTTTTCTCAACACGATCGTATGGGCTAGAAGCGGTCCTTCTTGTTATTTTCTCTTTTAAGCTTTTAATCTTGTCCGATGTATTGTCTATCTGCCTCTGTGTAACCATTGATTCCATACTCTGTTCCGCCCGATTAGACGTATGGATAAGGGGTCCATCGTTAGGTACTGCCTGGATAGACGCATGAACAACGGATTCATCTTTAGGTACTTCCTGGGTAGACATATAAACAACAGGTTCGTCGTCAGTTATGTTGGGTTTTACTAAACTTTTATCCTCGCGTGTTAGGTTGTCAGCGGACCGTGATCGCCTAATTAAGTTGTGTTTTTTGAGTCTCGCTGGTGATCGAGATCGTGATCTCTGAACCGGTTGTACATCGTCCGAAGCAAACTTTGGCGAATCAAAGCTCTCACTTTTGTTTTCCATCTCCGCTTTTTCCAACTGCTCGTCGGGAAACAAATCGTCCTGGAGAATACCATCACTATGTTCTAAGAGTGATGACACAGAAGTAACTATGATTTCATCGTCCGTTATGTTAAACTCTAATGGGGATTCTTCGTTTAAAGTATCTGTTTTTGGTGGTGGTTTTTCCCTAACGGGTTCTTTTGTCTCGTTTGTGTTTGACTTTTTCGATAGCATTTTGTTAGAAGCTTCCTGTTTTTGTAACATCCTCTTCGTATTAGAAACCTTATCGGTAAGTAGTGCCCGCTGTTTCTTTTCCAGTGCTATTTTGTAGTTATCAGATATAGTTTGTATGGCATTGTCCATGACCGTAGGACTCTTTAATGGTTCTGGTGTGGATGTTGGGTTGGTACTCAGAGTAGTAAACTGTAATCTCCTTCGAACGGGTTTCCGAACGGGTTTCCTCAACGGGTTTCTCAACGGGTTCCTCAACGGGTTGAAGATCATTCGTTTCTGAGGAATCAGACTTCACATCCGAAGGTTGATTTTTAGCAGGGATTTGTACAACAGAACTAGATGGACGAATATTGTCTGATTTGGTCGATTGAACATCCGAAGTGAGTGTTTTGGAACTAGATTTTTCGTCGCGTTTCAATGGAGACCGTGATCTGTGAATTGGTTTGTGCTGTATATCATCTGGGTCAAACTTCCGCATGTCAGTGCTTTTGTTTTCATTTTCCACTTCTATCAGTTTATCGTCAGGAAAAAGTCCGTCTATAGAAATAATATGATCACCATCTTCTAAGACCGATGAAAGAGTAAGATCTATGATATCATCTTCTGTTATATCAAAATCTAATGGAAATTCTTTGTTCATAATATCTGTTTGTGGTGGTGTTTTTTCCCTAGCCGGTTCTGTTGTTTCGTTTGTAGAGGGAATACTTTTTACTTCCTTTATATCATTAATTTTGTTTGTATGTTTTATGTCTGCCTTCTTGGATCGAATGTTATCGGATGGCTTCGCGTCACTAGAATTTTGATTGGTAACTATTGCTGTAGTCTGCTGTTGAGTACTACTGATAGAAGAAACAGGTTCTTTTGTCTTCTTTCTTTTTTTAACATTTTGACCTCGTAATTCATCTGTTTGTGGTGGTGATTTTTCCCTCGCCGGTTTTGGTATTTCGTTTGTAGAGGGAATACTTTTTACTTCCTTCATATCATTAATTTTGTTTGTATGTTTTATGTCTGTCTTCTTGGATCGAATTTTATCAGATGGTTTCGCGTCACTAGAATTTTGATTGGTAACTGTTGCTGTAGTCTGCTGTTGAGTACTACTGATAGTAGAAACAGGTTCTTTTGTCTTCCTTTTTTTAACCTTTCGAATTCGTAATTCATTGTCGTCCGCTAAATCTCTCAAAGATTTTTTTCATTTTTTGCCTTGTTTTTTTGAGGTGGATTTTTTTGTGATGAAGGTAAAATAACTTCTTCAAAATTGTCTCCAGTTTCATCAACATTTACGACTTGAACAGGCGTCTGTTTTTTCTTTTTAACTACTTTTTTAACTTCAAAACCGGGTTCTGCTTTTGCCTCTAAATTCTTCACCCAAGCTAAGGCAAATGACATATCTTTTAAGAGGCTAGAATTAGCGTCATCCTTGTTTATATGTTTCGGTTTTTTGGCCTTATATTGGGAAACTGTGTTCAAATCTCCTTCCCGGTACCGTTCTACCGACGAAGTTGCATTGAGGTCACTTATAACCCTTCTTTCTCGATTTGTTTTCCTCAACCGGAGCTCTTTTTCGCGCTTTTCTTCTTTACTCATCACCCGATTCATGAACCCCTTACATTCTTGCGTATTACATGTGCATCTCACGCGTTCTTTTTCCGAGTCCACGATTTCGTTGTAATTCCAAAATATTTCTTCTCCTTTTTTAATATCTTTTTGTGCCCTAAGTACAATTCTGGCCAATCCGTCGGCATCAATAACGTCTTCGGCGGTGCAATTGGGATCACACGAATGGTTAGCAAATCTAGCGTCGTTTCCCATCCGCGTTGCGTCAATGACAAAATCGTACGAAGAGGTTGCTACAAAATTAACGCTGTCTTTTTGGTAATATCGATCTCTCTCTTCGAACTCTATTTCAGATACGACTTCTCCACAATATTCGATAACCCACGTTCCCGTTGAATGTCTTCTGCAGCAAATAACCCCTGTCCGTGAACATGGGATCTCTTTGCGATGGTTGCTGGCAATCGATTCTCAAATGGTCTGTTTTTACACACATTCGGTGTGCATGTACACAAATTAGAAACGCATACTGCATCATAAACAAAACACGTGCAATTATCGCGACATATATTGTCACTACAACCTTTTGCGATATCGGAGTGCCTTTCGAAAGTTTCCAGTGGAGCATTAGAGGCGTAAAAATTTTGTTTTATTTTTCGAAAATAACCCTCCCAATTACCGTCAGACCACCGATAATTTACACCTGGACCGCCATATACCGTCACCTTCTGCCCTTTGTTTATCTTTTTCGTTGAGTGAATTTCCACTCTATTTTCAAAAACTACAAATTTTGCATTGCATTTTTTTTCCGAAAATTCTTTGTCGATGTATTTGCTTATCAATTTGGGTTCGGCAATACGAGGTTCCCCGTTAAGTACGTGATAAAAGTAGTCCATGTGAAAATGCAGTGTCCACGTTTCGTCAACTGCTTTCTTGTCGACGACGATTTTTGAGTCGTATCTGAATAGTTTAGTACCAGCCTCAACAGTCTGAGCCGCAACTATCTCAAAACCATTTGCAACTTTAGAGGATTTTTTCTTAAACACGTTTCCATCGGTAGTTTCGGTTTCATCGGTTTCATCATCGACAAAGTCAACCTTATACTCCATATTGTCCGACTGGTCAACTTCCTCCATTTCTTCAGTGTCCGACTGGTCATTTTCGTTCGTTATGTCAATGTCCGACTGGTTCATTTCGTCATCTTGAAAATTAGTGTCATCTCTTATAACATTCTTTTTTCTCCTTTTTGGATTTCTCCGTTTATTTATTCTTTCTTCTTCATCATCATCAGAATCGTCACTCACGTTCCGATTTCTTGCCGATCGAGTCAATTTATTCCGCTTAGGCTCATCAGGATTCGATTCACTCATTATATTTTTTTCTCACTGCGTGAATTAAATACAAGAAAAAAGCAAGCGTTTTGTGCGTACATTTTTATTTTTATTTTTAATCTGAATGACATTTAAATAGTTTTGTCTGCACGAAATGAACACGTTTATGGAAGTTAGTGATCTCACTGGCCACAGGGAGCGAAGAAATAGGTCTGGTAGGAAAAGCGTCAATGTTGGCAATTTTTGCTCTGGTTTCTTTCGCTTCTAGCTCCCGCAATAAGTAACCCAAATGATCTTCTCGACGCGCCTTTTCTAACAATTCTTGTTCAGTCAGACGACTTGTTATGGCGTCTTTAGCGATTTCAGAGTCTGCCTTATCTCTTTTGATTTGGATGGCATCCGAATACCGTTGATGTTGTCGATCGTCGTTCACGTCCTTTTGAGCCATTTCTATCAACGCCCGTAGTGTTGACACACGACTCTGTTTTATACCGTTGAGGATGTTCATGGCCGACATGAGCCGCTGAAAGTGTTCGGAGTCCGATTCGTCAGCGGCCTTGGTAGATCGTAAAATTCTGTCGTCTATGGCGTTGAAGTTTAAGGTGGCAGGATCGTGACCCATATAACTTCTAAGTATGGCTAAAAAACTCTTTAATGGTTCGGAAATAGCATTTGTGATGGGCTCTGGGGGTTGCGTATTTACCCCTTCTTCAATCTCCGTAGGATACTTACTGTGTACGTCTCTAACCACATAGGACTTTTGGATGCGTTGAACCCGCGGCCACCACGGTTACAGCCGCGATTAACACCATTGACCTTAGGCAATTCCGAAGAACGTTTCATTTTCGAACCTTTAGGTTTAACCGCGGTAGTTAATGGTTGTTTGTTTGCCTGTTCCTTCACATCACCCACCGCCCGTTTTATACTTTCGTCTATTTCTTCAAGGTCACTTTCCGTCAACAACAACGGATTGTCCTCAATGTCGTCTACAGATTCTTCGGAGTCGACCAACTCAGGGTCCGTGGACATATTGCCATCATAATTATCATCATCGCTTTCCATGGTAATCGTGCAACGACGGTATCACAGATTTGTCTAAAGGTAATCGAGGTTTAAACGCTTGCATGAGATGTTTATATTCACTGTTGTGTAATAGTAATTCCGTCACAAATTCGTCGCATAAAGTGTCGAATGCGGTTCTTACCGATACCGCCGATGAGGAAACCAAACCAGCCATAAGCTTGGGACACTTTAATCCGTACCTAATTTTCATAAATGGTAACACTATGCTATTCATGATGATCTCGTCGTTTACACCCCAAGTCTTGACTCCATGGTTGTCTACGATTGTAATGGTTGGGAATAAATTACTCACAAAGTCCGTCCATTTGTCGTGAAGGTTGGCTCTGATGTCCCTCATGTGCTTTTCTGGTACACCGGGCATTATGTTGGCTTTTCTAAAATGATCACGTACAATCAACAACTGGGGAGTTGGTTTGAGTTTACCGATCGTGATCAAATCTGCACCATGCGTACCCTTACACAGTTTTTTTCGTTTTGCATCTTCTTGATGTCTAACAATGTCCCCGTATCGCTTCATAGATGTTAGATGGTTGTGTTCTTGAATGGCCGCTTGTCGTTCTATTCTGGCCTTTTCGGCTCTTGCTCGTTTTTCAAGATCACGTTGTTTACCTTCTTGGACGAGCTTTTCGCGTTCTTCACTCAGTTGGTCCACCGTCTGATTATATTTACCCATAGCCTCATCGTACCTATTCCATATACGATTGTTGATTTCGTTTGAGTTGTTTGTTACCGCGGTAGTGGTAGTAGTAGAAGTATCATCCGACGAAGTACCCGCGGGTACATTTTCTGAAGGATTATCGATCGTGTATAACAGCTGCTCTTTTCTATTGCTTTGTTTATTCTCAGCGACCGAAAAGGTATTTCGTAGTTCTTCCAAGTTTTGTCTGAGTGTCTCCGATACTCGCTCCAGGTCCTCAACCCTTTGTCTTCTTATATTGTCTAACACAACGTCTGACTTGCAAACGACATCTTCGAGATAGTCCACGGGCTCGTCGACATCCACCTTCGCTAATATTGCGTGAAGATCAGTTTTGAGTGCTGTGAGGTTTTCTAAATTAGACGTTCTGTCTTTTTGGCGCGTAAAATTGAGTTTGTTCATTTTTGCCTCTAGGTTTTGAAGGACGCTCTCGATCTTTGTCATGCCTTCCTTATTGAGCTTAATTTGGGCATTTAAAAATTTCTTGTAAATCATCACGAGGTTTCTAGCGTCTAATGTCTTACTCTTTAATTCCGCGCTTTCGCTAACGTCCTTCAGTGTTTTTATTTGAAATGCTTGAAAATCCTTGACAAGTGCCACGTAATTATTCTTAAGGGTTTTATACATTTCGTTTGTTTCTTTCATTTTAGAGTAGTATTCGGCGTAGAGTTCACTGGCTCTACCCTCGGCAGCCGATCCACCGCCAGTGGCATCGGCGGTCACATCTCTACCCCTCAATGCGCCCACAAAATCGTCATCGAAATCGTCTACGTTAAACGCCATATCGTCGACACAGGTCCGTTCTTGAACAACAGATGGCACAGCTAACGAAGACGTGTGCGAGGTCATCAAAGTCTCCATACGTTCGAGCATCTTTTCTACGGTATCGAGAACTTTTCTCATTTCCATGCAAGTTTTGTGATTGGCGGTACTAGTCATTGCGCTCATGCGAGTGTCCATGTCTTTAAACATGTCCGTCTCGGTTGGCGCGTTAGCGTTTACGCCTACGGCCGCTAACGACGTTTCCAACTTTTCGACCATATCGTGTACCGACGCCATGGAACTGGCTATACCATTGATCATTTTTCGAATGGGAACAGTTCCAAAAGCGGTAGAATTAGCATCGTCGGCAGACCCCGTGTCTACGTTGAGGTTGTCGATCTCTTTCGTAACGGTATCGAGATTCTTGTGTATTTTCGCAATGAAATCGTGTTTCGATGACAAGAGATCTTCTAACTTTTTCGAGGCTCCTTTCAAATGCAATTTCTCATCGGTAAATATCGACTTGAGCATTTTAGTGACGTCTTGTGCCGCCCTTTCACCAGTAGCTATTTGCCTTTGAAGTATCTTCACCAACTCCGAGGTGGGATCTGACCGAGATTCGCTTGCTCTCTTACTGCTTCCCTTAACGCTCCCAGCACTACCACTGGAATTTCTGAAAGCAAGGTATGGAAGTCGCTGGGGTCTCTCGATACCCTTTAATACAATCCTTGTGGGATGGCCTCCTCCCGTTTCTTCGTACCGTACTTTCCTGTCAAGATCGTCGAGTTGTCTCTTCCATAATTCATCTTCATCCTTATCACGTTGGTCCATCCAAGCTTTTTAAAATCTTCATCGTCCCGATCGTCGGACACCTCAGCGTCGTCGTCTTTCTGTTCTGCTAGTATATAACCGTCCGACAGATGAGCACTGTTTTGTTTGATAAACAACTCGGAATAGGTGTACTCGGCCTTGAGAAGCTGTGCCAGTTTAGTGTCTAACGGCATACAAAACTTCTCGAACAAGATAAACACCTCCGTGTCTGTCTTGAAATTCCAACAGGTATACGAGTTATCCCGTTTATTACGCAACATTATAATGTTATGTGGGTCTGGAATCTTTCTCAAAGGGTTGATCCATTTATCTGTACGCGGTGTTTCTACTAACTCATAAGGCAATACACCCAAAGATTGTTTATACTCCATCATTGTGTACATTGCCTTCTGTATAGATGCAAAATCACCCAGAGAGGACACCGATTCTTCTACACGTTTAAACCAAGTGGAATACACGGCGTGTTTTAACGTTTCGACCGAATTCAAGAATCGATCTTCCGAGGAATCATCATCGGCGGCACTGGCCAGTAACGTTTCATGATATTCATTCATGTCGTCAAAAAGTTTCACTAGAGAGGGCATGTCGTCAAACTGTTGCAAAAATATTTGTAAAGCAATAGACAATACGAAACGTTTGAGATCGAGCTCCGACCAGACTTTTGAGTACATTTCAGAATAACCGGTCCACTGTAATTTGTCGTCTTTAAACGACTTGTGGGCATTGAGCATTTGAATCGTATCCATCGTTTCGACTGTCGGGAATACGATAGATATCTCTTCTAACATGGTAAACGCGTCAACCGAAGTGTCTTGTTGACGCACACGCTGTATGTAATTTTCTAGAAATCGGTCCACATTTTTAGCATCTATAGAAGAACACCATCTAGTGTGTATGGGGCAATCTCTTTCTTTAATTTTTTTAGCCATAAACTTGGGTTTCTTAAGCGCCTTTTCAAACGCTTTAACGATCTCTTTCTTTTCTTCGACATCTTGTTCGGAAGACGATAGTAACTCCTCGTCTTGTATAACCCTCGACGGTGGTACGTATATGTTATTCATTTTTTTTAACTTAATTACAATTTAATTGTGGTAAATCTGTATAACTAATACACACATCGCATACATCAAATATTGCAGGTTTGACCGAAGTATCGACGTACACGACGCCTTTATGATCAAGATCATGATTACTCAATGGGCAATTCATGATAGCATCTGGGGATGGTAATAGCGGCCTGACTAAATTCCAAACGTTATTGGATAGGTCTCGATTAAACACCGCATACAATTCGTGTTTGGCAAAATAGACAGTAGTGTAGTTATCGTCTATGTATATCGGTATATCTTTCAACTTATACGTCCGAACAGCCGGAAAGGAAAACGCAATCATGGTCTCGTAGTCTTTTACAGTAGTTCTATTTGTCGAGTAAACCGTGAGGTTAGTAAAAACGCGCATACCAGCCGAACCGTCCACCATATGAGCGATTTCTCTAACAATTGGTAATGGCTCAGACGAATTAAACGAAACCAAAAAAATGTCCATGACAAGGGACGTTTTGTTATACAATTTTATTTTTGACAGCACTAGACGGCGGTTTCTTACTCAAAGTTTGTTGAAAATAATCTGACACAGAGTTTGATTACTGACATTAAAACAGATCAAAGTAGATCAAAGTTTGTGGTTTGAAAAATAAATTCCACAAACTGTTTAACAACAAATTGTGATACTTTGTATGAAAATAAAACTGTCAATAAAAACAAAGACAATTTGAGAATGAAAAGTCAGTTTGTATGATGATTATGTTGAATTATTATAATAATTCATCCGACAATTTACAAAACAAAAATGTATGCCGGTTCAATCTTTAGAGACCACGGAGTTAGAATGACATGGTTGATAAACAACGTTTTACAAGATACGAGAGTGAAATACCTGCATGACCCTTCAGACTTACGGATTTGGATTTTAGACTCGCTCACTTCAGGAGAAAAACATATATGGGGACATAGCCTGCTAAAGGTGTTGGACAAATTTGGGATTTGTACTAGACCAGATGATGAAGAAGAATTCATCCCCGCTTTGGGCAAGTTTTTATCACTAGAAGAAGTTTCAAATGTGATGGGATACGCCGTTAACTACGGAAATACATTCGACAAAGTATTGACACTATCTAAATACGACATTGTAAATGCAACGTTTATGTGCGTGTATTATAAAAACAAGGACAATATTCGGAATTCTTTTCATGCTTATTACGTGCTGTATACGATAAACGGCACGTCAATTGCAATTTGTTTTGGTCGATTGTAGGAACAAATATGTCATTAATATTAAAAGAAAAAAAGCTGTTAGTATGTATTAGTTATGTGTTTTTTTACGTTAGGAAAATGTTTTGAAAACAAAAAAAAAGAAGCAATGTATCTTTACGATATCATTTTGATTGCGGTATTGTTACCAGCGCTTACACGTGGTTACATCAACAACTTTAGGTTTAAACACAGTAACGTGTTTAAAAATAACGTGTTACCGTTTAAAGTAAGAATCACGGGGTCTTACTATATCGATTTGTTGGGGACCCCCGAACTGACATATCTAACACATTTACCTCTGAGAACGGCAGTGGTAGCGGATTCATTAGTCAGTGACAATTTACCCGTGGTGTGTACCGGGAAAACTGCCGGATTGGTTGCCAAGCTTAACGACGATGCCCATGATAGTCTCGCTAGTAAACTTAAGGCCCTCGAAAAGTTAATCCTCGCGGACGGCACCACGAACGAAAACGTTATCCAACTTCTCAGGGGATGGGGGTCTTACGTGGACACATCGGATTCCAAATATGACTGTCACAAACTCGAAATGCAAGTTGCTGCTACAGCCAACGGTTCGTTCACGTTTACTTTAGATGTGGTTTTCGATGATTACAAACCGATCGTGTTTGTAGACGCCATGGGGATTGGTTTGTTTTCGTACAAGAGATCTCACAAAGCCAAAGACGTGGGTCACTCGTCGGGTAACCCCATTCGGTTTTGTGGTGGGGTCGACTATACCGGAGACATGTATACGGTCGAACAACGTCCGAAATGCCCGCTGCAATCTACGGAAAAATCTAGACACTACGGGCGAGCAATGATTACGGTTTATAAACCAAACATATTGAGTTTCAGATGGAACGCTACTCGATGTTTACAGACCGTCACTCACGTGCACGCTTACGAAAACATATTCGCAAGCTCGCGAGACGCGTGGCAAAAACACCGCATGGTCGAAACAACGGCAGACGAATGTAAGGAATGGAACAAGACCCTGTCGGCTTGTGACACCTTTAAAGTGAGAGCGTTTACAGAACACGATGACAACGACGATGACAACGAGAACATTTACGAATTTTACGAGAACTACCCCGATCAATGTAAACTGAAGCCACAGTTTTCTCAAAACGAAGCTATTAACGAATACAAATCAGAACCTCATCTAGATTATCATTTTTCCGGCGGAGACGTGAATAGTTATGACAGACGAACGGCCACGGTATCGCAGGGATTTATTGAAGTGTCAATGCCCACGGGTACATTGGTGACTCCGTGGATGACCATTCCTTCAGAGGTACAAGAAAAGGGTTATTATTCAGTGAATAACGTGACGGTGGTCTGGAACCCGATTCCCGAAACCAAACTGTGTAAATACGTTCCTAGGTTCCGAAGTGAAGTGACATACATCAAGTACAAACACGGGGACATGGACATATCCATTAACCCGTCCGACGATAGCGAGGGATACACCCTGTTTTTGGTGGCTGACCAGTACGGCGCTCTTTTCAACGTGGACAGCTCTCAGAAGATCCAGGACGCATCGAAATTTAATTGCATGCCACACAAATCCGATTACAGAACCACGCTGTACCAGGCAAATAGCGATCAAATTATACTGGTGACCGTGGTCGACGAAGGTAAACACGATGCGTTTGGCGAAAGTCATATTCCCGAAGAAGTGAGACACATTGGTACCGAAGAACAAGTGCACGGTGCTTACGAATCCATAACGTACGACGCTCATGAAGAAAAAGTGAAGAACGTACTACGCGATGACGATTCGACTACAGTCGAACCTACGGTAGAAGGTAACCTCGCAACTACTCACGACTTGAAGAGACATTTCAATACGGTGAAGGCTACCGCCGGTCCCGTTCAACCACCCGCTCCGCCTGTTCCCCAAATGCCTACATCGGACGACACGTATAGGTACATCAACTACCAGCGCACGGAGACACAAAAATTCAACCTTCACGTGCGTGCCATGCAAAGATGTTTCATAAACCAACTAGACTGGGACGTTTACATGCAGCTGCTAGATCTGAACCCAAGTAGGGCTATCAGTAATCGTTTGAACACGGCGGTCGAAGCATCTCTGGGTGGTAACGGATTCTACAACGTGAAAAAATGCGAATTGGCCATAAACGTCGCCGTAATACCGTCCCTTAGGACCACGTCTACGGAAAATGTTACCGTTAACGGGAAAACGTTTACCGTGGAACAGCTTGTGCGGCACCTGGGGGTCACTCCGGATCCCGAAAAATGTTTCAACATGCCACTGCTGGTGTTTACGTCACTCATGACCGGAACGCAGGTTGTCGGGCAGCTGACTTTAGAAGGTCTCATCAATCATCAAAAGTTATCGTACATTGAAGCATGTCGACGGAACAAAGCTCACGTGTTCATAATCAACGAATACGGGCACTTTTTTTACGATTACGTGAAAAATTTCACCGAGACAGCCGACGTGATTCGTAACGCTACAGAAAAATTTCTTCAGGCGTCCACCCCCTCGATTTTGTCGGAGGGGGAAACAATGACGCAATATCATTTCAAGAAGCATACACTGAGTAAGATTCATGTAATGTCGATAGTGCAACCGGCTAATCTGAAGGAAAAAGAGTACAGACATTACCCCACGGGGCTGTTTAACAACGGCATTTATAGCGTGGCAGAATACCAATCCGTAGCTCTCGGGCTCATGAAACTCATTGAAGAACAGAATTTCGAGCGGTTTGCCACTAGGCAGTATACGGACGATTGGAACAGCGCTCGATCGTCCTCAGACACGGGTTTGTTCGTCAGTGCCGGGAAGTTCTTGCAAGGGACCGGAGACTTCTTCATGAAGGTCGGACAAGGTACCGGATCCCTTTTTTACGGTCTAGGGGGTGGGATAGGACGAGGAGTCGAGGGAATAGGAAAAGGTGTAGGGAGTGCCGGAAAAGGCATTTTTGGTGGGATCGGAAACGCTCTCAAAGGAACGATCATGGCATTGGGTATTCCACTCATCGCCATCGTGGTATTGGCGATTATAGCAGTCGTCGTGTACAAACAAATCACGGGACGAAAATCACCACCCACACCCGAAGAAAACCCTCCTCCAGAGTACTCGGAAAAGGAACAAAACAGTGTAGTAGTGAGGAGACAAGGTTTTTATTTCGATCAATAATCAAATCAACATCACACATTCAATCACATCCATCACGATCGTTCTGTAATCATCATGTCGACCATTTCATTAAAAGAAGGAAACTTATCCCTGGTGTACTTTGTCTGTAACTGGTTCAAAACGGTGCCAATGAACGTTGAATAAAACATCCAATCGGGTGAATGGTTAATCCTGTCCATAAAGGACCATTTGCCTCTGGAATTGGCATTCGAGGGGTTGATAAAGACATCTGGAAAGCGTTTATTGACTTCTTCTAGGAAAGCTTTTCTGTTTTTTGTTTTGTCTATCCATTTGATTTTCTTGGACGCTTTACCTTTATTTTCGGAATCGAATTTGTTCTTATCCGCGAAATCGCTTTTCGTATTCTTGGGGTTAAACCCCACTAAAAGTCTATCGAAAAGGATGGCGTGTGGAATCGACCTAGCAGCCTCTTCTTTGCCAAACAAGTATGCTACTTTAAACATCCCCAAAACGTGGTTATCGACCAACTCTTTCACTCGCGTCTCCAGTTCGTACAACAACGCGTTTAACCTATCGTCGATTTCGGCCGCATCGCGAATGATTTTAGAAATGCTCGAAACCACCTGGTCGGCATCGTTTCTTATGTTTATTAAGACGGCTTCCCTGTGTAAGAGTCCAAGATTCAACATCGTAACGGCCGGAAATTTCGGTACCTTCGAACAGGTTTCTTTATTATTTTCGAGAACTGTTTTTCTATACGTGTTGGTATTCTGAACACCGTTTTGAAAACTGTGAGTACTCGATCTCGTATGCGACACTCTTATGGGAACGAGCTCGTCGGCCGAACACACACGTTTCATTTTGTGTAACGCAACCATTGCGATCATGACGGACAAATCGTATCCGTGAATGTTAAGATTGAGAGAGCTGCTGGTGGGTACACACCAGTCTGGTTCGACCTCCTTGTAAGAGGAACATGCTGTCGTTTTCTTTTTTATGACGGTAGAGGCCAATGATTTACCCGCCACCTCATATAACATGCGTTGTTTGGACAGAACTTTTACGTGTGCCACCTGAACGTTGACATGTATCGTAGCTTCTAAATCTTTAAAATCGAGTAAAGCACACTTTACCGTAGTGTCTGGTGGCGTTTCTATAGACATTTTCGGTGGAAGGTCCAGAGGTTGATGTAACCCGACTAAAAAGGGATCTAATGTAGTCGATGGGGAAACGTTCAACTTAGTTATGGAATCCCATACTTTCCCCAGCGGTGGATGCGATTGCATGCAATAATCAAATGCCTCAACATCTGCGCCCGTAACAACTATAGTGTACACGTTGTGTACCACGAGGGCAATGTTAGTACCCAGGATTTGTTCGTATTTCTTTCTTCCGAACGTATCTCCAACAATCTCACCACTCTGCGATACAACGTGGAATTGTTTGACGGGGGACAATGTTGACCTTCTATTTTTCGTGTAAAATCGTCCGTGACCAATCTACAAATACAGTATATTTCGTACGCAAACCTCCACCAGGGGTTACTTTCCAGACTCTTTTTCAATAAACAGAAGCCTTTATAAAGAACCAGTTCATTGTGTTTTATGAATTTACCGGTAAGATGAACCCGCGGTGTGGATGCAGCCATTAGTTGTTGTTGAATGGTTAAATCGGGAATTACTCTCATCAAGTGATAAGTAGGTATGTTGAAAGCACAACACATTCCGTGTATTGTCACACAAGACTCTCCCCGTTGTAACATGATTACGGCGAGTTCAAGTAATCGATGAGAATTGTGTTCACATATAGTTTTTCGCGGTGATTCTCCAGTGAGTGCCGCTACTGTCTGACAGTAACCTTGACCATCAAAAAAGGCATTATTGATATCGTAATAGGTGACCAAAACAACTTTGATTTCGTTTTGGGACAATCCTCTACTCAAAAATATGCTAACCCGTGCTTCCTTATCCATTTCAGACATATACATCAAAACAAAACACAGATTGTATTCTGTTACTATGAACTTATTCTATATTTAAAGTGTCGAAAAAAGTTTCACAGACTTTACTCCGTTTTAACTGGAATCAGAAAAAAGTAACAAACATTGTTCATTGACCCACTTTTTTAAAAAAAATCCTCAACAAACTTTGGATAGTTAGGCATTTATTTTTCGTCGTGTGTATAAAGTTTGTATATATTTCATAAAACACATATTTGGTACGATGCGTTTGTCGCCAGCCTGATAAAAAGAGGGGATTAACAAAATCGGTTTCAAAAATGGCGGTCTCATACATTTTGTGTGGATATCATATACCCTACGGATCGAACCCCCAATGTTTACTGTATGATGAACAAACGTGTGCATTTAGATCAAGTTTTAAAACAAAAACGAATTGATGTTTTCACTAGTGCATTTGATAACGAGTACCCTCCATTTACGTTCACAAGGGTTATTGACAATGTTCACACTGGAGGAATAAAAAACGAAGCGATTGATTACAAACAAGCCACCCCGGTATTCACCGTTGATACTGTACAACACACTGTACTCACTGAAAAGGACGTTAGTGACATTTTCAAACATGTCACAAATATCAAATCTGGTGTGTTAGAGAGCATTCCGTTATGGACAGAAATGACAGAAAAAGAATTCGTTCTGGAAACGGTATTCAGAAAAGACTTTCTGAGAAATGTGAGAGTGGGGCTGATTGATTTCTTCAAATTGAAATTAAATCAAGACGGTAGATATTTGCCCACCAGTTTACGTACACTGTTCGTCACATTCGTTCCCGTAGACTACTGTGCGGGTTTTGAGAAATATCCAGATGGCCCGGACGGTGTAATAATCAAACACAAGATTATCAAATACGTCCTAGAGGAAATATGTCCTTTCGTTAAGGTGGCGTTATTTGATTCACTCGGATTGGAGATGGCGCTCGCTATGTGTTTACCTACGGGTAGTACCAATAAAGGCTGGAAATATTTAGTCCGAAAGAAAGGCCATCGGACACTTGTTATGTGGTTTCGAAAATCTTGCTTTCGATGGAGCTGATTTTTCCATTATCAAGGACGTCTCAGATAAAACTAATCATATAAATGTCAGTCCGATAGGCGAGTCTTATTTTGATTGGGAAACGATGCTTGACGGTAACGACGGTCCCAGCCTATCTAAGCGACGGCGAACTACACAGCTAGACGATTGTTTCCACGATTTCGGCAGACAACTATCCCTGCTAGGTTCCGTGTACCAAGTAGGAGTAACGGAAAATATTTCTCTAAAGGTGCCGTTGTATTTGAAACTCACGGAAGGATAGGTCGATTTGGGTGCTTAGATTTTTCAAACTTTTACGCTAACGTCGTCATCAAGTTTAACTTGGACGATTACGTAGTGGAGGTGTTGAAAAAGATGACAGCCTTACGAGAGCGTTTCAGAAAACTCAAAAGTTGGATAGTGACGATTTTGGGTAAATCGAAGCGGATCGATCCGTTTTTTTACAATCGCATGAAGGCTTTGAGCGTAGCCGTAGTTATTAGCACATCAATGCCAATGCTAACGTGATTGTAGGGGCTACAACTGATGGGTTGCTCGTAAATCCCGATTCCATTGAGGGATTCAAGTATCCAACTGGGTTCCAATTAAGGTCGAATTTTTGCCAGCCGTAAATACACCCATGAAATCAAACGGAACCAACATGTATGTTGGAGTGTCTGCAGAAACTGGTGAATTATTCCACAGAGGTTTTATCGGACGGCTTCCGGGGAAACACCCGGAATGGTATAGAGATATCATCGAATTATTACTGAAAGGGTGTTTACAGCAGCAACAACAACAACAACAACAACAACAACAACAACAACAAGAAGACATATTTAAACAGCTTGAGGAATTATTGATCAAAAAAGGTAGTGTCACGAAAGAGTACGTCTTACCGGATACCCAGACATGGCCTCTACCTACGCAAAACAAGCACCTAGCTGTACAGTATTTATGTGATAATCTATGTACGGGTATCTGTCAAGTTTATGCTATAGTTGATGAGCACGTGCTTCCCTGCAAAGCTCCCGCCAGTCACATCCCTCCAATTACCCAAAGCGCTTTCTGTGTTAAACAGCTCGATGTCCAAAAATACGTCTCTGTTATTGAAGACAAAATCAGGCGAGTTGCAAGCTCCTTTTCGGACAATGATGCTTCTGTTGAATTATGCGAAAACGCTTTTACGATTGTGAAAAACCACATTACAAAAACTCTCCCAGGAAAACGGGCTGTTTATCCCGGTGGGGTAGATTATACGTAATATGTGTATTTTTATTATTTCCATATGGGTTATTATTTTCATGTGTATATTTCTTCAAATAAATAAATAAAAAAAAAAACTTGTATACATATATTGTTTTGTTTTTTTATCTACAAGATGTGTTTCGGATTGATTTTTGTCAATAATTTTGGACTAAAGTTTGTAGAAAAAAGATTGAAATGTTTGTACTCCTTTGTTGTACAGGGTTCAGGTCTGTGGTCAAAAAAAGTATTATAAAAGGCGGACACTCTAGTTATCATAATCATTATCATAATAACTAATTGACGAATATGGAAGAGCTCGGATCTCGCGTGGACGCCATAGAGACTAAACTGATCGTTCACACCAACAGGGCGGTCGGGCAAGTATCGGATAACATAAGACGCGTGGGTTGCTTCGACATTAGCTACGAGAGGGGTGTCGTGGTGACCCACATGACGCAGACGAAAGACCCGTCCGTGGACAGGAGAAGAACTCTGGAAGAAAGTGCTGGAATGCTTCCACCACCCTCGAAAAAAGGGAAGAAGATAATGACCCTGTACGGAGGCATAGACGTGATACAGACACGTACCCTGCTGGGGGTTTTGTTTGATAAGGTGACGGCCAGTAGATTTGGGGAGATAAGTTGCCTAGAACTCGCACGCAAACGTCTAGTAATGTTTTTCGTGGATAAAGTGTGCGACGCGTACGCCTTGGGAATCACGTACGAGGGAGACGAGGACGAACCTCGGGTTGCATTCGAGAACCGGCTGGTAATCGATTCTTTGCCCGAGGAAGATAAGGAGTATTGTCGGGAGTTAATCGAAAAGTGTCGCCGTAGTGAGCCTTTGCAGGGGGCTAGAAATGAACCTTTGATGGATAGAAATGAACCTACGATGGATAAATGCTGCCGCCGCCGCCGCCATGTGTCGCCACCCCCGAGGAAGACCCGTTCGACGGCGGTGGATCCTCTGAAAATACATCAAAAGTTTCTTCAGTTCGAGATTGACTCGGAGGTGTTCAATGGAGATATCCTGCGAGACTTTGCGGCCGAGATAAAGGCTAAAGACGTTATCGTATTTAACCCCACGGTGACCAAAAATAACCGATATCTGGTCTATTGTACGAGAATGAACGGCATGCACTTTAATCTCAAAAACGGCTCCAAGACACTAGCCAAAAAGCTTAGGGCAAACCCAAGATCCATTCACATGGTGCCTGCGAGGCGCAACAGCAAGTACCCCGACCGCGTGTTCAACCTTCTGGATCCTCGACGTCCTGTTAAAGACCAAGTACAATTCGCCTTAGGACAGTATGCGGATTGCAGATTGATTGTAGAATTTATTAGAAATAAAATGACTATATAATTGTAAATATGTGCGTTACTCTGTTATTCAAAAGGGTCCTTCAGAAATATACGTTAACTGGTCCATATACCAGATATCACCGCATGAGACACACTCGTATAACAATATAATGCGAGCATCTGGCGTCTGTAAATGTGTCGAAACTACACCCAGAGAAGACCAGTTAGATAAGATCTTCAACGAACGGGCATACCACGAATATAACGAGTTGAGAAAGGAGAAATGTGGTCGTGAGTGGCACAAATGTGACAGTATAACATGTGGAGAATACAGAGACTGTTACGGGAGTAGATATATCTACGAAGCCAAATGAGAAGAATGTACATTGTACATAGGGCGCCTTAGGGCGGCATGCGGATTCGGATTGATTGTAGACTTCATTAGAAATAAAATGACTATAAAATTGTAAATATGTGCGTTACATTCTCGATAAAGAAGTGGCCCTTCGGGCCTGTGGGGGGTGGGGAAGGAGAAAAGAGGATGGTTAAGTCATCGTTGTAACCAGAAATCGTTTAACGCTTTAATGTTATAGTCAATTGACTCTTCTGCATTACGACCCGACCGTATGGGAGGGTCGCCCTTTTTTTCAAGACTTGTGCCTATAAGGTCTTGAAGTCGTCCTTTTTTAAAAAAATATAGTGTTGTGTTGTGTCTCTGTGGGGAACGTTATTCAAATGGGACGATATTTCTACGTTCGAACTCTAGTTTTTCGAAGTCTTGAAATTTTTAATACTCCAGTTTTGTTATGTACCAACGGGATATAATTTTTAATAATTTACCAATAAGCGAGTAGTTTGGTAGGCTCAAGTTTAAAATATTAACATAAAATAGTATCAAGAGTAATAAATTTTCAAGACTTCGAAAACTAGAGTTCGAAAACTAGAGTTCGAACATAGGGACAGCAAAGGAAGGGAGACAATCGAAAAAATCTTCAACGTACTCGCATACCACGAATATAAGAAATGAGAAATGTTGTCGCGAATGGCACAAATGTGACAGTGAAACATGTGGAGAATACAGAGACTGTTACGGGAGTAGATATATCTACGAAGCCAAACGAGAAGAATGTACATAGGGCGCTTTAGGGCGGCATGCGGATTGCAGATTGATTGTAGAATTTATTAGAAATAAAATGACTATTTAATTGTAAATATGTGCGTTACTCTGTTATTCAAAAGGACCCTTCAAAAACATACGTTAACTGGTCCATATACCAGATATCACCGCATGAGACACATTCGACAACATAGGAATTGGATCAAAGTCTGTTGACTTTTTTTTTTAATTTACAAGATTTGTTTCGGATCAAAGTCTGTTAACTCTTTTTTTTAATTAACAAGATGTGTTTCGGATCAAAGTCTGTTAACTCTTTTTTTTAATTTACAAGATTTGTTTCGGATCAAAGTCTGTTAACTTTTTTTTAATTTACAAGATGTGTTTCAGATCAAAGTCTGTTAACTCTTTTTTTTAATTTACAAGATGTGTTTCGGATCAAAGTCTGTTAACTCTTTTTTTAATTTACAAGATGTGTTTCGGATCAAAGTCTGTTAACTTTTTTTTTTAATTTACAAGATGTGTTTCGGATCAAAGTCTGTTAACTCTTTTTTTAATTAACAAGATTTGTTTAGGATCAAAGTCTGTTTGTACTCCCTTGTCGTACAGGATTCAGGTCTGTGGTAAAAAAAAATCAATTCGTTATAAAAGGCAAACACCCTTCTTATCATCATCATTATTAATGACGAATATGGAAGAGCTTGGATCTCGCATTGACGCTAGAGAGACTAAACTGACCGCTATGACCAAAAGGGCGGTCGGAGAGGTATCGGACAGTGAACACGTGGACACGGTAATGACCCAGAACAAGAAACGGCGGATGGTCAAGAAGGTGGTGGAAGAGGCCTACAAGACGGACCTGAAGAATGCGCAGGCGGCCGAAGAGAACAAGTCCAAAGACCTGCCGGCTGGTATGAGGTGGTCTTTTATATGCCATAAGACGGGCAAAGAACACGTCATCGAGTCCCACATGATAGAGGACGAGAGTGGTCAGCGGCAGTCCGTGGAGTCGCAATTCGAGACTGAACGGCTCGAAAACGGTTCGATGAGGGTTATCGGTATCAAGAAGCCTTTCGTGAAAAAGAAACACTACTTCTTTTACAGCCCCTCGGGTTACGGCAAGACGCTCATGTTGTCCAATGCGTTCAGCGAAATGTGTAACGTGACCACCGTCAAAGATCTCAACAACTTTATCGGGGTGCGATCGGATGCACAGTTCATCGTCATAGACGATTACGGTCCCGATAAACGCATGTCCATGGAGGCCCTCAAGTCGCTCACATCTGGTAATCCCGAGAATTCGTTCGCAGGCAATTGCAAGTCGCACGGCACCTTTTTCGTGCCACGCAACGACGTACAGGTCGTCATCCTCTCGAATTACATTTGTTCTACTGCATGGGTAAAGGCCCGATAGGACGATATCGCTTGTGGACGCTTGTTCTCTCAGAGACAGGTTTCACATCATCAAGATGGACGAGGGGGTGAACGGTGCTTGCACGGAAAAAGAAGACTCGTTCCGTTACATCGAGTTCCCCCAAAATTTGCGTATCCCAAAAAAACAACTTAACTTGGTTTCTTAGTAAACATTTTTGTTTTCGTTTTCGGCGTGGCACAAATGTGACAGTATAACATATGGAGAATACAGAGACTGTTACGGGAGTAGATATATCTACGAAGCCAAATAAGAAGAATGTACATAGAGCGCCTTAGAACAGTATGCGGATTACAGTTTGATTGTAGACTTTATTAGAAATAAAATGACTATAAAATTGTAAAAATGTGCGTTACATCCTCGATAAAGAAGTTGCCCTTCGGGCCTTGTGCGAAAAAAGGAGAAAAGAGGTTTAATGTCATAATCAATTCACTGTTCTGCATTACGACCCGACCGTATGGGAGGGTCGCCCGTTTTTTCAAGACTTGTGCCTATAAGGTCTTAAAGCCGTCCATATATAGTATTGTGTCTCTTTGGGGAACGTTATTCAAATGTGACGATATTTCTACGTTCGAACTCTAGTTTTTCAAAGTCTTGAAATTTTTAATACTCCAGTTTTGTTATGTACCAACGGGATATAATTTTTAATAATTTACCAAAAAGGGAGTAGTTTGGTAGGCTCAAGTTTAAAATATTAACATAAAATAGTATCAAGAGTAATAAATTTTCAAGTCTTCGAAAACTAGAGTTCGAAAACTAGAGTTCGAACATAGGGACAGCAAAGGAAGGGAGACAATCGATAAAATTTTCAACGAACGCGTATACTACGAATATAACGAGTTTATCCAGTTTGATTGTAGACTTTATTAGAAATAAAATAACTATATAATTGTAAATATGTGCGTTACATCCTCGATAAAGATGTGGCCCTTCGGGCCTTGTGCGGGGGAAGGAGAAAAGAGGTTTAATGTTATAATCAATTCACTCTTCTGCATTACGACCCGACCGTAAGGGAGGGTCGCTCTTTTTTATAGACTTGTGTGCAAAAGGCCTCAGGATCGTTCATATATAGTTCAACAGTAGAACAGGGACTATAAAACCTGCAGGGACATAAAAAAATACGTTAGCTGGACCATATACCAGATATCACTGCACGTGTAAAACAAATCAAGATTCGACAATGAAAGCAACATGGGTTCGAACCCGTTGCCATCCAATCGTATCAAAATATACCTAAGAAACTACCTGAAAAGACCGAGGGGAGCTATATTAGTAGTCTAGATAATAGTGGGAAAGATATCCAACACAGAAATGTTACAATTTATTGAAAGGCTGTCTTTTCAAGAGCGTTATCTGAATGGACATTTAACGGGTCATATGTTACAATAAAGAGAAGGTGAAAGGTCCAGTTAAAAAACAGAACAATAAAACCAGACAAAATGTTAGAGAAGATACAAGTCCAATGTAGTCATACATACACAATGGAAATCAAAGCAAAACAATAGCTGGTTATACAGAGAACGCTGCTTCAATAAATGTGTTAGGCACACAAAAGAAGGACCTTGTGCGGGTGAAGGAGAAAAGAGGATGGTTAAGTCCATACGGTCACATCATTGTCGTAAACCGGGAATCGTTCACCGCTTTAACGTTATGGTCAATTCACTCTTCCGCATTACGACCCGACCGTAAAGGAGGTCACCCTTTTTTATAGACTTGTGTGCAAAAGGCCTCAGGGTCGTTCATATATATTTCAACGGTCGTACTGGACTATAAAACCTGTAGGGACAAAAAAAAGTACGTTAGCTGGACCATATACCAGATATCACTGCATAAGACACATTCGACAACATACGAATTGGATCGAAGTCTGTTGTCTTTTTTTTTGATCTACAAGATGTGTTTCGGATCGAAGTCTGTTGTCTTTTTTTAATTTACAAGATGTGTTTCGGATCGAAGTCTGTTGTCTTTTTTTTGATCTACAAAATGTGTTTCGGATCGAAGTCTGTTGATTTTTGTCAAACGTTTTGGACTAAAGTTAGTAGAAATAAGATTGAAGTGCCATTTCACTCGTTTGTCGTATAGGGGTAAGGTCTGCCGATGTATCATAGACTTATGCGCATATGTGTCTTTGGAATGAAGTTATTGAAATGTGACAATATTTCTATGTTCGAACTCTAGTTTTTCAAAGTCTTGAAATTTTTAATACTCCAGTTTTGTTATGTACCAATGGGATATGATTTTTAATAATTTACCAAAAAGGGAGTAGTTTGGTAGGCTCAAGTTTAAAATATTAACATAAAATAGTATCAAGAGTAATAAATTTTCAAGACTTCGAAAACTAGAGTTCGAAAACTAGAGTTCGAATATAGGGACAGCAAAGGAAGGGAGACAATCGCTGAAAAAACAAAGGTGGTGGGAAAGCATCACAATATTACTCCAGGTGTGGCTTTGTCTTTTTTTCAGCTTTAGTATTAGTTTTTGGCAAACAGTTTTGTCTACAATCACAGCATTATCGGTAGCCATGGATTACCAAAGCATCCGCCAAAAGTTTCTTCAGTTTGAGATTGACTCTGAGGTATTCAATGAACATGCCCTACGTGTATTTGCGGACAAAGTAAAAGCCAAGGACCTGATCGCTATCAATCCCTCGGTCACCAACACATCGATATCTCGTGTACTGTACGACGAGGCAAAACGAGATGTCTTTTTCACTTTTCAACGGCCCCAAGACGCTCGCCAAAAAACTACGAATCAAACCGGAATCCGTCCACATGGTGCCCGCGATACGCAACTGCAAGTACCCGGACCGCGTGTTCAACCTGCTCGATCCATCCGTGCCCATGGCGAACCAGATACACATGGCCCTCGGGCAATACGCCAACTACAAGTTGATAGAGGCACACATGAACACGGCCATGACCCAGAACAATAATCGGCGGGTTGTCAAGAAGGTGATGGAAGATGGGGCGATGAAGGCTGTCGCCGACGGCACTCTGTCCATAGGTCAGCTCAAGTCTGCGCAGGCCTACGAGGCGGAGCTAAAGAATGCACAGGCGGCCGAAGAGAACAGGTCCAAAGACCTGCCGGCTGGTATGAGGTGGTCTTTCATATGCCATAAGACGGGCAAAAAACACTTCATTGAGTCCCACCTGATAGAGGAAAAGAATGGTCAGCGGCATCCCGTAAAGGGGGGATTTGAGACTGAACGAGAGGAAGACGGTTCGGTAATAGTCACCGGTGTCAAGGAGCCTTCCGTGAAAAAGAAGCACTACTTTTTTACAGCCCCGCGGGTTACGGCAAGACCCTAATGTTGGTCAATGCGTTCAGTGACATGTGCAACGTGACTACCGTCAACGATCCCAAAAACTTCATCGGGGCACGACCGGATGCTCAGTTCATCGTCATAGACGAGTACGGTCCCAACAAACGCATGTCCATGGAGGACCTCAAGTCGCTTACGTCTGGTAATCCCGCGGGCTCGTTCGCGGGCAATCGCAAGTCGTACGGCGCTTCCTTCGTGCCACGCAACGACGTACAGGTCGTCATTCTCTCGAATCACCATTTGTTCTACTGTATGGGTAAAGGCCCCGAAAGGAAGACATCGTCCGTTGACGCTAAGGCTCTCAGAGAAAGGTTTCACATCATCAAGATGAACGAGGACGTGGAGTGTAATTACACTGAAGAAGAAGAAGCAGAATTTTTTACACCCAGTACTGAGGTTGGGAGATGAACGATAGACGCGAAAAGCACAGGGAGTGGTTAAACAGCAAAGAAGAAGACCCAATTTTAATGTAGCCATACATACACAATGGAAATCAAAGCAAAACTGTTACAATAGTTGGTTATACAGAGAACGCTGCTTCAATAAAGGTGTTAGGCACACGGAAGGAGGACTTAGGTTAGGAGGAGAAAGGGTGGAATGGTTACTTTCTACGGTCACATTATTGTCGTAACCGCGAATCGTTCACCGCTTGTAGGTTACCGTCAATTCACATCTCCGCATCACGACCCGACCTATGGGAGGGTCGCCCGTTTTTTCAAGACTTGTGCCTATAAGGCCGCGGATTTGTCTATACAGAGATTAACAGACGTTAACTGGACTATGTATATTACAATAGTGGTATTATGGTATTATGTATGTATGTATATATATTTTGCCAAATAAACTAAATCAAAAAACAAGATACGTGTATATGTTAAGATATTGTTTTTAATTCATTTGTTATAAAATATACATACGAAATCACAACAGAAACTGAGGTATACTCCCTCGAGGATACAAAGTACATGTATTTCCTAAGCTTCATTTGGTAAACTATATTCCAGGTCCCTTTGGGTAACTTTCAACATCGTCTTGAAAATGTTTTTGGTAATGGTATTGGGCGACTGTCCAAGTGAATGGACGTGTTTGTGTCTATGTGAAAAAAATCTAACATTACCCAGTTTTTTGGGGGAGTTTCAAGATAATTTTGGTATGAAAGTGTTCATAAAATAGCCAGGAATCTGATGATATAAACCGATGGGAAGACAAAAAAAGAGAAAAAGAGAATTTTCAGGTAAAACAAATCAGACAAACAATAATAGAAAATCAGTGAGTAGTTCTCCAGGTACATCGACAGTATACATACAGGTATGGCCGATACATCTGTTAACCCTGACCATACAGGTAATATGGAGATATGTAAGTCAGATATATCGGGTAAAAATGACAGCGATACATTAAAAGAAATTTTAAGTTGTGTATCACATATTAAACAAAGTTTAGATACTGTTGTGAGTAGAATTAATGCACATGACTCTAAAATTGAATCCCTTGAAAACAGAATGGCAATAGTGAATAATGATCTATATGACAGAAACGGAATAAGGGAGACTCTTGACTCGGTAATAACAGAAAGTAATGAACATACCTGTGACATAGTGAAATTAACAGAGGAAAATACAAAGGTGAACAATGAACTAAAGTTACTTAGGGGGTACGTCACTAGGTTAGAACAAAAACTTGACATACAACAGAACCAGTTAACAGACTTACAAGGTAGGAGTATGAAAGACAACATAGTAGTTACAGGGTTAGTAGAAACAGATAGAGAAAACCTACGCGAGAAGCTACAAGCGATTTTCAGAAATGACTTAGAAATTGACCAGCCCATTCAAATAAACAATATCTATAGGACCGGTCCCCCACCCAGAAAAACGAATGGTTATCCCAGAATAGTTATAGCCCAACTGAACCAAAACAGCGATAAAGATCTTATTCTTAGTAAAGCCAGAATATTGAAAATAAAAACTCTAAAATTCGTATAAACCCCCAATTTCCTGAATCAGTTCGAGAGAAGAGAAAGCGTCTTTTCGAAGTTCAAGCACAGTTGAATAAACAAAACATCGATACCAAAGTATATGGTGATAAACTTGTATACAAACAGAGTGGTACTGTATTTAGGGAAAAGGTTGCACTTCCAAAGGCGAGTGATGTATTTAAAACCGCACTATACATAAAAAACAAGCATAGGTTTGCTTCGGGGGATACCTTTGCTGAGAATGGAAACCTAATAATGGGGCGCGCGATGTCTGTCAGTAATATACAAGATGTCAGGGAAGGCATCAGTGAATTGCTGACCATACCAGCAGTAGCGGCATCCACACACAACATAGTTGCATATCGATTTACAGACGGACAGGGTGTGCTACATGATGGGATTGAAGATGATGGAGAGTATGGAGGAGGTCTAAGTATCTTGAGATGTATGAAGGAGGAAGGGTTTAATAATGTGCTGGTGGTAGTATCGCGAACATTTGGACAAAAGTTAGGATCTAAAAGGTTCTCATATTTCAAAACTGCAGCACGATCAGCAATCCAAAAAGTTGGGAACGGAGCGGCTTAGTAAAATTGTCCAAACATTATTATAGACCAAGTGCAGTTAAACGTGTTTGGTCTGAACACTTTAAAAGTGCAGGTTACATTTCCTTGCTATATTTCTTACCTGAATGGTACATATACATTTGTAAATAGCAGTGCTTTTGTTTTCTCTGTGCTACATATATTGACAGAAGATCTTACAAAACATTGCCTTTAAATACCATGATGACACTTGTATTTGTGACATATGGTGTTTTAAATGTAACTTACAGTGGTAAATATATTTACGTGAATGTAGTGTACCGCGAATTTAGTAAATAATAGTTTGTAAATGTTTGTCGGTCGGACATTATTTACTGTGGTATTTACCCTCTTTTACAATATAAATACTTACGTCAATGTAGTTTACCGAGAATTTAGTAAACGATATTTTTGTAAATGTTGGTCGGTCGGACAGTATTTACTGTGTTGACAGTATTTACTGTGGTATTTACCCTCATTTAGAATATACATACTTACGTGAATGTAGTTTACCACGATTTCAGTAAATGATAGTTTGTAAATGTTGGTCGGTCGGACAGTATTTACTGTGGTATTTACCCTCATTTACAATATACATACTTACGTGAATGTAGTTTACCACGATTTCAGTAAATGATAGTTTGTAAATGTTGGTCGGTCGGACAGTATTTACTGTGGTATTTACCCTCATTTACAATATACATACTTACGTGAATGTAGTTTACCACGATTTTAGTAAACGATAGTTTTGTAAATGTTGGTCGGTCGGACAGTTTTTACTGTGGAGTTTACCCTCATTTACAATATACATACTTTCGTGAATGTAGTGTAACGCGAATTTAGTAAACGATAGTTTGTAAATGTTGGTCGGTCAGACATTATTTATTGTGGTATTTACCCTCATTTACAATATATACTTACGTGAATGTAGTGTAACGCGAATTTAGTAAACGATAGTTGTAAATGTTGGTCGGTCGGACAGTATTTACTGTGGTATTTACCCTTTTTTACAATATCTATACTTACGTGAATGTAGTTTACCACGATTTTTGTAAACGATAGTTTGTAAATGTTGGTCGATCGGACAGTTTTTACTGTGGAATTTACCCTCATTTACAATATACATAATTTCGTGAATGTAGTTTACCGCGATTTTAGTAAATGATAGTTTGTGAATGTTGATCGGTCGGACAGATTTTACCGTGGAATTTACCCTCATTTACAATATACATACTTTCGTGAATGTAGTTTACCACGATTTTAGTAAATGATAGTTTGTAAATGTTTGGTCGGTCGGACAGTATTTACTGTGGTATTTACCCTCATTTACAATACACATACTTTCGTGAATGTAGTTTACCACGATTTTAGTAAAGGATAGTTTGTAAATGTTGGTCGGTCGGACAGTATTCACTGTGGTATTTTACCCTTATTTACAATATCTATACTTTCGTGAATGTAGTTTACCACGATTTTAGTAAATGATAGTTTGTAAATGTTGATCGATCGGAGAGTATTTACTGTAATATTTACCATCATTTACAATATCTATACTTACGTGAATGTAGTTTACCACGATTTTAGTAAATGATAGTTTGTAAATGTTTTTCGGTCTGACAGTACTTACTGCGGTATTTACCCTCATTTACAATATCTGTAATTACGTGAATGTAGTTTACCACGATTTTTGTAAACGATAGTTTGTAAATGTTGGTCGATCGGACAGTTTTTACTGTGGAATTTACCCTCATTTACAATATACATACTTTCGTGAATGTAGTTTACCGCGATTTTAGTAAATGATAGTTTGTGAATGTTGGTCGGTCGGACAGATTTTACCGTGGAATTTACCCTCATTTACAATATACATACTTTCGTGAATGTAGTTTACCACGATTTTAGTAAATGATAGTTTGTAAATGTTGGTCGGTCGGACAGTATTTACTGTGGAATTTACCCTCATTTACAATATACATACTTTCGTGAATGTAGTTTACCGCGATTTTAGTAAATGATAGTTTGTGAATGTTGGTCGGTCGGACAGTATTTACTGTGGAATTTACCCTCATTTACAATATACATACTTTCGTGAATGTAGTTTACCGCGATTTTAGTAAATGATAGTTTGTGAATGTTGGTCGGTCGGACAGATTTTACCGTGGAATTTACCCTCATTTACAATATACATACTTTCGTGAATGTAGTTTACCACGATTTTAGTAAATGATAGTTTGTAAATGTTTGGTCGGTCGGACAGTATTTACTGTGGTATTTACCTTCATTTACAATACACATACTCTCGTGAATGTAGTTTACCACGATTTTAGTAAAGGATAGTTTGTAAATGTTGGTCGGTCGGACAGTTTTTACTGTGGAATTTACCCTCATTTACAATATCTATACTTTCGTGAATGTAGTTTACCACGATTTTAGTAAATGATAGTTTGTAAATGTTGATCGATCGGAGAGTATTTACTGTAATATTTACCCTCATTTACAATATCTATACTTACGTAAATGTAGTTTACCACGATTTTAGTAAATGATAGTTTGTAAATGTTTTTCGGTCGGACAGTACTTACTGCGGTATTTACCCTTATTTACAATATCTGTAATTACGTGAATGTAGTTTACCACGATTTTTGTAAACGATAGTTTGTAAATGTTGGTCGATCGGACAGTATTTACTCTGGTATTTACCCTCATTTACAATATCTGTAATTACGTGAATGTAGTTTACCACGATTTTTGTAAACGATAGTTTGTAAATGTTGATCGATCGGACAGTATTTACTGTGGTATTTACCCTCATTTACAATATCTGTAATTACGTGAATGTAGTTTACCACGATTTTAGTAAATGATAGTTTGTAAATGTTTGGTCGATCGGACAGTTTTTTACTGTCGTATTTACCCTCATTTACAATATCTGTACTTACGTGAATGTAGTTTACCGTGATTTTAGTAAACGATAGTTTGTAAATGTTGGTCTATCGGACTGTATTTACTGTGGTATTTACCCTTTTTACGATATACATCTTTACGTGAATGTAGTTCACCACGATTTTCGTAAACGATAGTTTGTAAATGCTGGTCGGTCGGACAGTATTTACTGTGGTATTTACCCTTTTTTACGATATGCATGTTTACGTGAATGTAGTTCACCACGATTTTCGTAAACGATAGTTTGTAAATGTGTGTTGGTCGGACAGTATTTACTGTGGTATTTACTCTCATTTACAATAAACATACTTACTTAAATGTAGTTTACCACGATTTTAGTAAATGATAGTTTTGTAAATGTTGGTCGGTCGGACAGTATTCACTGTGGTATTTACCCTTATTTACAATATCTATACTTACGTGAATGTAGTTTACCACGATTTTAGTAAACGATAGTTTGTAAATGTTGATCGATCGGAGAGTATTTACTGTGGTATTTACCCTCATTTACAATATACATACTTACGTGAATTTAGTTTACCACAATTTTAGTAAATGATAGTTTTGTAAATGTTGGTCGGTCGGACAGTATTCACTGTGGTATTTACCCTTTTTTACAATATCTATACTTACGTGAATATAGTTTACCACGATTTTAGTAAACGATAGTTTGTAAATGAGAGTATTTACTGTGGTATTTACCCTCATTTACAATATACATACTTACGTGAATGCAGTGTACCACGATTTTATTAAACGATAGTTTTGTAAATGTGTGTTGGTCGGACAGTATCTACTTACGTGAATATAATTTATCAACAGTTTGGAAAACGATAGTTTTTAAATCTTAGAATAATTCAATTAATCTGTAATATCTGATTAAAACGTAATCGTACAATATATGTTTTGTATATAATTTATTATTATTATTATTATTATTATTATTATTATTTTGTTTTGGTTAAAGGTATTTTTCTGCTATTACTTTTTTGTAACGTCGGTTAGTTTGTTATATCTATACCATACCAAATTTTGATATTTTTATGTAATGTTCCTTTGTATATACCCCATAAGCTGGGATATGTTACCATTTACATTTACAGACATTCGTCGTATCTTATCTTATTTACTATCTTTTATTACATCTTTTTCTTTCTTTTCTTTCTCCTTACTTTCATTAATTTTCTTGTATGTATTTAAAATGTGTTCTTTTGGTTTGAAAATTACAATACATACATTATGGCGTTATCTGACTCTTTTTGACACATTTAGGTTCGTTTGTTTGCTAATACTATACCAATATTAATATGGCTTTAAGAATTTTATCTTTGAATTGCCAAGGTCTAGGGGATAATTTTAAGAGAAAAGACGTTTTTCATTATTTGGCAACACTTGACTACAATATATATTGCTTACAGGACACGCATTTTACTTCTGAAAATCAAGCATCTGTTGAAAGGGAATGGGGGTTCTCTTGTATTTTCAATTCCTATAGGTCAAATGCTAGGGGAGTGGCTGTTTTTTCAAAAATAATTTTGAATTTAAGCTACTTAAATCAAATTGTGACAATGATAATCTAATTTTACTCGAACTTCTGGTTGATGAAAGGAAAATAACACTCGTAAACCTCTATGGACCAAATAAAGATACTCCGCCTTTATAAAATGGTTTTTGACAAAATTGCTGAATTCGAAAATACCGACTTTATAATCTGTGGCGATTTCAATCTTTGCTTAAATCCCGACTAGACTCATTTAATTACATCAATATTAACAATCCAAATGCAAGACAGCTTGTGCTAGATTTCATTCAAGAAAATAATTGTATAGATGCTTTTCGAGAAAATAACCCAGATTTAAAACGTTATACTTGGAGGAAGAAAAATCCAGTGAAACAAGCTAGATTAGATATGTTTATTCTAAGTGAAACGTATTCAACTAACAATTATACAACATTTATAAAACCTGGATATCGAACGGATCATTCTATAGTACAACTGCAAATAAACATTTAATGACTACAAAAAGGGAAGGGGGCTGTGGAAATTTAATAACTCCCTGTTACATGATAAACAATATATAGAAACAATTCAAATTCTTATCTCAGAAATAAAAAGACAGTATGCACTTCCAGTTTATAATATAGACAATATTCTTAATATTTCAAACGAATCTATAGCCTTTTCGATTAATGATCAATTATTCTTAGAAACTTTATTAATGGAAATAAGGGGCAAAACCATCTCATATGCTAGTTTTAAAAAGAAGCAAAATGAAAAACGGAAACAATTTTGATAAGTGAAATAAAACAACTCGAAGATCAATTAAATGATAATAATTTCAATAAGTTAGAGGAAAAAAAGGAAGTGTTACAAAATCTTAGAAAAGACAAAATTAAAAGTTCTTTGGTTAGATCGAGGGTTAAATGGATAATGGAGGGGGAAAAACCAACAAAGTATTTTTGCAGTCTAGAAACTAAACATTTTCAAATAAAATAATACCTAGAATAGAGAAAGAAAATGGAAACATTATAACAGATCAAAAAGACATCTTACAGGAAATACAATATTTTTATAAAAAACCTTTATTCGGAAAACTCAAACATAATAGACGTAGATTTAAATAATTATATTGGATCGTGTAATTTTAAAAAATTGAATAAAGTTGAATCCGATCGTTTGGAAGGGGTTATAAGTAATAGGGAAGCTTTTGAAACGTTGAAAAAAATGAAAAATGACAAAAGTCCTGGGTCAGATGGGTTTACTGTAGAATTCTTTAAAATGTTTTGGAAAGATATTGGGGATTTTGTAGTAAGGTCTCTAAATTATGGTTATGAAAATGGGAAACTCTCAGTAACTCAGCGGGAAGGGATAATAACTTGTATACCAAAAGAGGGAAAACCAAAACATCTCTTAAAAAATTGGAGGCCAATTACACTCTTAAATACAGTTTATAAAATAGGGTCTGGAGTAATAGCAAATAGAATAAACCGTTATTGGAAAACATTATTGGCATAGAACAAACTGGTTTCATTTCTGGGAGGTATATTGGGGAAAACACAAGGCTTATATATGATATAATGCAATATACGGAAGATAAAAATATTCCCGGTCAACTCCTATTAGTAGATTTCGAAAAAGCTTTTGATTCAATAAGTTGGTCATTTTTACATAAAGTCTTAAACCTATTTAATTTTGGTTCGTCTATACATAAATGGATTAACACATTTTATAAAGACATAAAGTCTGCAGTAACGCAGGGTGGACATTTAACTTCCTTTTTTGACAAAAAGAGGTTGTAGGCAAGGGGACCCATTATCACCTTATCTTTTTCTATTATGCGTTGAAATTCTAGCTATAAAAATTCGAAACAACAAAGATATAAAGGGAATTAAAACTAATAATAAAGAAGTTAAAATATCGTTATTTGCTGATGACACAAGTCTTATTCTTGATGGCTCAGAACAATCTCTAAGCCAAGCGCTTAATGAATTAAATCTTTTTGCGAAAATTTCGGGTCTTAAAATTAATTTAGAAAAAACACAGATAATTTGGATAGGTAGTAAGATATATAGTGATGTTAAATTATGTAGAGAATTTAATCTGCATTGGGGGGATACTAGGTTCACGTTACTTGGGATGATATTTGATGTTGACTTGCAAAAAATGCCTCATATAAACTTTGGTAAAAAAGTGAATAATATCAAATCACAGATAAATTTTTGGAAAAAACAAAAACTTACACCTATTGGGAAAATCACAATTATTAAAACTCTGCTCATTGCTCAGTTAAATCACCTATTTATTTCATTGCCAAATCCAAGCCAAAACTTTATTAATGAACTAAATACAATTTTTTATAACTTTATTTGGAATGGGGTTACTCATAGAATAAAAAAAGATGTTATTGTAAAAGAATATGAAGAAGGTGGTTTAAAAATGATCGATTTGATCCCATATATAAATGCTTTAAAAACAACTTGGATTAAAAAAATATTGCATACAAAGGGTTCCTGGTGTAATATCTTAGAATGTTACATAGATACAGAGAGATTTTTTAGCGTAGGAAATGAATTTATCGTAAAGAACATGAAATACTTTAAAAATGACTTCTGGACAGATGTGTTTAAGGCTTGGATACTATTGACAAACAATATTAAAAAACTAAGAATATTCAAAAACGCAGCTGAAAGTTATCTTTGGTATAATAGTGATATTATTATTGGAAATAGTTGTATTTACATTAAGAAATTATACGAAAAAGGGGTAATGTTTATCAATGATCTACTTGATACTGATGGGCAATTTTAAGCCTGCAAGATTTTATTCGGAAATATAACTACAACATACATTATCTTCACTATACTGGAATAATTGAATCGGTAAAAACATATGCTGAGAAAACACAATGAGTATTGTCTGTCTAAATCTGAAACTCCTTTCATTCCTAACAATCTTAAGATACTATTTAAAAATGAAAAAGGCTCGAGGGACATGTATAAAATCTTGAAGCAAAATAATATCTTACCTACTTCACGGCAAAAATGGCAAAGCATTTTTGATAATATTAATTTAACTGAAAATGATTGGAAACAAATATACAAAATAATTCACCTGACTACTCTAAATTCTAAAATACAATGGTTCCAATACAGAATAATCCATAATATAATTGCTACAAACTCTTTTTTGTCTAAAATAGGTATTAAAACAGAGGCTCTGTGTAGTTTTTGTAAACAGGAAAGTGAAACAGTTATTCATCTCTTTTGGGAATGCGACATAGTACAACAATTTTTAGAAGACTTAGAAAACTATTTTTTATCGAATGGTATTTTGTTAGATCTAACAAAAATGAGTTTAATTTTTGGATATTTCAGATCGTTTAATAGAGTTAAAAATTTATCCTTATGCATGTAAAATATTACATTTATAAAACCGTTGTACTGGTAAAAAAACTGTCTCTTGAAAAGTTTAAATATATTTTAAAAGATGTATATTACATCGAAAAAGAAATAGCAATAGGCAAAAATAAGTTAGAAAATTTTCAAAGAGAATGGCAACACATTCACCGTATTGTTATATAGAACAAAAAGAACAATCTTGTATCATAATGTGAAAATCTATTTCTCTCTCTCTCTCTCCTCTCTCTCTTCTCTCTCTCTCCCCCTCTCTCTCTCTCTCTCTTCTCTCTAAAAACTATTCAATATATATGTTTATCAAAATATTTGTAATGTTGTATTATCGTCTTTTTGTGTTATGTATATATTGAATATGAAATAAAGAAAATAAATATAAAAAAAAATGTTTTTGGTTTCATAACTTTGGTCCAAGCAAACGGCTGTGTGTAAAATGCTGTTTAAATGTAAAATTAAAACTGGTATATGAGTAATTGAGGGCAACGTCCGTCTACCACAAACAAACACACAAACAAACTTAATATATCACAGCAAAACAGTTCCAAACGTTTAACGAGACACGTCTTCCGAGCCACTGTCGTCGTCTTCATCGTCAGTCTCCAAAACGTTAAGCTTTTCAAACGATGCTGCACTGATGTTGTTTTCCGCCATATAAGTATACACTTGATCCACGTCTTCCTTGATGTAAAAACATAGAGCCGAATAGCCCAGTAAGACGGTTTCAACAAAATCAAAATGCTTTTCGAAACAGAAATCACGAACCTGTTCGTATGAATCAACATCATTGTAACAGAGAATAGTGAGTGGTAACGGCATGCTTGTTCCTCGATGGATGACTGTCTAACTCAATGAACTCCCCGAGCGTCAATGGAACTGTTATTATGCAGCCTTCAGGTACAGACCGACTAAAACAAATCGGGATGTTTACGTCAGGTTTGTTTGGGTAACAATTAATCGCCCAATATTGCCAGTTTATAACTCCAGAGTATAACGCAAGTTTATAAATCGAAAAAGTTCCAGAAACTTCTATCCAACAAATGTTACCGATGAAAGAAGATTCCACAAACTTTGATCTGACACGTGTCAGATTTGTATTGTGCCACAAACTTTGATCTGGCACGATGTTCCACAAACATTGTTAGTAAAAATCAAACACAAACTGTATTCGGTCAAACACAAAACACAAACTTTATTCGGTCAAACACAAAACACAAACTTTATTCGGTCAAACACAAAACACAAACTTTATTCGGTCAAACACAAAACACAAACTGTATTCGGTCAAACACAAAACACAAACTTTGCTCCGAAACACAAACTTTATTCGGTCAAACACAAAACACAAACTTTGATCCGAAACACAAACTTTATTCGGTCAAACACAAAAACAAACTTTATTCGGTCAAACACAAAACACAAACTTTGATCCGAAACACAAACTTTATTCGGTCAAACACAAAACACAAACTTTGATCCGAAACACAAACTTTATTCGGTCAAACACAAAACACAAACTTTGATCCGAAACACAAACTTTATTCGGTCAAACACAAACACAAACTTTGATCCGAAACACAAACTTTATTCGGTCAAACACAAAACACAAACTTTATTCGGTCAAACACAAAACACAAACTTTATTCGGTCAAACACAAAACACAAACTTTATTCGGTAAAACACAAAACACAAACTGTATTCGGTCAAACACAAACCTTATTCGGTCAAACACAAACTTGTATCCATTCTTCAACCGGTATAAAAGGGGGAGACGCATTTTTGGCAGTCATTCTGATTTCAGTCGTCGGCTAAGAAGGGTGGGGGTTTTTTTTGTTCAGAGAGATTTGTAGTTATTATACCTCACGAGCAGCGCCCAATCTCATTGTCAACTATACGATGATGTTATGATGTTATCCATACCACGTAAAGGCATCGTTTGTCCTTGTGGGGCATGAGGCGTGTCGCGTTTGTGACTATATGTAGATTTGTTAGTATTAAAAGAAAGAAACCATGGCGGTAGTTCAATGTGTTATCCAACGCGTGTCCCGGTTAGGGTTCTTATTTCATTTATCCGCGTAGGGTTTTAAGTCGCGTGTAGGGTTTTATTTCGCGTGTAGGGTTTTAAATCGCGTTTCTCGTTGGTCGTTTAAACCTTAATGTAAAGCATAATTTTAGTCTTAAATAGCTTGTCCGTTTAAGCTATTCCGTCCTTGTAGGGTTTCAAGTCGCGTTTTTAGTAGGTCGTTTATAGTTAATATATAGTATGTACTTCTTGAAAAAAAGCATGTCCGTTAAGGTAAAAGTATTTGTCTATGTAGGGTATGACGCGTGACTCGTAGGTCATTCAAACCGTAATATTTAGTATGTACTTCTTGAAAAAAGCATGTAATACAGTAAACGTATTGTCCTTTTGTCGTAGGACGTTCAAACCGTAATATATAGTATGTACTTCTTGAAAAAAGCATGTAATACAGTAAACGTATTGTCCTTTTAGGGTATTGCGCGTGTGTCGTAGGTCATTCAAACCGTAATATATAGTATGTACTTCTTGAAAAAAGGATGTCCGTTAAGGTAAAAGTATTTGTCTATGTAGGGTATGACGCGTGACTCGTAGGTCATTCAAACCGTAATATATAGTATGTACTTCTTGAAAAAAGGATGTCCGTTAAGGTAAAAGTATCTGTCTTTGTAGGGTTTAATGTCGCGTGAATCGTTGTTCGTTTATAGGCAATATGCAGTACATTATTCTTAAAAAAGGGATGTCCGTTAAGGTAAAAGGATCTGTCCTTGTAGGATATAAATAGACTAAATAGTCTCAAAACAAATCGAAATGTATGCTAAAAGTATTAAAACAAACCGTAATATATGCTATATATTTTGTCCCTGTAGGGTTTAACGCGCGTGTTTCGTAGGTCTTTCAAAAGGCAATATAGAGTATTTATTTGTTGCAAGTAAATGTCCAATTAAGGTAAATTATTTGTAAAAGAAAATGTCCAGTTAGAGTTATACAAATCAATCCAGAAACTTCCATCTAAAACGAAATCTTTTTTTCCAGAAACTTCCATCGTAAACAAAATGTAATTATCCACAAACTTTGATCCGAAACACAAACTTTGATCCGAAACACAAACTTTGATCCGAAACACAAACTTTACTCGGTCAAACACAAACTTGTATCCATTCTACAACCGGTATAAAAGGGGGAGACGCAGGTTTGGCAGTCATTCTGATTTCAGTCGTCGGCTAAGAAGGGTGGGGGTTTTTTTTGTTCTGAGAGATTTGTAGTTATTATGCCTCACGAGCCGCGCCCAATCTCATTGTCAACTATACGATGATGTTATGATGTTATCCATACCATGTAAAGGCATTTATTAGTATTAAAAGACAGAAACCATGGCGGTAGTTCAATGTGTTATCCAACGCGTGTCCCGGTTAGGGTTCTTATTTTATTTATCCGCGTAGGGTTTTAAGTCGCGTTTGTAACCATACGGTTATATGTGGTATACAATTTCTGTTACCTAAAGTAAATGTATTTATTTTTTGAGAGAATGTTGCGCTTGTAACCGAACGGTAGCAATATCGTTACAATCTCTGTTACCTAAAGTAAACCTATTTATATTTTGAGAGAATGTTGCGCTTGTAACCAAACGGTAATATGTGGTATACATTCTTTTGACCCTAAAGTAAACGTATTTATTTTTTGAGAGAATGATGCGCTTGTAACCAAACGGTAATATGTGGTATACATTCTTTTGACCCTAAAGTAAACGTTATCATTTTTGAGAGAATGTTGCGCTTGTAACCAAACGGTAGCAATATCGTTACATTCTTTTGACCCTAAAGTAAACGTATTTATTTTTGTAGAGAATGTTGCGCTTGTAACCAAACGGTGATATGTGGTATACATTCTTTTGACCCTACAGTAAACGTATTTATTTTCGAGAGAATGTTGCGCTTGTAACCAAACGGTAGCAATATCGTTACATTCTTTTGACCCTAAAGTAAACGTATTTATTTTGTAGAGAATGTTGCGCTTGTAACCAAACGGTGATATGTGGTATACATTCTTTTGACCCTAAAGTAAACGTATTTATTTTTGTAGAGAATGTTGCGCTTGTAACCAAACGGTGATATGTGGTATACATTCTTTTGACCCTAAAGTAAACGTATTTATTATTTTCAAAGAGAATGTTGCGCTTGTAACCAAACGGTGATATGTGGTATACATTCTTTTGACCCTAAAGTAAACGTATTTATTATTTTCAAAGATAATGTTGCGCTTGTAACCAAACGGTAGCAATATCGTTACAATCTTTGTTACCTAAAGTAAACGTATTTATTTTTGAGAGAATGTTGCGCTTGTAACCAAACGGTAGCAATATCGTTACATTCTTTTGACCCTAAAGTAAACGTATTTATTTTTTGAGAGAATGTTGTTTGTAACCAAACGGTAGCAATATCGTTACATTCTTTTGACCCTAAAGTAAACGTATTTATTTTTCGAGAGAATGTCGCGCTTGTAACCAAACGGTAATATGTGGTATAATCTTTTGTAACTAAAGAAAACGTTTATGTTCAACTCCGTTTTGTCGAGTAATGCATGCTATATAGTCCGAAGTAGCATTAAAGTAAACGTATTTATTTCTTCAGAAAATGCCGCGTTTGTAACCATACGGTAGCAAATATCGTATACAGTCTTTTGTACCTAAAGTAAACGTATTTATTCTTTGAGGCAATGTCGCGTTTGTAAACATACGGTAGCAATATCGTTTCTAGTACTTTGTACCTAAAAGTAAACTATTTTATTCATTGTCGGGGACGCCGTCTGCTTTGTCTATGTAGGGTATGACGCGTGACTCGTAGGTCATTCAAACCGTAATATATAGTATGTACTTCTTGAAAAAAGGATGTCCGTTAAGGTAAAAGTATTTGTCTATGTAGGGTATGACGCGTGACTCGTAGGTCATTCAAACCGTAATATATAGTATGTACTTCTTGAAAAAAGCATGTCCGTTAAGGTAAAAGTATTTGTCTATGAAGGGTATGACGCGTGACTCGTAGGTCATTCAAACCGTAATATATAGTATGTACTTCTTGAAAAAAGCATGTCCGTTAAGGTAAAAGTATTTGTCCATGTAAGGCATTGCGCGTGTTTTGTAGCTACCTAACCGACTGATTCAGAGGTCGCGGGTTCGTATCCCGGCTTCTACAAAATATTATAGGGTCGATCCTCCCTAACCATCTGGTTTCTACGGTTTCTGTAACCATGTACATGGTTCGGGGCCTAGTTACTTCGTGGTGAAAGGGTTAGGCAATATGAGACAAACTATTTTATTCATTGTCGGACACCGTATGTCTCGTTTTTGGCCTAAAAGTAAACTATTTTATTCTCTGTCGGGGACTCCGTCTGCCTCGTTTTTGGCCTAAAAGTAAACTATTTTATTCATTGTCGGACACCGTATGTCTCGTTTTTGGCCTAAAAGTAAACTATTTTATTCTCTGTCGGGGACTCCGTCTGCCTCGTTTTGTGCCTAAAAGTAAACTATTTTATTCATTGTCGGGGACAACGTATGTCTCTTTTTTAGCCTAAAAGTAAACTATTTTATTCATTGTCGGGGACAACGTACGTCTATTTTTGGCCTAAAAGTAAACTATTTTATTCATTGTCGGGGACAACGTATGTCTCTTTTTTGGCCTTAAAGTATACTATTTTATTCATTGTCGGGGACAACGTACGTCTCTTTTTTGGCCTAAAAGTAAACTATTTTATTCATTGTCGGACAACGTATGTCTCGTTTTTGGCCTAAAAGTAAACTATTTTATTCTCTGTCGGGGACTCCGTCTGCCTCGTTTTGTGCCTAAAAGTAAACTATTTTATTCATTGTCGGGGACAACGTATGTCTCTTTTTTAGCCTAAAAGTAAACTATTTTATTCATTGTCGGGGACAACGTACGTCTATTTTTGGCCTAAAAGTAAACTATTTTATTCATTGTCGGGGACAACGTACGTCTCTTTTTTGGCCTAAAAGTAAACTATTTTATTCTCTGTCGGGGACTACGTCTCTCGTTTTGTGCCTAAAAGTAAACTATTTTATTCATTGTCGGACAACGTATGTCTCTTTTTTGGCCTAAAAGTAAACTATTTTATTCATTGTCGGAGAGAACGTATGTCTCTTTTTTGGCCTAAAAGTAAACTATTTTATTCATTGTCGGAGAGAACGTATGTCTCTTTTTTGGCCTAAAAGTAAACTATTTTATTGATTTTTTGAAAAACAACAACACCTGTGGTGCACGTGATGTCTGGAATTTTACCAGACCAGACAGCTGTCTGTGGCGTACGTGACGTCACGTCTGGCATTTTTTGGAAAAACAACAACACCTGTGTCGCACGTGATGTCTGGAATTTTACCAGACCAGACAGCTGTCTGAGGCGTACGTGACGTCACGTCTGACTTTTGTGAAAAACAACAACACCTGTTGCGCACGTGATGTCTGGAATTTTACCAGACCAGACAGCTGTCTGAGACGTACGTGACGTCACGTCTGACTTTTGTGAAAAACAACAACACCTGTGGCGCACGTGATGTCTGGAATTTTACCAGACCAGACAGCTGTCTGTGGCGTACGTGACGTCACGTCTGGCATTTTTTGGAAAAACAACAACACCAGTCGGGTTTAGAAATTATATTTATCGGACTTACGCAATCTGCGTTTTTGATACTCATTACAGAAATAAAAATGTGGTATACGGACAATAGTTAAAAAGTTAAACATATCTATCCTGTCGGACTAGTACAATTTGCCTGTTTGTAACAACCCCGAGTTGTGTTAAAAATGTAGTTTTTGTTTAGAAATAAAAAGAAATTCATCATTTCAAAATCTAAATATTGTTTTATTATCTTATTTTTTTCTTCATTTGGTTGTGTTGACGTTGACCAGATTGGCCCAAGAGAACGACTTCAAACATACTTTAATCCAATATAGTCTTTATTACCTCCGCGGCCTTATAGGCACAAGTCTTGACAAAACGGGCGACCCTCCCATAGGTCGGGTCGTAATGCGGTAGAATGAATTTGACGATAACGCACATACCCTTCAAATTAAGCTACTTCAGACGGTAATATATGGCATACAGTCTTTATTACGTAAAAGAAACGTTTATTTCCATGTCAATGACATGTACATGCCCTGTTTTTGAGTAATGCATGCTATATAGCCCTTAAGTAGCACTAAAGTAAACGTATCTACTTGTCCGTGTAGGTCATGTTGCGTATCTCATTTGTCATGCAAACGGTAATATATGCTTTATGATCTTAAGTAGCACGTCCAATTAAAGTAATGCTAAAAGGTCTTAGTTAGCATGTCCAGTATGACCATTATGTCCAGCATGACCTAGTTTCTTTTTTTTTTCTCCGGTCAGTTAATCGTCCGATCACGTGTGACCTCAACGCAGCATTATAGCAAGGGCGGAGTCTCACCCAATCAATATCACGCGTGTCGTGTTCTGATTGGTCGACTGGCAAATCATTTCATCTGTCATTGACTGTCTACAAGACCCGCCTATGGCGCTATATATAAGCGGCTAGTGTATAGATGTCCTCAAAGTTCACGCAACTATCCAAAGATACAATTCAATACATTTTGACAACAACAATGGAGCATAAAAGGAAATTCGGTGGTGATGAAGTGTCTAATAAAAGGCTAAAGATAGAAGATCAGTGGAAGAAGAGAAAAATGTCTTTGTATGATTTAACCTCCCGCAAGGTAAGCAAAGAAACAAACTTACTTATCTATGTCGAAATCGCAATCTAGAAGCAAAAGTAAAAACTTTGGAACTGAACTGACAAGTTAGGTTACCTAGTTAGTTAGTTAGTTAGTTAGTTAGACACGTAAATTTCTACCAGAGAAGTAAGGCCGTGTGCTCCAGAAGGGTAATTACATCCTGTTAAATGCACTGTTTTCGTTTTGTTTTTTTGTTTTTCTAATTATTCTCTATTCATTCATGTATTTGCAGATAAACGACACATTGAGAAACGGAGAATGGGATAAAACTTCCGACCAAGCCATCAGGAACAAACTGTTTCGGCTACGTGGAGAAGTGCCAGATGTCGTCGTGGACGACCTTTTTGCGACTAACATGGAAATGACGGATACAACAAGACGTCAGATGCATCTGAAACAGATGATTAATGGACAGTTTGAATTCATAATGACCCCAGAAAGAGACCACATAATTCCATCGGAATTTCAAGAACTGTTTGGGAAATCACAGTTCAGAATCAACTTTTTTCTGTATATATTAGCTATAAGACACTTTGCGTTTGATTACAAACATGCCAATTCGTTTTTAGTTGGACTTTATAACCAGGCGTTGTTCCTGTTCGACAAAGGAGTATATGAGATATTCGCCATGCCGACGAAAGGATCCGTGGAGTTTGACTATTTACGGGGATGCATTCGCTCTCTTATGCAAAGAAAAGAGGATAACAACGAACTTATGGAATTATTAAGGAAAACGTTTCTTTAATAAAAAAAAAACACACAAACAAACAACGTTGTTAGTTATCATTGTGTTTTAATTGACCCTGACGCGTAAAAGGATTGGTTTTTTCCGCCCATCCCCAAGATACATAAACGAGATGCATCAGATGGTTTTCTCTCCTTCGTCCTTCGCTATCTTTCAAAGGCATTATTTTAAGATGGTTTTCTCTCCTTTGCCCTTCGCTATCCTTCAAAGGCATTATTTTAAGATGGTTTTCTCTCCTTTGCCCTTTGCCCTTCGCCCTTCGCCCTTCGCCCTTCACCATCTTCAAAACAACAAAGAAGAAATGAAATGAAGAAAAGAAAGAAGAAACCCAAAAGAACGAAAAGAAGAAACATCACATAACATAACAACGACGACCTCCCGGCCGCATACACATTCCAAAAACGTTTACTTTTACCGGACATACATATGGTAAAATATGCTATACCGTCATATACAGTTTTGAGTTAAGTAGCATCTCCAGTAAAGACTGTATAGCATATATTACCATATGCCCTATTAACGTAAACGTGTTTGTAATGTGTGTCCGGTATGTACAACACCAGATCTCAGATCAAGTAAATATTCTGAATAAAATAAAATAAATGACTTCATTGGCGTAAGCTAGCGCTACATATACGAGGTCAACGAACTTCGGTTTGAAACAGATTTCATTTTCCAACAAACTTTGATCTGACACGATGTTCCACAAACATTATTAGTAAAAACCACAAACTTTATTCTGCCACAAACTTTGATCAGACAAATCACAAACTTTATTCGGTCAAACACAAAACACAAACTTTATTCGGTCAAACACAAACTTTATTCGGTCAAACACAAAACACAAACTTTATTCGGTCAAACACAAACTTTATTCTGCCACAAACTTTGATCTGCCACGATGTTACACAAACTTTATTCTGCCACAAACTTTGATCAGAAACAACGACATAAAAGGAAGAAGCACAAGGTCATTCATCGTTTTCATTTCAGACCTCGTCTAAAAAGGGAAACTGTTCAATTACTAAATAAATCCAGTTAAACTTAAGGGTTTTTTCGCGTGGAGGATTTGGTATCGCAAGTCTCCACAGTCGTATTTGTCCTTGTAGGGTATGTCGCGTTTTATAATTCATAATGTACCGTAATATATGGTATCTAGTTTTTAGTGGCTAAAGTAAACGTATCTACTTGTCCGTGCAGGGCCTGGCGCGCTTTGTATTCCACACAGTAATTTATGGCATACAGTCTTTATTACTTAAAAGAAACGTTTATGTCCATGTCAATGTCATGTACATGCCCTGTTTTTTTAGAAATACATGCTATATAGTCCTACGTAGCACTAAAATAAACGTATCTACTTGTCCGTGTAGGGCATTTCGAGCTTTGTCGCATGGAGGATTTGATATCGCGTGCCTCCACAGTCGGATTTGTCCTTGTAGGGTATGTCGCGTTTTGTAATCCATATCATGCGGTTATATATGCTATACAGTCTCAAGTAGCTAAAGTAAACGTATTCATTTGTTCATATAGGTAATGTCGCGTTTTGTAATTCATACCGTACCGTAATATATGGTATCTAGTTTTTAGTGGCTAAAGTAAACGTTTCTACTTGTCCGTGTAGGGCATTTCGAGCTTTGTCGCATGGAGGATTTGATATCGCGTGCCTCCACAGTCGGATTTGTCCTTGTAGGGTATGTCGCGCTATGTAATCCACACGGTAATACATGGCATACAGTCTTTATTACCTAAGAGAAACGTTTATGTCCATGTCAATGTCATGTACATGCCCTGTTTTTTGAGAAATGCATGCTATATGGTCCTAAGTAGCACTAAAGTAAACGTATCTACTTGTCCTTGTAGGGCATGTCGTGCTATGTAATCCAAACGGTAATACATGGCATACAGTCTTTATTACCTCCGTGGCCTTATAGGCACAAGTCTTGACAAAACGGGCGACCCTCCCATAGGTCGGGTCGTAATGCGGTAGAATGAATTTGACGTTAACGCACACACCATTCAAATTAAGCTATTTCAGACGGTAATAAATTGCATACAGTCTTTATTACCTAAGAGAAACGTTTATGTCCATGTCAATGTCATGTACATGCCCTGTTTTTTGAGAAATGCATGCTATATGGTCCTACGTAGGACTAAAATAAACGTATCTACTTGTCCTTGTAGGGCATGTCGTGTAACATAAATGTAAGGAAAACCAAGGGACTCCAGCTATTATTATTTTTACTCCATCCATCCATCCATCCATCCATTCCTTAAAAAGCTTGTTAAAGAATGGATGGATGGATGGATGGATGGAGTAATATATTAATAGCTGGACTCCCTTGGTTTTCCTTATATTTATACATGTGTAATACCATTATTTTTTTTTTTATTTTTCAGCTCTAGATATATGATTTGAGATGGCGTACAGCGAAAAATACATAGCCACCAAAAGTCTACTGATACAACTAAATGACAACGATTACGATAAAGGCTTAGGTACGGCGATGATAGACGAAATAGATAGTTCCGGTGGCCTCCAATCTGCCTTCATAGACAAACAGACGAAACAGGCGTATTTACAGTTCAACAAACCGATCCGTCTATGTCACGGAATGAAGACCCTGTGTGAACGGTACAACCTATCCAAGATGGACACAGTTCGACTAAACGTACCCAGACCGGCCCCAAACAGCCTCCTGGATATGATGTTCGCGTCTTCGGGATACGATCCGGACCGATTGGTCAAGGTATGGGGTAAAGAAATGAGCCCCGAAGCGCTGTTGAAGCGTTACAGCAAGAAGTGCGCTAACGCCCTCGTGACGGCCAAGACGAACCAGACCATCGTAAACTCAACGACCGCAGACATAGTCGAAAAGGGTCTGGTGGGTATGGGCAACACGCTCGGACAGGTCGCGCAGAGCAAGGTCGTCCTGCGCAAGGCGATCGCCCAGGAAGAGATGGATGCGCGACCGCTGTGTGTGAACCCCGTAGAGATGACTTTCAGGAAGTTTGACGTCGATACGGGAGAGTTTGCCGACGGCTACGAGCCTTACACGCTGACCTTGGTTCCGCACCCCGACAAAACCGACGTCAAGCGCAAGCACTACTACATCTTTTCCAAGGAACCTAGTTGGGGAAAGTCATACGTACTCAGAGAGAAACTCATCAATCAATACAGGGTCGGCAAAGTGCAGTCCATCAATAACGCGTGCAACCTCCTCGAGGGAGTCCAGTTTCTGGTCGTGGACGAGTACTCGCAAAAGCGCTCCATGGACTTGTCCGAACTCAAGGGACTGACGAGCGGCGACGCCTCGATGGGTTCGCTCAACCGCAAATCTTTTGGCGAATGTTTCGTCCCCAGACCGGACATGCAGCTCGTCATCCTGAGCAACCACTCACCTTACCGGGTTTACGCCACGTACAACAAGAAATACGGTCGCAGATACATCGACTCGGAAGACGCCAAGGCCATCCGCGACCGCTTTCACGTACACATGCTCGACGGCGACCTCCAGGACGAACTGGACGAATGGGCGGACCCCGAGGGGTTGTCTCCCGAGGACGCCATGCGACGCTTCAAGAAAGACACCGAGCGACTAGTGAAGAAATTCGGGAAGCATTATGGTACCGTCGTAGATCTGTTCGAACACGTTACCAAGCGAATCAAATGGTACGACCTCAGCGACATGACCAGAAAGGCACTGCTAGCCAATTTTCCCAGCAAAATATGCGGTGGGCTGCGAACGGCCGACGTCGCGAACGTGCTTCTCGTGCCAGACACGATCAAATTGAACACTACGGACAAGCCCAAAATCAACCAGAAACTCAAAGACCTTAAAACCGCACGGAAACGCAAGTGGGAAGGGGAAGACGATATTTATTGGGACGAGAAAAGCAAACGACCGCGGATGCACGTGAACACGATGATGTTGCACACCATTTGCATGAGCAACAACGAACGTAGACGTGTTCTCAAGCAATACGGACCTGTACTCAGACGCGAGCTCCGAGAAGATATCGAGAAATGCTTATTAGATCCCCAGAAGCTGGATTCGTTTGATCTCACGAGAGAATTCCTCACTCTCCATTTCGGTGCTCCTGTGGAATCCCTGGTCAGCAGTGACCTGATCTTTTCTGCTCATTTTATGGCCACTCTGGGTAAAGTTGTGAATAACTTTAAGAAACGTAGTTCTAAATAACATGTTGCGTTTGTAACCGTACGGTAGTAAATATCGTATACAGTCTTAAGCACGTTTTGCTAAACTAAACGTATTGTCCATGTCACTTTGTGTCGGGAAGTACATGCTATACAGTCCTAATTAGCATGTTTCGCTAAACTAAACGCATTACCTATGTCCGTTTTTGTCGGGAAGTACATGCTATATAGTCCTAAGTAGCACGGTTTGCTAAACTAAACGTATTACCTATGTCCGTTTTTGTCGGGAAGTACATGCTATATAGTCCTAAGTAGCACGGTTTGCTAAACTAAACGTATTACCTATGTCCGTTTTTTGTCGGGAAGTACATGCTATACAGTCTCAATAAGCATGTTTTGCTAAACTAAATGTATTGTACATGTCCGTTTTTTGTCGGGAAGTACATGATATACAGTCTTAATAAGCATGTTTTGCTAAACTAAACGTATTACATATGTCCGATTTTGTCGGAAAGTACATGCTATACAGTCTCAATAAGCATGTTTTGCTAAACTAAACGTATTACACATGTCCGTTTTTGTCGGAAGTACATGCTATATAGCTCTACCTATGTAGCATGTTTAGTAAAAAGTAAAAGTATTTGTCAGAGTTACCTTAACAGTATGTTTTTTTGAAATAAAAGAAACTTTCAAATTATATAAATTATTGTTTTATTATTTTATTTTTTATTGGCTGTTCAACTGTATAGCAGATATTACCATATGTCCCAGTAAAAATAAACGTGTTTGGAATGTGTGTGCAGTATGTACAACACCTGAAATATTCTGAGTAAAATAAATGACTTCATTGACGTAAGCTAGCGCTACATATACGAGGTCAACAAACTTTGATCTGGCACGATTTTCCACAAACATTAATCGATTGAAATCAACAAACTTTATTCTGCCACAAACTTTGATCTGACACGATGTTTCACAAACTTTATTCTGCCACAAACTTTGATCTGACACGATGTTCCACAAACTTTATTCTGCCACAAACTTTGATCTGACACGATGTTCCACAAACTTTGTTTTGCCACAAACTTTGATCTGACACGATCTTCCACAAACATTATTAGTAAAAACCACAAACTTTGATCAGACAAGACGACATAAAAAGGAGAAGCGCAAGGTCGGTGGTCATTTTCAATTCAGACTTCGTGTAAAAAGGCTAAATTTTCTTTTGTTCTGAGAGATTATTCACTTCACTATGACCGATCCAAGCATGAAGGAAGGTTACAACGACGCGCACACCAAACAACCTTTCGCGCAAGCCGTCGCGAAATTCAACGATCCGGGCCGCTTCGTCAAAGTCTGGGGTGAAGACATGAGTCCCGAAGCGCTTTTGAAGCGTTGCAACAAGAAGTGTGCTAACGCCCTCGTGACGGCCAAGACGAACCAGATCATCGTAAACTCCACCATCGTAGACATGGTCGAGAAGGGTCTGGTGAGTATGGGCAACACGCTCGGACAGGTCGCTAAGAGCAAGCTCGTTCTGCGCAAGGCGATCGCCCAGGAAGAGATGGACGCGCGACCGCTGTGCGTGGACCCCGTGGAGATGACTTTCAGGAAGTTTGACGTCAAGACGAGAGAGTTTGCCGACGGCTACGAGCCTTACACGCTCACCTTGGTTCCGCACCCCGACAAAACCGACGTCAAGCGCAAGCACTACTACATATTTTCCAAGGAACCCAGTTGGGGCAAGTCTTACGTTATCAGAGAGAAGCTCCTCAAGCTATACAGGGCCTGCAAAGTGCAAGACATCAACAACGCGTGTAACGTCCTCGAGGGAGCCCAGTTTCTGGTCATGCACCAGTACTCGCAGAAGCGCTCCGTGGACCTCCCCGACCTCAAGGCACTGACGAGCGGCGACGCCTCGGACGGTTCGCTCAAATGCAAATCGATTGGTCATTCGTATATCCCCAGACCGGACATGCAGCTCGTCATCCTGAGCAACCACTCACCTTACAACGTTTACGCCACGTACAACAAGAAATACGGTCGCAGATACATCGACTCGGAAGACGTCAAGGCCATCCGCGACCGCTTTCACGTACACATGCTCGACGGCGACCTCCAGGACGAGATCGACGAGTGGACGAACCCCGAGGGGTTGTCTCGCGAGGACGCCATGCGACGCTTTAAGAAAGACGTCGCGGGACTAGTGAAAAAACTCGGACAGCACTACGGTACCGTCGTAGACCTGTTCGAACACCTTACCAAGCGCATCAAATTTTACGGCCTCAGAAACATGACCAGAAAGGCACTGCTAGCCAATTTACCCAGCAAAATATGCGGTGGGCTGCGAACGGCCGACGTCGCGAACGTGCTTCTCGAGCCCGACACGATCAAAATGAACACTAGGAACAAGCCCAAAATCATGCAGAAACTGAAAGATCTAAAAACCGCAAGAAAACGCAAGTGGGAAGACGAACCTTCTGGGGGCGAGGAGACCAAACGACCGCGGACGGACGTGCACATGGAGATGAACCACGCCGTGAGCATGAACAAAAACGAACGCAGAGACATGCTCGAGCGATACGGACCGCAACTCAGACGCTGGTTCCGGGAAGATTTAGAGAGTGGCCGTTTGGATCCCGAGAAGCTCGATTCGTTTGATCTCACGAGAAAATTCCTCACTCTCCATTTCGGTCCTGCTATAGAATCCGTGGTCACCAGTAACATGGGCTTTACTGGTCAAGTAATGGCCACCCTGGGTAAAGTTGCGAATAACTTTAAGAAACATAGTATCTGTTCTAAGTAACATGTTGCGTTTGTAACCGTACGGTAGTTAATGTCGTATACTGTATTAAACACGTTTTGCTAAACTCAACGTATTACCTATGTCCGTTTTTTGTCGGGAAGTACATGCTATACAGTCTCAATAAGCACGTTTTGCTAAACTAAACGTATTACCTATGTCCGTTTTTTGTCGGGAAGTACATGCTATATAGCCCTACCAAAGTAGCATGTTCAGTTACTTAAACAGTATGTTTTTTTTGAAATAAAAAACACTTAAATGATATAAATTATTGATTCATTTTATTCTTTCTTGGCTGCGTTGGTCAGTCTGTTTGTCCTAGAGAACTACTAAGACAAACTTCAATCCAACATACATACACAAACATACACAAACATACACATACATACATCTTATACATCTTATACATCTTGTAACCTAAACAATAACACCCCCCATCCACCCTTCCTTCACTCAAAACCAACCATACATCCCCAACAACCACAAGTACAAGTACAACCCACAAGGATAAACCTAACGCTATCCTTTTTTTTTCGTCCCAGAAATTCTACCAGATACGAACCTCGCATCCCCCCTGTTTCCTACCTTGTGTTGTGTTGGGGTAGGGGGGGAAATATAAGTTGGGTGATGGGGTAAATTTTTTTGGATGAGGTTGAGGGGGATATGTGTTTGTGTTTTGAGGCGCTGTAGGGTATGGTTTGTGTAGTGTGGGGTTGGAAAGGGATGTTAAAAAACCCCCCCATAAGGTTTTTCGGGGACCCCCCCCTGGTTTTTTGGAAGGGGAGGATTAGGGGAGGAACGGAAGGGGAAGGAGGTAGAAGGGGGCTGTTATGGGGTACCCCCAATGTTTTTTGGGTGAGATGTGGGTGATTTTTTTTTTTGTTTGTTTGGTCTGAACGCGTGTGTGTGTGTATGTATGTATGTATGTAGTTTGCAGGAAGAAAGAAAGAAAGAACTATCATGTTAATTTTGTAACTTTAATCAATATTTAATAAAACATCATAAACTACACATCTGTCTTGTGATAATTTACTCATGTCTGGTTGTTGATTCATGAAGACCACCATCTTTGGTTTTATGCCCCAATTCACGAATTCTGACTTGTATTTTGTTTTCATATAAGAACCGCTCTTTACACGTTCGAGTACTTCATATTTGATGTGATCTTGTTGTGATCTTACTAAATCAACTGCTACGTATTCTTGTCCTTTATATCCGTATAACATATCGTTTGTTCTTCCATTTGTAAATACGATGGCGTTTCTTTCTACAGCTAGATATTTGGCTAGCCATGTCTTTCCGTGTCCGCCTATGGCATCTATAACGAACAGTATTTCTCTATCTTTTTGCTTCTCTAACATATCAACTACATCTCTCTGCCATTGTTTCAAAACAGCGTGCGCAAATGTTTCTTTTATCTGTTTTAGAGTTCTGTCATTTTTTATTGTTGCAGCTAGTTTTTCAATTTTTCTATAGTTTACTATATAACCAGCACCGTGTTTCTCTAGTAATTCTTTAGTGGTTGCACCGTCTAATAATTGGTATACACATTCTTCTATATTGCATTTCTTTCTACCTTCTTTGTTAATGTATCCGTCTTCATAGAAATTACCATCTTTCTTACAGTAGTTAATGGCTTCATCCGTTGTACCTTTTTGCTTTTCAAAGTGTGCATCTTCCGATATTTTCTTCTTTATTGAAGGTAACGTTATTCTATTCTTAAATTGTATATATCCTTGCAGATGTGGAGTGCCTGTCTCAGGACAATATTCATGGCCGGCAATAATATAACTTATTATATCATGTCTGAAGAAGTCATTCCATTCATCCTCAGTTGGGTTATTTAGGGTGAAAACCCAGTTCCTGGCAGCTGCTTCACGCTTCTTTGGTGGCATTATTGATTTTTGATTTATTGACTATTCAGTACCACGTCCAAGTGTAGTATTACCAACCCCTCGTTGTTCGTTTAGGCATCAATCTTACCCCGGGTAATTGGAGTCCAAAACGAATGATGTTAACAAACTAGAAACTTATATATATTTCACAAATTTTATTCGGTCAAATTCACAAACAATATTCAATTGAAATCAACAAACTTTATTCTGCCACAAACTTTGATCTGGTACAATTTTCCCACAAACATTATTCAGTAAAATCCACAAACTTTATTCGGTCAAATTCACAAACTTGTATGACCGAAATGCACAAACTTGTTTTGACAAGATGTCACGTCACCTACAAGAAACGAAAAACAAGTTCATTCAAGAAAAGTATACAATGTTTGTTGGTTTCCTGTCTGACCTAAAAGTCTCTGACAGAAATGTATACAATGTACGATGTCACTTACGGGAAACGAAAAACACAAAAACAAGTTCATTCAAGAAAAGTATACAATGTTTGTGGGTTTTCCTGTCTAACCCAAAACAACAACTCAGACAGATGTCGTTCAATGATTGAGGTCAAATTTTGGCGGCAAATCATGTCGGTCATTATTACATAGCATTTAATTGAATTTTATTTCATTTGATTAACAATTTATCTCCTTTTTTGTTTCTTTTAGGAAAGAATTAATTTGTCCGCAAAAATAAAGTTCATTTATTAAATTGAAAAGGCAAGTCAATAGTCAACTGTTTTCGGATATTGTTGAGAAAACGGCTCCTTCGGATTAGCTTTACTAACTAACTAACTTGGAGATACATAAAATGTAAATTCGTTAGCAATATGCTGACCCCTCTGGTGGCAGTTGTAAATTTAATTTTTGTTTAAACAAGATCCCCGGGGAAGGGTTTTATTCATCACAAACACCTTGACCAGTCCCTACAAGGCATCCATGTTACAGTTATTGATATACATATCGGTAGTTTATATTTATTTTATTTTATTTTATTTCATTTAGAGACGTATTTGTCCTTGTAGGGTTTTATGTCGCGTGTCTCGTTGTTCGTTTAGGTATCCCCCTTACTCCCCTGGTAATTGCAGTCCAAAACGAATGATGTTAACAAACTAGAAACTAGAAACTTCCATCTAAAACGAAATCTATCTTTCCAGAAACTTCCATCTGGCGCGATATTTCACAAACCTTATTCGGTCAAATCTACAAACTTTATTCGGTCAAATGCACAAACTTGTTTTGACAAGATGTCACGTCACCTACAAGAAACGAAAAACAAGTTCATTCAAGAAAAGTATACAATGTTTGTTGGTTTCCTGTCTGACCTAAAAGTCTCTGACAGAAATGTATACAATGTACGATGTCACTTACGGGAAACGAAAAACACAAAAACAAGTTCATTCAAGAAAAGTATACAATGTTTGTGTGTTTCCTGTCTAACCCAGACAGATGTTGTTGTTCAATGACTGAGGTCAAATTTTGGCGGCAAATCATGTCGGTCATTATAGACAATATTACATAGCATTTAATTGAATTTTATTTCATTTGATTAACAATTTATCTCCTTTTTGTTTCTTTTAGGAAAGAATTAATTTGTCCGCAAAAATAAAGTTCATTTATTAAATTGAAAAGGCAAGTCAATAGCCAACTGTTTTCGGATATTGTTGAGAAAACGGCTCCTTCGGATAAGCTTTATTTACTTGAAGATAAATTAAATGCAAATTCATTAGCAACATGCTGACCCACCAGTGGCAATCCTTATAACTTGGTAGACGAAACTTTGTCAGTAAATGTACCTTGATGGCAACATTTTCAGTCGTTTTAATTTTTGAATTTTGAATTTTTGAATTTAAAATTATTAAACGGAACTTGGCAGTAAGATAGATCTATATGTTCGTTATTGGTAAAAAAAACAACAGAATATTTTTTTTTGTTTAAGAGACGACAGGGGAGAGGGGGGGTTTCGCGCGCAAACCAAAAACGAAAAATGGTATCGTCCAGGTGCGCCCCTACACAAGAATGAACGTGACCTGCCAGCACCCACGTGTCACCGTTTATTAAACAACCAATCAAAAAGAACCAACGAATATACCAAGTCAATCCACCCATCCAATGAAACGAATGGGCGGGGCGTAGGACGGTGTATATAAATTGACCGTACCGAGCTGAAGATTCATCATAGTCATTTTTAATGCTAGATAAAACGATGATGAGCGAAGAATTGGAACGAGTAACGAGGTTGTTGAAGGAGATAGATGATTACGTGGAGAGTTGCCCCAGGCCAAGACAACGCCAACAACGCCAACGACGCAACCAACGCCAACGACAAGCGGCGGAGTTGCCCTGTGAGGGGTGGGTTAGAAGGATGCGGGGCGTATTAGATGACGATCCTAACTACATCACAAGACAGCTGTTCCACATACGGCAGTCTACGGAGACGGATCTATTCTTTAATGAGACAGGGATCGAAGACGAGTTTTACGCAAGTGGTCCACTGACAAAGCCTCCAAAAGATCACCGCTACTGCGAGGAGGGAAGAAACGAAGAAGAATGTCAGATATGTTTCATTCGTTCAGAAACGAACAGGAGGTATATCTGCAGGACGTGCACCAACGTTTGGTGTGCCTCTTGCGACTGGAAGATGCGGACATGTCCGTTTTGCAGGGCGGGAGAAGCATAAAGCATGAAGAGCCCCTCATACGATCAACGAACCAACCAACGAACCGACGAACCAACCAACAATCCGGCTGCCAAAACCAAAGGCAGCCACCCAAATTTTTAGAAAAGATCTAAGTTGTTTTTAATCATATCTGAAAAAAAAAACCAAACAAAAACCACACAATCATACGCATACGCATACACATACGCATATTTCCCGACAACCCGAGCAATATCGCATTGATGGTATGGCAAATGGTACCTAGAGGTGTGGGATTTGTGTCTTAGGTGTCTTAGACTACTGGTTGATAACCCTTAACACGTATTATCATACCACAAAAATAAACAACTTGATGGGTATTTTGTTTGACAATATGAAATTTATTTGATCTGAACAATTACCTATGCACACATTAGGGTTACAACGGAAAGTTAAAAGTAAAACATATAATTATATATTTTCTGAAACAAACTAAGCTCTAATGAAATACTTTTTAATGAATCGGTTATTTTTTATCAGACTGGCTAGGTACTTGTGTACCAAAGAAAATAAAAAATAAAAAACAAAAACAGAAAATGTGGCACGACATTTTGCGTAGAAAGAATGCATGCAAACCTAACCCTGACCTGATGAAAACTTTGTTTTTTTATGTTGCTGAAAATTTGAAAATGTGACTTGGGTAAGGTTACCCGGGAAGCTAAAAACAAAAATAAGGCAAATAACTTCACAGTTAACCCCCGCCCGTTTTGTGAACGATATATCTTTCGTTATGTTGTTTGTTATTGGTGAAAATTGTATAGCTAAGCAGGGCTATATTGTCATATTGGGTTTGAGCCAGTGGGTTCGGTTCCCACCCTAGCCTGTATATTTTCTGGGTGTGAAGGAATTTTGGCTAGTGCCTTCGCTCAAACTTAAACTTTTAACTCGAAATGCGACGTGAGTAGTCAACCGGTAAATTAAAGTGTTAAAACTTGGTTTCCTCGGTACGATTTTTATTTTTTTTTGTTTCTATACTTTTTTTGTATATATATTTTGTCAGGGTTACTTTTTATTTTTTTAATTTATTTATTGTTTTTTTTATTTATTTTTTTTATTATTTATTTTTTTATTATTTATTTTTTTATTTTTTTTTTCATTAAAGTATATTCTTCCCCAAGCCAATCGCTAATATGAACTCTGACCCTTTGTTCTCATTGGTCCTGACCCTTTGTTCTCATTGGTCCTGACCCTTTGTTCTGATTGGTCCTGACCCTTTGTTCTCATTGGTCCTGACCCTTTGTTCTCATTGGTCGACAACTATATAGCATGACACTTACACCATACACGCCCATGTATGCGCGCGCATATGGTGACGCCTACTTTGTAAAATGCGGGACTATATAAAGCCATGTGGGCACAGATCAGGCATCACATTGTTTAGCTTAAGCATTCAGCAAGCGTGATTCCAAATTATTCAAAGATGTCCAACATCATTAGTCTAAAGAGAAAGAGAAGCGAGGAGGGGGGAATTGAACGTGACAGCAAACTTATCAGGACTTTGGAAACCTTTGCGAATGAAAAGGTAAAAAACAAAAATTATTTATTTTTAATTTTTATAATTTTATTTTATTTTATTTTATTTTTGATAGAGCGTAGTGCTAATTACTCACCAGCATAATAATTATATATTATACTTATTTTAATGTTTACAGCACTAGACAAGGGTAAAAGTTTCTCATCAATAGAGTTAAAAAAATACATGAAATTGTACATCACCTACCTTTTGATGACCAATAAATGTTAATGTGGATACTTAACACTTATTTTTCGAAATATTTGAACTAATCTATGTTTTTTACATTTTATCTTTTATAGATCTTAACCTGCCTAAAACCTGATCGCCAAAGTTGGCAGAATCCATACCTGAAAAACGAATCGATTGAAAAGATATGGCTCTTACAAGATGACAGAATCTTACCACCATCATTGGGATATAATTTGCGGTCAATGGAGATGCGAAATACCCATGAAACGTGCCTCTTCATGTGTTTGAAACAACAATGCAGCGGGATGATCGATTTCTTTGCGAAGCTACTGGGAAACAATTTTAAGCCATCTGTGATAAACAACAGACCAAACGTTACCCCGAACATCTGGGAAGGAAATGGACACAATATGAATAACTACCACGTGGGTAGGCATAACCGACTGGTGTTATCATATGCCAACACGGCGGGTGACTTCAATGACTTGAGTTTACCGTTTGTGGGTGATGTAAAATCATGGGATTATTATTGTAAGCGTGGAAAGTTAATAGTGTACAAAGAAGAAAATGGTTTCACCACAACACCGCCAATACCATCTAATACCCTCAGACACCGTTATAGGAGAACACTACCAACACCTGATTTTTGAGACCGATTTTAAGATCCATCGGGCACCTCACTGAATAACATCAACAGCGGAGTGAGGTGTAATGCAGCCTACCCTTGTGGTAGACGGTGACAAGCCCGTATAAATGCAGAGTCGCCTCTTATTCAAATTGAAAATTTTAAAAAAAAATATTCGATTTCACACAAACTTGGTTCGTTTTTTCCTAAAAATATGATACCTAAGCAGGGCTATGGTATCATATTGGGTTTGAGTTAGTGGGTTCGATTCCCACCCTAGCCTGTATATTTTATGGTATGAAGGAATTTTGGCTAGTGCCTTCGCTCAAACTAGGATTGAAAAACAAACCAAGTATATCTCAACCATAATCACAATCCCCCCAAAACAAAGTAAAAACTTTCAAAACTGACCAATTTAGTCGTGTTTTAGGTATATTTTGTTTATAATGTCATTGCATTTTCGCTATATATATTTTCTGAAACAAACTAAGCTCTAATGAAATCTGGTTTCTACGGTTTCCGTAGCAATGTACATGGTTCGGGGCCTAGTTACTTCGTGGTGAAAGGGTTAATGCATCGGGGAGTAAACCGTAGTGTTAGAGAAATTTAAATTTTAAAATTTTAACTTGCGGGATAAATTTAATTGTTAAATTCGATCCTAAAACAAAGTAAAAACTTTCAAAACAACAACACCTGTGGCGCACGTGATGTCTGGAATTTTACCAGACCAGACAGCTGTCAAATCCACAAACTTTATTCAATTGAAATCAACAAACTTTATTCTGCCACAAACTTTGATCTGGCACAATTTTCCACAAACATTATTTAGTAAAATGCACAAACTTTATTCGGTCAAATTCACAAACAATATTCAATTGAAATCAACAAACTTTATTCTGCCACAAACTTTGATCTGGTACAATTTTCCACAAACATTATTCGTACGTGGCGTACGTGACGTGATGTCTGGAATTTTTTGAAAAAACAACAACACCTGTGTCGCACGTGATGTCTGGAATTTTACCAAACCAGACAGCTGTCTGTGGCGTACGTCACGTCACGTCTGACTTTTTTGAAAAACAACAACACCTGTGGCGCACGTGATGTCTGGAATTTTGTAAAATGCGGGACTATATAAAGCCATGTGGGCACAGATCAGGCATCACATTGTCGTTTAACAAGCGTGATTCGAGATTCGAGATTCGAGATGTCCAACATCATTAGTCTAAAGAGAAAGAGAAGCGAGGAGGGAGAATTGGGAAGAGAGAGCAAAGCCATCCGGACGCTGGAAACTTTTGCCAATGAAAAGGTAAAAAACAATAATTATTTATTTTTATTTTTTATAATTTTATTTTATTTTTGATAGAGCGTAGTGCTAATTACTCACCTACATATATATTATACTTATTTTAATGTTTTACAGCACTAGACAAGGGTAAAAGTTTCTCATCAATAGAGTTAAAAAATACATGAAATTGTACATCACCTACTTTTTGATGACCAATAAATTGTTAACCCTTTCACCACGAAGTAACTAGGCCCCGAACCATGTACATGGCTACGGAAACCGTAGAAACCAGATGGCTAGGGAGGATCGACCCTATATAAATTTTGTAGAAGCCGGGATCCGAACCCGCGACTACTGAATTAATCGGTTATTAGCTTCCCGGCAAACTACCTAACCGATTGCGCCACCGAGATCTCCATTAGAATCATTCATTTTTAATTAATTTATACATGTTTCGGAACCATTCCGGTATAGCGGTCTGTAGTGCTGAAAGAGTTAAATGTAGATAATTAACACTTATTTTTCGAAATATTTCAACTAATCTATGTTTTTTTACACTTTATCTTTTGTAGATCTTAACCTGCCTAAAACCTTATCGACACAGTTGGCAGAACCCAAACCTGAACAACAACACCATAGAAAAGATATCGCGTTTGCAAGAAGAAAGAAGAATTCCTCCATCATTGGGATGGAATTTAGAGTATATGGAGATGCAGTACACATATTGGAGAACTTTTCTGATGGCTTATAAGCAGCAGTGTAACGGACTTATCCTTTTTTTTGCTGAAATATTGGGTTCTAATTTCAAACCGTCGGAAATCAAAGCTAGAAGAAGAGTCATACCAGAAATTTGGGAAGGAAGGAAACTCAATTGCATCAATAGATATCGTGTGGGAAGGCATAACAGGCATGTTTTGATGTATGCTGATTCAACAGCAGATTTCAATGCATTGTGCTTACCGTTTGTGGGAGAAGTTAAATTGTGGGATTATGTCTGTCAGTCGGGAAAGTTGAAGGCTTACAAAGAAGAAAATGGATATACAGCAACACCCGCACCATGTAACACCGTCAGAAACTAACTTTTATAACCGATTTTAAGATCCATCGGGCACCTCACTGAATAACATCAACAGCGGAGTGAGGTGTAATGCAGCCTACCCTTGTGGTAGACGGTGACAAGCCCGTATAAATGCAGAGTCGCCTCTTATTCAAATTAAAAATTTAAAAAAAAAATATTCGATTTCACACAAACTTGGTTCGTTTTTTCCTAAAAATATGATACCTAAGCAGGGCTATGTTATCATAATGGGTTTGAGTTAGTGGGTTCGATTCCCACCCTAGCCTGTATATTTTATGGTATGAAGGAATTTTGGCTAGTGCCTTCGCTCAAACTAGGATTGAAAAACAAACCAAGTAATATATAAATGAAAAGACATTTTGTTTTTATTGATATCTGCTCAGTGCAGAACAAAATGTTTGCATGTAAAATGGAAATCATTTTGGCCACATCGGTAAAATAAATAAACACAAACATACACTACGGTCCATGTCTCAACCATAACCACAATCCCCCCAAAACAAAGTAAAAACTGTCAAAACTGACCAAGTTAGTCGTGTTTTAGGTATATTTTGTTTATAATGTCATTGCATTTTCGCGGGAGAATAAAAACAATGGCGTGGGTTATTTTCCTTCCTTCCCACCACGGTTTTTTGCGGGAAAAAAACAACCGCTTGGGTTATTTTCCTTCCTTCCCGCCAAGGTTTTCGCGGGAAAAAAAAACCGCTTGGGTTATTTTCCTTCCTTCCTGCCACAGTTTTGGCGGGAAAAACCTGTGGCGTACGTGACATTCTGACATTTTCCCAGACAGCTGTCTGTGTTTTTTCTCTTTGAGTTCATACAATGTTGCAATCTTTTCAGTCAACGGGTATTAGAATTCATACATAGTTGTGGCGTACACGTGCCGACCGTCGTGGGACACAAAGTTGTTGTTCATTTAACTTCTTCTCAAGGTTATTTATATCAGACTGGCTAGGTACTTGTTTACCAGATAACATTTGAAGCGAACTTATACCGATGTGCGATATAATGAGTATTTTAACTGGTATTATATTATTTATTTTACTGAATTTATAAATAATAATGATGCATTTACTTCAGAAGAATGAAATGAGTGAGGTAGAATCTGATTATGAAGAGTCTGGGGATGGATATGTTCCAGATTCCGAGGATGAAACTTCGGACGACGAAACATGCATACAGGTTGAATTAAAGAAGCACAAAGATACTATTAAGAGGAAAAGCAATACGGCTCATCCCGCCTCAGATATGATAAAGAGACCCAGAATGGCTGAAGTAGCAACCGAAACCGAATCCGAATTTGGTTCCGATACAGCTTCTTCGACACCTTCAATGGAACTTTTAAAAGATAAATCTATGACAAAGGCTGCTACGGGGACGAAAAGGAAAAGTAAATACTCATATTTATTCTTCATTTATTTCAAACTTTGAAGGTCGTCTGAAGTAATATAAGTTTTTTGCTACAAATTTCTATCAAAGTATATATATAATCATTCTTTTTTATTTTATGATAATTACAGAAACACCATGTCCAGCTTGTCAGTTATCATTTGTCGGCAGTGTTGCGAGACACATGAGACGAAAGCATCCTCATGAGTACGAAGGCATTGGTGGAAGAAATTGGTTCAAGTGAGTGTTTACTTATGAACCCTTTCACAGTTTTTTTTTTTTTTCAATTCAATTTGTAAAAATCCGTTCATCCAAATGTATTCACACGGTATATTTTTTCCCAGATAATAAAATATAATGATTTTTCTTTCACTTTTTTTTATTTTATAAACTTTTAGAAAAACAGATACCAACAATAGAGGGGGTAAAACACAACCCAAGAAGAAGAAGTGTGAAATTTGTGGAATATACGCTATTCAGATGCCACGCCATATGAGGACTGTTCATAAAGACCAGCAGAAAAAAGAAAACATCTCAGAAGGTAGGTAATTTCAATCCTTTTTAGACAAGAATTTTTCTATACCCAAACATATTTCAGAAAATATGATTTTTGTGGCTGTTTTGTCATGTAATGATGGGTTTCATATTTATATTTTAGATACCATAAAGAATGAACCGGAGATATTACAACAGTTTTATGAGTATGCAACGTCTTCGTCTGGTGGAAATAAACCGAGATCCGTGGTACGGCAATATGTGCACCAGATAAAGAAATGTCTAGTGGTCCTCCACCCAGCATTGGAGTTAACGGAGATTTTCAAAACAGGTAAGTTGTTGTGGTTGTTGTGGTTGTTTTGATATTGAATAATTTATAAAATGACTGTTATATTTGTGGGGGTTTTGGGTTAAATTATTATTATTTCATTTAAAGGTACAACGGACGAAGACCAGCCACATTCTAGACTCGGTTCAACATTAGTAGCAGACTTGGAACGGAAAGTTAAAAATGGAAACATGGCCCCAACTACCGCTCAGAACTACTACTACGCCTTGATCCACTTTATGGACTTCCTACTGGAGGAGAAAAGTATAACAATCCGTGAATTCTTGCCACAAGTGCAACAAATGAAAGTAAGTAGGGCTTCATACCTACCCATGTGTATTTATTTGTGTGTGTGTAATATATATACATGTACTACCAAAAAAAAGCGAATGGAGTCTCTGTTTATTCTGACTTTCATGTTATCAATTTCCTATTACCGTGGGGTAACATAGCTAAAACTCATTGTTGTTTTGTTTTACTTTTTTGTTTGCAGTCCAAATGCAAGAAATGGGCACAGTCGTTGAAAAAAGAAAAAGCCAAAAGAATAAATCACAATCAAATTAAGGTCCAGGAAAAAATACCAAGTATAGATGTGCTATCAAAGTTTGACAATCACCCTTATGTGAAAGAAAAATATGCTAATGCATTAAAAGACGAGCTCTCAAGGGAACAAAACGGTGAGACAATAATGATATAATATGTCAAAAATGTAAGAATAAGCAGATACAAAAAATTACATCATACATATTTTTGTTTTTTTCAAACTTTATTTCAAATTAAAAAATAGAACAAAAACCCACAAAACATCTGTGATTATCGTGGTAGAATTACGTATTTCATTTTGTTTTACAAACTTTGTTTTATAGAAAAGGTGCCGGAAGAGATAATTTCTATCTGATAAGAGACATCCTTATTTACGCAATCATTGGAGGGAGCGCACGAGAACTGGGGTAGTGATAAACATGACCAAAGATGAATTGCGGAATGCTAGACAGACAGGAAACTCCTTAGTTATCCCAGTAAGTATAATGATTTTTTTTACCTACACACGCATGTACATTTCATTTCTTAGTCGGGTCGTCTTTCAATCCCACCCCCCACCAATAAAAAGGACTAGAGACGTACATATCTACTTTTTTTCTACTTACAGATTGCAGACCACAAGACTAAAATCGCCGGAACAGCAACTCCCGCGATTTCCAACTATTTTGTAGAGGGCATTAGGTGGCTTGCAAGGGTTTCGAAACACAAAGCAAACATATTGTTACCTACGATGGGAACACACTCCAGAGTAACAATGTCAATTCGTCAATTACAAAAGTTTTGAAAGTAATCGGACATTCGGGAAGAGTTACTGCCACTCTGATGAGAAAAAGTGCGGCAATAGTTGTAAGTACACCTGTTTTGTTGTGAAATGAGTTTATATTTTTGTACATTTTAACAATCAATTTTTCGTTGTTTGATTTTGGTCCACTGATAAAAAATATATATATTCCAAAACGTGTTACAACTTGTATCATATGTATCTTATTTACAGATGAAAGATGCTCCAGAAATTGCCAGAAAAGAGTTAGCGGGTCAGATGAGCCACCAGTTTTCAAACACATAACAAAAGTTATGCTTTAACTGATTTGGAGGAACGGTGCGAACGAGCGATCGTGTCAGATCCATTTGAACATTGGTAAGACACATGAATTTTGGCCGGCCCGCATTGAAATGTTTGTTGTAATCATATGTTTCATGTGAAAATTTGCTTTACATATTAGAACCACCACCCATCCCCATCAAAACTATTGTAAACATGTGTCATTTTTCATTTTTTTTACAGTACGGTCAAATAAAGCTTTAACAACAGCAGCCCTCGGAGCCCCACCAACTACCACTGAAGAAACTATCACCGCTGAGCAGACTACACCAATAATACGGGAATTAGAAGATGATGAAATTTCCACTGAAATTCCAACGCTAGTGAAACCTCCATCGCTTCTAGTCGGAACATTAGAAAACAATTGACTTTACAAATTAATTAGCGGTTAAGACCATGCGGACTTTGGAAGACGCCGCAAATGAAAAGGTAAAACAAAACTTTGGTTATTACTCTTTATTCATTGTTAATGCAAGTTACCTCTTGATATGAAAATTGCATAGTGTTAAAGACGCTTAGGGTTTGTGGGGTTGAGATCACACCCACCTTGTTGGTATGTCCAACACTTTGTTTAAGTGTCCCGAGGTTCCATTTACTATACATTTTTGTTCTTTCAAGTACGATATTTTTTTTCAATTATATGAATTTATTTTATTTTATTTGATATTTTGTAGATCATTTGCAGCTTAGAACATGGTCGAAATATCTTCAACCCGGAACAAGATAATGAAAATGGAAGAAATTATTCCAGTTGATGAATTGTAAACGTCTTCCTCCACCGCTAATGAGACGTTTGTTAGATTTTGACATTATGCGTACTGCTGCGATTCGGAAAACCATTCATTTAAAGCAAAAAGTTCACGGACTGATCAAGTATTTCGGAGAAAGGTGGGGATGCTCTATAAAGCCGTCAAAATCAAAAAAAAGGTGTGAGCCGCCTCTATTTACCCCAAAAAGAACGAAAATAAGTGAATACCACGTTGGATTACACAACGAGGAAGCATATCTTTATACCGAAAATGCATACCAATATAGACTATTGCGTTTACGTTGAAAGGTGACTGTGACTGTGCTCGATATTTTACCAACGAGGACAATTGTGTGTTTTTCATACTTGGGTACGGTTACCCCCCGCCCGGTCTTCGAGCATTATTGTGTGCTTTATTGAATTTTTTTGACATTAAATTTTTTTGTGAACGATATATCTTTTGTTTTGTTGTTTGTTAATGAAAATATGATACCTAAGCAGGGCTATGTTATCATATTGGGTTTGAGTTAGTGGGTTCGATTCCCACCCTAGCCTGTATATTTTTTGGTATGAAGGAATTTTGGCTAGTGCCTTCGCTCAAACTGAAAACATAAAATCGTATGAAACTATACACATGCAACCCCGGAGGTAACCTCATTTCCAGGTAAACTGAAAAGGTTACATGAGTAGTCCATCGGTTACATGAGTAGTAAAAATTGGTTACCTGAGTAGACAAATCCTTCGTAATACCTACTCAGGTGACAAAATATCGTCTTCTACACCGACTCGGGTAACATATTTGGTCTTCGTTACCTACTCTGGTAAACATGACTGGTGACTTGAGTAAGAATATTAAGCCCCTAACCCTAACCCTAACCCTAACCCTAACCCTAACCCTAACCCTAACCCTAACCCTAACCCTAACCCTAACCCAACCCTAACCCTAACCCTAACCCTAACCCTAATTAGCACCGCGTTCTAACCCTAAGTTACAAGTATGAAAATCAATTTTCAAACCTAATTTCAACCATTTCTAGTTTGAATTTCATCCTGTTTTCGATTTGGATAAATGAGTAGTTATTAGTACTTTAATTTAACACCTCATAACTATTTTTAAATAAACGTTTACTATGGGAGGGTAAGGTATTTATGAATTTTGTAACTTAATCCATTTTCGGCTCCTGTCAGGGGGTTAGAAAATGTTTTTTAGTTTTCCAGGGGGTTAGGCGAACCCCCTATCTAACAGCTTTAAATGCGCTATCTAAAACTTTAAAATTTGGCTTTATTCAGAAATAGCACTGGTGGGTATACCCCACCACATAGAGACAAATTTTGAAAATCAGGTTTCCCATTGACTTTGGTTTAAAGTCTATAAAATTTTTATTTGAAGGAGTATCGACATACAATTTTCACTGTCAGATGCACAATTGATTTCTACACAAACCCCTGAAAACGGATTTTTGATATCATGCCTAGAAAAAAAATTATTCAAAAATTCTGAACATAGTCCATTTTGTCCCAAAAGTGTAATTAAGTTACAAACCTGAATTTTAAGCTGACCCCACTTATGTTTGACTGTTAATATCTTATAAACTATATATCTTCTCGCTACAATTTTGATGCTGGAAGAAAGTAGAAGCATTGCACTTAATCTAACAGATTCACTTTATGAACTCTGAAGTTTTACCCCCAAAATTAGGTACTGTACCTGAGTCATATTTGTAACTTAAAACAATCTGGATGATTATGCTCATGTACGAGGTCATTTTATCGAAAACTGTAAATGTTTAATTTGTGTTTCATAAGCATTTTATTCTGCATCTTTTGATATAAACATGGTTTCTCTATGCCTATTAGTTACAAAGATATCTCAAGAAAATTGTGTTCCACCAAAAATTTCATATTTGTAACTTAAAAAGGGTGGGTGTATTTGAAAAATTCTATTAATTATTTGGATACTCATATACAGAATCTATTTGTTCAGATGAATAGTTCATATAATAGTGCACATATTAAACGAAAATAGAAGAAATTTACTTGATGAAAAATACAAAATTTTGCAGTGGTAATTTTGACAAAATAATCTTCAAAATGGACATTTTTTCAAGATGTTGCATCTTTTCAATTTTCGTCAAAATGATGTCAAATCGGGTAAGGATGTTCTTTGTCACTATATAAATGGCCATGCAACTTACCCCCGAAACTTGATTAATATTTTGTCTGTACTAGTCGATTGAAATATAACCCCCACTTTGGTTTTTGCCTAGGGTTACGTGTTTTTACAGAGATATCTAAACGGCACTTTGCAAAATAATACTTCTTTATATTAAGCATCTTTTCCCTGTTTAACTAAGCTCCTAAGATAGAATTCTCAATTTTTGAAGCATTTAAATTTTCAAAGCAAAATCTTTTGTAACATCAAGATTTTATACTTTTGAGATCAAATTTCTTTTCAGACATATCCAATGACATATGGACTTCATTCTGAGTTTTTAATTTCTATGAAAGACCTTTTCTTTTCCATATTTCATCCTTACCCCCATTTTTCAGATTTGTAACTTAATTGGGTAAGACATTGAAACAGTTAATTTTTTTAAGTCAACGAAGTGATATAGGTCTCATTTTTACATATCTTATACTTTTTTGCATGTGGTAACCGATGGATGTAAAGCAAAATATAAAATGTATTTGCATTTTATTTAAAATCAATACAAATTTAAGTCTAAATACAAGATGATATTACTTTTAAACTTTTTATGTTAGGCGCATATCTTTTACACGATATGATAAAGTAAAAGCATTGTGTTACGTTATAACCTATTTCAAATAATAACTTTAGATAAATTTTCGATAAGACAAATACACATAGAAAAACAATCAATACCTAGGGTTACAAAGAATTCGTTGTAATTTCGGTTACAAAATGACAACAAATGAAGAATGGAAAACGCATTATCCATTAAGAATGTTAGGTTGGTTATAAATTAAAATTTAATGGATTTATTTATGTTAAAAAATTATACAAATTAAGTTACAGATATGAAGTTTCTGCGGTTAGGTATAAATATTTTTATATTATGATTTTTTGTGATAAAAACTAGTTAAATCAAAAGAATAGTATATGGCTGAACAGTTTAGATTGTCTTATCTATGAAATAACATACCCTGTGTATGGAAAATTGTAACCGCGACCAGTTCATATTTGTAACGTATTTTTCTCGAAAAAAAGAACTAATAGCATATTGTCTTTTTTCACTCTACGATGAAAAATTCTTTTTAAAAAATTAAAATCAGGAAATGGACTTGTGGTCATTTGTAGATAATATAACAGTTTGTGATCAAAGCAAACATAAAAACATTAAAATAGATAAAACAAACCCATATAGAACAACACAAAATACCCTTTTCTTTATGTTATTTCGGTTCACAAATTACAGGCAACGAAGATAGGTTAAGGCTTAAAACATGCAGCATATTAATGCCGTTATAATACAACATTAAATGACAGTATTTATGTCACGAATTTTAATTATTAAGTTTCAAATTTGAAGTATCTGCGGTTAGATATAAAATCTTTCAAAAAGATGGTATAATCCGGTGAAACCGGTTGAATGAAAATAAAAGTACATAGTTGAAAAGTAAATAATGGTTAATCCATAAAATAACATTTATCATTTATCTGTTAATGTCGTGGTTGAGACAGGGTTAACGTAAAAATATTTTTTAAAATTCTGCCAAAAATTCTGGACAACTGTACTTATGCAACCTTGACATAAATCATGTTAGTTAGATGGTAAAAAAAATATTGAAGCCTCAAACAAAAAAAAACTTATGACGTCTTTGTCTTTGAGAAAACAATTGAAATGGTGTGTTTTCTCTCCTAGATTTGAGACTAAATATAAGTATGTAAACGCATTTCGTCATAAAACATATTAAAGTCCTAAACCTGATACCCCTGAAATCATGCCTTTTAGGTTACAAAAATGAAAATACTGCGGTTAGAGTTTTTTTTAAAGATTAATTTGGTTTAGAAACGCAAACTAACTGGTAGATGATGATCAATATTCTTCTTTTTAATATCCAATTGACATCAAACCTTAGATCACGATATTAAAACTATTATAAGCGATCTCCCTTATTTAAAGAGATAGAGCAAATTTGAATGCATTTTCATACTATGATTTTCAATGACGAGTTCAAATCTATCAAAAGATTTTAGGTGCCGTTGGTCAATTCCTAAATGTTTCCCATGGTGCCTAAGCTGATTAAATGGTTCATATTCATTTCAAATTCCCTCAAAAATTTGAAAAAATGTTATTATCTTTGTTAAAAATGCAAAATAATATATACGTTTAATTATATTTTACATATATGTGGAGACAGTCATAATTCAAGTCAAATGTAATTCTCTAATATATGGATAATGCAGAGGGAAAATATTCCAGTAAACGTAAATTTTGTGACTTAAATTATCACAGATGCAATACGAAAAAACATGTTTTAACCGTTGCTGTTCAAGGCATTTCTTTGACTATTTTGTTTTTGTTATGCCTTTTAAAACTCTCCAACAACCAGTTCTTTATCAACATGCAATCTTCCGAAATGTTATTGATACGGAATCGGGTCAAAATATTCTTAAATTGACATACTAAAGTTATTCATGTAGAATGAAAACAAATTAAGTTACAAATATGATGTATCCGCGGTTAGCATTTTTGGAGTAGAAATTTATGTCTGAAAGGAATCAAATTACTGATTTAATTAGAACAATTGCACCTCTTTCAAATTCAAAACAACAGAATACCAACGCGATAAAATTAGATACGATATAAGCTATCTCAGTAGTTAGAAGAGATATGTCAATTTTGATAGCATTTTCATACTAAGTTTTTCGACAAGCTATTTGAATCTAAAACTTTAAATATTTAATAAATAACTCTTCTTGTCTCATACAACGAAAAAATAGCAAAGTTATAGAATTTATTTCGGCTTCAGCTCAGTAGTTACAAAATACAGATTCTTTACTCCATGCAGCATGTTCACACTAAGTATTTTGACCAAAAATATGAATATGAAACTCTAAATTTTTGTTAAACAAATGTTTTGTTTTATGATCCCTGGTGTTACTGTTACCATTTAAAGTCAATAACAATCTTCATTAACTCTTAGAAATAAAGATATGTTGGTTCAAATACGACAATTTAATGAAAAATAGACGAAAAAGTTTGTAAGAGTATTTCTTACGCAAAACTGTAATTTCCTTTTTAGTTTTTTATTATTTTAGAATTATTCATCACTGATTTTATGAATTTAAGTCATTTTATAGTTCTTTATCACAAATTTTATTTTTGGTATATTTTTTTTATTTTCGTATATTTTGTTTTTGTTGAAAAAAACTTATTTACGTTTAATCAAAAAATTAATTATATAGGGGGGTGTAGCTTGACGAAAAACATGTCCTTGATTTTTTTCAATCTTAAAATGCATTGTTTAGACCTAACCCCGTCCTAAAAAATGACCTTTATTATGTTACAAATGTGAAGTGGAAAGGGTTAAAATTCTTAACATCATATTTATTAAGATATGTCTTTGAAAGTTTGATATAATGTTTAAAATATGTCCATAAAGGGATATACATCGAAAAAATTACGAAATTTCATCAGGTTCTATATGTAAAACGGGGTCAAAAATGAGGTGGATTATGTTACGAATGTGAAGTGGCGGCGGTTAGAAAAGTTAACAACCAAGCAGTTATTTTAAATTTCCAAAAAAAATTGAACTGATGCATTGCATATCAAGGTTGATGAAAATGCATCAAAACTAATTGTAACTACAAAAATCAGCCTACAAACCTAAAAAAATCGATTAAATCTTAATTGAAAGAAATATCGGAATTTCGCTTTATCAATCATCAGTATGTCCAAGAAACGAGACATGTACGTATTAAAATTTGTAAAAATCGGTTAAAAACTACTTAAATTCACTGATTCAAAAATGCAACATAAAGTGACTTTGGAGACCCATATCTCAAAAAGTATTCGATATTTTTTAAAGATTTTAACGCTGATGTTACTAGTTTTTAATGCTCTTTTTGAATATCAATACGAAAAAAAACTAAATTTAAGGCAAAAATTTGCTCCAAAATTATGTTACAGGTTTGATATTTAAGTTACCAACATGAGTCACACATCTGATATTTAGGTTACAAATATGATTATATGTACAATTTTGATACTTAAGTTACCAACATGAAATGAGGTTACATACTTGAAATTTAAGTTACCAACATGAAAAAAATAAGTTACAAATAGGATAAATATGTTACAAATCGTGTACTGGTGCTAACCCTAACCCTAACCCTAACCCTAACCCTAACCCTAACCCTAACCCTAACCCTAACCCTAACCCTAACCCTAACCCTAACCCTAACCCTAACCCTAACCCTAACCCTAACCCTAATTATGATCGAGTTTCTAACCACGGCGGTTAGACATTCATTTTTGTAACCCTGATTTTTTAGCATCTCCAAAAACGTTTGCAAAAATGATATTTTTTTGAAATTTTGATTGAAATCACTTGTTTTTGTTTGAATCTGTTGATATAAAAAAATTCAACTTTAAATGATATGTTTAAATGCCCAGGGTTAGAGATGGAAAAACCACTGGTTCATCATTGTAACATAATTCATTTTCTTTATTAATAGAGGGTTAGAAAAGGTTGTTAGAGGGTTAGAGAGGGTTTGACGCGCAATTCTAACCCTTCGAGACGATTTTCCGATCGGAGAACCTTTAAAAATAGGCCTCGGACAAAAAATGCACTAGTTGGTATATCCCCACCAAATGACCTTAACTTAAGATTTCAGATTTTCCTATCAATTTTTTAGTGACTCGGTTTTTCGTCTCTAACTTTTTTATTTTTAAGAGTTTTTTCCTGGCATATATATTGCCGAATAGGTATTTTAATTCTCTACAACGTCTTAAAAGCGATTTGGAATATCTTTAACATTCAGCAAGATATGGCCAATTTTCCTACCCACCATGCATTTTTGCCATTTTCATTTCAGGTTACAAAGATGAAGTTATAGGTTGACCCTACCCATGTTTGAGCACTTATAACTTTTGATCTCTTCATTTGATTTTAAAACTGTTTGCAAATTCGGAACCGCAAGACATGTATCTACCATATTATATAACATACAGTTCTTATCGGTCCAAAAAATCATGAAACCAAGGGCATGGTTAGGTTCATTTTGGTAACTTAATCAAATTTTGTCCGTTTTTGCCTAGGGTTGATGTGTTAAAAGCCACGTTTGCTTAGGGTTTTAGTGCGGGAAGGAAGCTATATCATTATAATTACTATGGAAAAAAGACTGGTTTCAATTCTTTTTCTCAATGCCGATCCATGGGAAAAATTCAAATTTCCCGTTTACGTCATTTTAGTAACCTTTAGCAGGGGGGTATTTCAAAAATCTGTAACAAATTCCCTGAAGAAGATACAATAATCTAGTGACTTAGTGGATTGGCAACTGTTTGTTTTGCCAGGTCACAAAAAATCATTCTTGTAAATTGCTTTAAACTATGAAAATTCATTGCCAACATTTTAACAAAAATGACATAAAAATTGCAAAATTTCAAAGGGAGTACATTTTCGCATTTTCTATCTGAACTTTATTTTAATTACAATTGAATAAAGTATGTGATTAAAACAACGGCCATGCAAATGCATCTGGTGCTCAGCATATTATTTACCGAGTCAAGAGTCGTCAAAAATTAACCCCCCAATTGATTTTTGCCTAGGGTTATGTTGATTATTAAGAGATATTTTGATGAAACTTAAAAGCAAAGAAATTACAACACAATTACTTATGTCTACCAAAAATTACTTCAAAATATTCATGTTTTTTCTCGTTTATATGCATGTAAATTTTTTTCACTTATCAAGTTGTCATATGCTGTATAACTATTTCAAACGAAACACTTTAATGTCATTAAATTAAGTTGTTCTTACGCTGTTCATTTTACTTCACAAACTTTATTATTTGATTATTCTTCATTCTGAAAAGATCTACTCATCATTATTTCATTTTTGTAACTTATTCTCTGTTTCTAATGTTTAAATTATTTTCATAGTTAAATGCATTGAAACAAAGAAACTTTGACTAGTACCTATAGCATATTGGACATACTATCACTAACGCTATTTTTATTGCAAAGAAAGCGTCGATTTCTACTCGAAAGAACAATGTTTTTTGACGTGATATTTTATTACCAAAAATCTAAAAACAGTTTGTTAATTCGCTTTAATATTTGCAGTTATATGATCTATGTTTCATATTTGTAACATTATCAGCGATCAGTTAAGTGTATATGGAAAACAGGCATAATATTTTGCAAAATTGTTTCAAAATGATTAACTGCTAGGGTTATACTTATACATTACATATCATTATGGTATTGATATAATAAAAAGAGACGATAAAGATGTCTATGTTGACATTCCATACAATAGAAAAGATAGCATATTTTACGTTAACTTTAACCTTTTGTTTATGCGAATAAGTTACAAAAATGAAACCATTGCGGTTAGGGTAGTTAACAACGAAGTAGACATATGAGGATGAACCTATTACTTACATTAACAAAATATGATCTAAGGAACTTGTAAAACAGGGTTTACCCTTACTGAATGGATTCCACAATAATGTATATCCTAACCACGGAAGTATCATTTATGTAACTTAGTTAATAACAATTCATCAGAACAAAGAATATTTGATACATTCATCAATACTGAACTTTAACTCTGTATATCTATGTCAATATCATGTTTTTAAATCCCCGCACTTGTGACCGTTTGCATATCAATGTAAAACTTAAGGATAACATATGAATTGTTATATTCAAAATACCAGAAATGGCGGAAAGCGATTCAATGGTACACATTCTAGTTTGCACATAAATGTATCGTGCGTCGTGGAATATATCAATGAGATATTTAAAATGATTGACTGGAGCCATTTTGTTACCATGCGTTGTAAAATTTAATGGAATTTTTTGAAAATGTTCTTACTTTCTTACGGCTCTGAATGCAACCAACTACTTGATATTATGAAATCAGATGCATCCTATAGGATGGACATATTCACGAGGTACACAATGAGTTATTTTAAATGTTTCAAAGTAGCTTCATTTTGATACGATGCGCTGCAAAACTTAAGGGTCACCTATTAATCACTTATCAACTTTAAGTTACAAAAATGATGTTCATAGGGTTTGTCTGGCAAGGATTAAATACAAGATAATATATGATTATCTTTGCTTTTATGGCATCATATCAATCCAACATAACAACTCAAGTATGCTATTCTAGACAGAAATGTCATACTATTGTCGGATTTTTTTAATCATGAAACAATCATTTTTGTAACTTATAAAAAATAAGTTACAAAAATGAAAAGTTTGGGGTTATAATGTATTCAGTTAACATACGACTTAATTGACCAAGGATCGTTAGTTACTTATGATTTGAGTTATGTACTATTCACAAATAAGGTGGTGAAAACGATTGAATTATATCATTTTGTCTCTTTACTGATCTAACCCTGATATCTTCATTTTTGTAACCTAAATTAAGTTACTGAAATGAAATTTTCCCAGTTAGACATTTATCGTCCTAACATTAGTTATTTTATGTACTAATTTAAAAATACATATAAAGAGTTCTATTATCTATTCATATTAATAAAACATCTACCTGTTGTACATAATTTAAACCGAAAAATCTCTAACCACGGAAATTTCATTTACGTAACTTAATTTAGGTTACAAAAATGAAAATATCAGGGTTGATCAGCAAACAGCCGAAATGATATAATTCAATCTTTTTGTGCATTTTTTAAAATAAAATAAAGCTTAATTTATTATTATTTAACAGTATTCTATTAATTGAGTCTGATATTTGGTTACAAAATTAAAGAGAATAGGATTGGACATTTCTCATGTAAAAATCATCAATACTATGTATTAGTTGATAAATATATATGTGTAGTTGAGTGATCTTTTACATTACTTATACACCTAGCTCAAAAACATATCTTATAGCGTGAAAATGTCTAACCGCTAACAATTGGATGTAATTTATGTTACAAAAATGAAAATCAGGTTTTGATGAAAACATTGTTATTATCATAAAATTCAATCATTTCTCCCCATTTATGAATAACACATAACTTAAATCATATGTAACTAACACGCCTTAGTTAATGGAGTTGTGCATTAATGAAAAATATTCTAACCCCAAATTTATCATTTTTGTAACTTATTGTTTATAAGTTATCAAATACATGAGATTTTGATTAGGCCATTTTTTCTTTTGGAATGAATTACAAACAATGTATTGATGTGTCATTCCAATAACACAGTATCAAATGGTGTGCGAAATACAGTAAAGACATCAAATTCAGGGTTAATTACACTGTAGCTGTATATAAAGTGAATACTGTATGTGATTAAAATGAAAAATTGCTACAAAAACGAAAAGAACATAGATATTTAAATGAAACTATGGGTTAATTAAGAAGAAAATTATAACGCAACCTGACATAATGGTTTCTCGCGTTTAATTTTGTGAAAAAAAAATTTTATTTTTCGTAAGGTGTACCCCTTGAGAATTTTTTCGTGTAAAATTTTTTTCTCTTCAAATCTTTTAAAGCTTCATATTATTCAAGTCTATGTTAAAATATCTTTAAGGAATCAATAAGAAACTGCCTTTAATCTGTTATTTAACAAAGTAATAGACAACTTAAGAATACTGTTTAAGTTACAAAAATGATACACATAGGGTTAGGAAAATTACAGGACAAGATGACATTTTGTTTAGATTAAACATAATTCTACTGTCACATTGAATTGAAGTAATGAGGTAATTGCGAGGATAAAGACCCATTATGTTATATTAAGTTGCCACCATTCTAATCCTGTGTACTTCATTTTGGTAACTTATATTATGTTACAAACTTGAAAATACTGCGGTTAGAGTTTTTTGAGAGATTAATTTGGTTTAGAAACGCAAACAAACTGGTAGATGATGATCAATATTCTTCTTTTTAATATCCAATTGACATCAAACCTTAGATCACGATATTAAAACTATTATAAGCTATCTCCCTTATTTAAAGAGATAGAGCAAATTTGAATGCATTTTCATACTATGATTTTCAATGACGAGTTCAAATCTATCGAAATATTTTAGGTGCCGTTGATCAATTCCTAAATGTTTCCCATGGTGCCTAATCATAATTAAATGATTTATATTCGTTTCAAATACCCTAAAAAATTTGAGAAAAGTCATTTGTATGACAGCATATTGTAAAATATGTATACCATATTTTTATAAGAAAACATTTCTGATAAAATGATGTTTTTTCTTGATAAATCTTGTCTTTTTAATAAGTCAAGATACCATAAATTACTGATAATGACTTGATTCGAGGCTATAAGCTTATTTATTTTTTTTATAATTTAATTTATTTTCTACCATTTAATATAATTTTCAAAAAATTTTAAAACTATTCTTATTGACATAAAATTGACATGTATCGAAAAACATGTAAACGCATATGTTCAATTCTAAAAAGGATGGAATCGAACGTTTTTACCATTCAAAATAGGGGAAATTAGACCTTGAATTATGTTACAAAAATGGATTGTACCGCGTCTAGATATTTTATCAGAAAATATTTGTATTTTGTTCAAATAATTTGAAATAACAGGAACATTTTATTTTGCCTTTGCAATCCGAATCGAAATTGTTAAAAAACGACCAATTTCTGCATCTAATTGACGATCCAAACGACCTTGATTATGTTACAAAATGCAAATGTCGTGTTGAGACAGGGTTAACGTAAAATATTTTTCAAAATTCTGCCAAAAATTCTGGACAACTGTACTTATGCAACCTTGACATAAATCATGTTAGTTAGATGGTAAAAAAATATTGAAGCCTCAAACAAAAAAACTATGACGTCCTTTGTCTTTGAGAAAACAATTGAAATGGTGTGTTTTCTCTCCTAGATTGAGGCTAAATATAAGTATGTAAACGCATTTTCGTCATAAACATATTAAAGTCCCTAAACCTGATACCCCTGAAATCATGCCTTTTAGGTTACAAAAATGAAATACTGCGGTTAGAGTTTTTTTTTAAGATTAATTTGGTTTAGAACGCAAAATAACTGGTAGATGAGATCAATATTCTTCTTTTTAATATCCAATTGACATCAACTTAGATCACGATATTAAAACTATTAAAGCGATCTCTTTTTAAAGAGATAGAGCAAATTTGAATGCATTTTCATACTATGATTTCAATGACGAGTTCAAATCTATCGAAAGATTTTAGGTGCCGTGTGTTCAATCCCTTAATGTTTCCCATGGTGCCTAATCTGATTACATGGTTTATATTCATTTCAAATTCCCTCAAAAATTTGAAAAAATGTCATTTATTATGATAGCATATTGTAAAATATGTATACCATATTTTCATAAGAAAAACATTTCTGATAAAATGATGTTTTTTCTTGATAAATCTTGTCTTTTTAATAAGTAAAGATACCATAAATTACTGATAATGATTGTATCGAGGCTATAAGCTTATTTTTTATTTTTTATAATTTAATTTATTTTCTACCATTTAATATAAATTTTCAAAAAATTAAAACTATTCTTATTGACATAAAATTCACATGTATCGATAAAATATGTCAAATGCATACGTTTCAAATTCCAAAAAGGATGGAAACAAACGTTTTTACCATTCCAAATAGGGGAAATTAGACCTTGATTATGTTACAAAAATGATTGTACCGTGTCTAGATATTTTATCATAGAAAATAATTTGTATTTTGTTCAAAAATTTTGAAATTACAGTAACATTTTATTTTGCCTTTGGCAATCCGAATCGAAATTGTTGAAAAATGACCAATTTCTGCATCTAATTGACGATCCAAAACGACCTTGATTATGTTACAAAGATGAAAAATGTCGTGGTTAAGACAGGGTTAACTTAAAAATATTTTTTAAAATTCTGCCAAAATTCTGGACAACTGTACTTATGCAACCTTGACATAAATCATGTTAGTTAGATGGTAAAAAATATTGAAGCCTCAACAAAAAAAAACTTATGACGTCTTTGTCTTTGAGGAAAACAATTGGAATGGTGTGTTTTCTCTCCTATATTTGAGGCTAAATATAAGTATGTAAACGCATTTCGTCATAAAACATATAAAGTCCTAACCCTGATACCCCTGAAATCATGCCTTTTAGGTTACATATCTGAAAAACTATACGTTGTTTTTTTACCAGTCTAAGTGCATTTTAGCTAACTTTTTTAGCTTTATACAACCCACAGACCTGTTACAAAATAATTTTAGGCTTTGTAGGTTACAAAATTGAATCCTGTGATTAGAGAAAATTTGCTTAACCGCAAGTTACAAGTATGACATTGCAAGTTACTAACTTAGTACTTTATGTTACAATATTGATATTTATGTTACCAAATAGACATATATGTTACGTTATAATAAAATTAAGTTACCAAAATGACAAATAAGTTACGAACGTGAAAAAGAAAGTTACTATATTGATTTTTATGTTACAATGATGAATTATTATGTTACATCTAATGATTTTTATGTTACTATAATGATTTTTATGTTACAATATTGATCTTTAAGTTACTAGATGAAATCTTAAGTTACCTAATGAATCTAGAGGTTACAAAGTTGAAACCGTAAGTTACCAACAGTATTTAATAGGTTACAAAATCAACATGTAAGTTACAAAAAAAAACTCGGTAATAACCCTAACCCTAACCCTAACCCTAACCCTAACCCTAACCCTAACCCTAACCCTAACCCTAACCCTAACCCTAACCCTAACCTAACCCTAACCCTAACCCTAACCCTAACCCTAACCCTAACCCTAACCCTAACCCTAACCCTAACCCTAACCCTAACCCTAACCCTAACCCTAACCCTAATTAGGGTTGTGCCTTGTTTGCAACTTAATTTGTCTTGTTTGCAACTTAATTCGTCTTGTTTGCAACTTAATTTTGTTATTTTTGCAACGTAATTATTTTTGCAACTTAATTGTTATGTTTGCAACTTAATTGTCATGTTTGCAACTTAAACTGTCATGTTGGCAACTTAAACTTTTATGTTTGCAACTTAAGTAAATTCATGTTTGCTACTTAATGTCTTGTTAGCAACTTAAATATTCATGTTTGCAACCTTGTAGACTGTGTACAGGAGCCATTTTTTTTATCGGTATCGGGACTGTGTGTGTTTGTGTGTTTTGATTTGAAATTAAATTTCTGTAAATTTCATGAAATTTGACCGATTATTTTTCAAAATAATTAAAAAAAAAACCAAAACAGACATGTTTTCGAGTGTCATATTTGAATATTATTTTTAACTGTTATCCAACTATGTTTTTTAATATAGCTAATATATGTTCAGGAATTTTAGCAGCGCCAGTTTGTTTCAGGTTAGAAGATTGAGAACACCGGAGGGGTTAGGTTTAAAAATAAGTTGCAAACTTTTTTTTGACTGTCGTTAGAGAAAATTAAGTTGCAAGAAACGCTTCAATTTTACAACTATCTTTTTATCTATTGGAATTAGAAAGAAAATTGTTGTTTGATGCTGTTCTACTAAAAAATTTTCGATAACATGAATAAAGCGTCTAAAATTCTCAAAATAAAATCTAGTTTGTAATTTGATTTCAAAAGTCAAACTCGTGCAATTGTTTCATGGATATCATCATCTACTTCTTAGTCGAGATTGTACATGTCCCTTTAGTTTTGTTATAGTACATTATTTAGTTATTGAAGCAAGCAAACAATAACATAATTGTTTTTTCACTTAAGTTTCATAGCTTGTGGTTAGCATGTTACACAATATGGTGTATGCATTTAGTTGATAAAAACTGTTTCTAAATGGCTTTAAGCTAATTAGGGTTGTGTCTTGTTTGCAACTTAATTTGTCTTGTTTGCAACTTAATTCGTCTTGTTTGCAACTTAATTTTGTTATTTTTGCAACTTAATTATTTTTGCAACTTAATTGTTATGTTTGCAACTTAATTGTCATGTTTGCAACTTAAACTGTCATGTTTGCAACTTAAGAGTCATTCTCTGTTAGGACCAAACTCCTCTGGAAATCGCATGTCACAGATTTTGAAAATATTTTACCTAAACAATGGCTACATATAAGAAACCAAGAAAAATTATCAAACTTAGAATTTTTTATATTGTTTCCATGGTAACCAACCACTTAGAGGCCAATCTCTGGATTTTCGGCCAAATTTGGGTGCGTATCAAATATGCCGCTAGAATATGCTACTTATGATGGTTGTCTTCAATATTTTGTTTTTATTCGGAACTTTGATGGTCATCGTTATCTTTTTCAAGTCAAAACTGTATGATTTTCCAAGTTTTCATTTATTTTGAGTCAATTTTATCTAATAAAAATGCTCTAAAATTGACCTAAACTAGCTGAACTTTGAGATTGAATATTTTGAAAATGCGGGCACTGGAATAGTATCACAAACATTTAAATTATAGGGGAAAATGGGTTCAACAAAATATCAAAAAATTAGAGTGGTACTTTTTGATTAAAGAAAATAAATCAGTTTCAAAGTTACGGAAATAGCCCTAGCAGGGTCCCTTTTTAAGAAAGAATTATCTCCCCTTAGTAAACAATATGGTATTTATGTTCTCTTTTTGATATGTTTTATCTCCTAAGTGCCAAATATTTAATCAATTAGTTATTTTTAAAAAATATGTATATTAACTTATATATATTTATTAAAATCCTGGCAATAAAGCACAAAAATTATATTTGTAATGAACTATTTTATTAAGCACTTAAAAAAATATTTTGATTTGACATGTTTAGAAATAGGTCCCCTTTATCAACAGAATTAGCTCCCTTTGTTTAACAAGAAATGGAATTTCTTTTCTCTTTGTTGTGCTTTTTTTAATTCTATGAAAAATAACTAATTTTTTTGTATTCACAAATATCATGGTTTATTAATTGTATGTTTGAGTCTTTATATATGTTTACAATTTTAAGGAATATGCTTTTATTATGTGATTGATTACGAAGCACTGAAACTTCGTAATATTCTTATACTTTATAGGAATTTTCTAACAATTGTTTGGTGAATTTGGTTAAATCTTGTTAACTATATACACTGTCTTGTCATTAAAATTTTGGTTAATTACAGTTTCTCATTTAAAACTAAGCACTCTTTTTTCCTACAGTTGTTGCAGCTTTAAAAATAAACATGATCTTGTTCATGACGAGTAAACATGCATCTATTGAAATCTATTAGAGCCTTCAATTAATAAACATTACTGTTTTTTCTTTCATAATAATATACCACTGCTGTAGCTCAGTTGGTAAAATGCTCTCTGTTAGAGGGAGTTCTTGGGTTTGAACCCCGACCAAGTCTATCCCTATACCTTAAGTTTGGTACTACCTATTCGTTCGCCAACCACTATCCCAGTGGTTAAACACCATTACTGAACTCAACTCAATAATATAATAAAGATAGAACACATTAAACCATAACCCTAACTATAGATTAAAACTATTATTAACCAAAATTGTAATGACAAGACAGTGTATATAGTTAACAAGGTTTAACAACTCACCAACCACCTATAAAGTATAAGAATATTACAATGTTTCAGTGCTTTGTAATGAATCACATAATAAAAGCATTTTTTATTAAAATTGTAAACATATATAAAATTTAAACATACAAATAATAAACCATTATATTTGTGAATACAAAAAATTAGATATTTTTCATGGAATTAAAAAAAAAGCATAACAAAGAGAAAAAAATTCCATTTCTTGTTAAACAAAGGGAGCTAATTCTATTGATAAAGGGGACCTATTTTTAAACATGTAAAATCCAAATACTTTTTCAAGTGTTTTATAAAATAGCTCATTACAAATATAATTTTTGTGCTTTCTTGTCAGGATGTTAATCAAAATATGTATAAGTTAATATACATATTTTTTAAAAAATAACTAATTGATAAAATGTTTGGCACTTAGGAGATAAAACATATCAAAAAGAGAAAATAAATACCATATTGTTTACTAAGGGGAGATAATTTCCTTCTTAAAAAGGGACCCTGCTAGGGCTATTTCTGTAACTTTGAAACTGATTTATTTTCTTTAATCAAAAAGTACCACTCTAATTTTTTGATATTTTGTTGAACCCACTTTCCCCTATAATGTAAAAGTTTGTGATACTACTCCAGTGCCCGCGTTTTCAAAATATGCAATCTCAAAGTTCAGCTAGTTTAGGTCAATTTTAGAGCATTTTTATTAGATAAAATTGACTCAAAATAAATGAAAACTTGGAAAATCATACGGTTTTGACTTGAAAAAGATAAGGATGACCATCAAGGTTCTGAATAAAAACAAAATATTGAAGATGACTATCATAAATATCATATTCTGGTGGCATATTTGATATGCACCTAAAATTGACTGAAATACCAGAGATTAGCCTCTTAGTGGTTGGTTACCATGGAGACGATGATTTAAAATTTTGCATGGGGCTTTTCATTTTGATTTTTTATGTGTATTTAACAATTTTATACAATATCATCAAAATCTGATACATGTGATTTCCAAAATATAGCCAAATCGTCTGGTCCTTACAGAGAATGACTCTTAAACTTTCATGTTTGCAACTTAAGTAAATTCATGTTTGCTACTTAATGTCTTGTTAGCAACTTAAATATTCATGTTTGCAACCTTGTAGACTGTGTACAGGAGCTATTTTTAATCTGTATTGAGACTGTGTGTGTTTGTGTGTTTTGATTTGAAATTAAATTTCTGTAAATTTCATGAAATTTGACCGATTATTTTTCAAAATAATTTTAAAAAAAACAAAACAGACATGTTTTCGAGTGTCATATTTGAAATTTTTTTTAACTGTTATCCAACTATGTTTTTTAATATAGCTAATATATGTTCAGGAGTTTTAGCAGCGCCAGTTAGTTTCAGGTTAGAAAATTGAGAACACCGGAGGGGTTAGGTTTAAAAATAAGTTGCAAACATTTTGTTGACTGTCGTTAGAGAAAATTAAGTTGCAAGAAACGCTTCAATTTTACAACTATCTTTTTATCTATTGGAATTAGAAAGAAAATTGTTGTTTGATGCTGTTCTACTAAAAAAATTTCGATAACATGAATAAATCGTCTAAAATTCTCAAAATAAAATCTAGTTTGTAATTTGATTTCAAAAGTCAAACTCGTGCAATTGTTTCATGGATATCATCATCTACTTCTTAGTCGAGATTGTACATGTCCCTTTAGTTTTGTTATAGTACATTATTTAATTATTGAAGCAAGCAAACAATAACATAATTGTTTTTTCACTTAAGTTTCATAGCTTGTGGTTAGCATGTTACACAATATGGTGTATGCATTTAGTTGATAAAAAACTGTTTCTCAATGGCTTTAAGCTAATTAGGGTTGTGTCTTGTTTGCAACTTAATTTGTCTTGTTTGCAACTTAATTCGTCTTGTTTGCAACTTAATTTTGTTATTTTTGCAACGTAATTATTTTTGCAACTTAATTGTTATGTTTGCAACTTAATTGTCATGTTTGCAACTTAAACTGTCATGTTTTCAACTTAAACTTTCATGTTTGCAACTTAAGTAAATTCATGTTTGTTACTTAATGTCTTGTTGGCAACTTAAATATTCATGTTTGCAACCTTGTAGACTGTGTACAGGAGCTATTTTTTAATCGGTATTGAGACTGTGTGTGTTTGTGTGTTTTGATTTGAAATTAAATTTCTGTAAATTTCATGAAATTTGACCGATTATTTTTCAAAATAATTTAAAAAAACAAAACAGACATGTTTTCGAGTGTCATATTTGAATATTTTTTTAACTGTTATCCAACTATGGTTTTTAATATAGCTAATATATGTTCAGGAGTTTTAGCAGCGCCAGTTAGTTTCAGGTTAGAAAATTGAGAACACCGGAGGGGTTAGGTTTAAAAAATAAGTTGCAAACATTTTGTTGACTGTCGTTAGAGAAAATTAAGTTGCAAGAAACGCTTCAATTTTACAACTATCTTTTTATCTATTGGAATTAGAAAGAAAATTGTTGTTTGATGCTGTTCTACTAAAAAATTTTTGATAACATGAATAAATCGTCTAAAATTCTCAAAATAAAATCTAGTTTGTAATTTGATTTCAAAAGTCAAACTCGTGCAATTGTTTCATGGATATCATCATCTACTTCTTAGTCGAGATTGTACATGTCCCTTTAGTTTTGTTATAGTACATTATTTAATTGAGCCGGTGCATGCGAAAACCTACAACTTGGTCAAAATTTTCAAAATTGAGATTTTACATATTATGAAACTCCATTATGTTTTATACATGTAAACAAATTTTTAATGTAAAACACAAATCCTAAAATGTAAAAATGACGTCACAAAAACTTGGATGACGTCACAATTTATTGGTCAAGTGTTATGAGTGCTTTCAATTTTGCATTCAATTTTCAATACTCGAACATAGTTGAACAAAATGATTCTCACTCTTCAGACGGCGCTGGACATGTGATATCTTGATGCATTAACCTGATATGGTGTAACTGAGTTTAATCAGTATTTTTAAATTTTGTCAGTCTCTGCTTCACTGACTTGGTGAGACTTGATCTGGTCGGTCTGTAAAGATACATGATCAACAGACCTCTTTACAAGTGTAAAGGTAGTCTCAGAACCATCGATATTACGGGTCCTTATCTTCAAGAAAATTTTATTGGATGTTTTTGTATAAAAATTCAGAATAATTATTACAGAAAAATGTTATTACCTTTTTAAATCTCCCTACAAACTCAATATCATGCCGACACCTACCATAAAGGTTAGTTATGATTGGTCATTTTACAAGGAAAGTAGTTTCAATTATTAAAAACATTTTGTTTACAATTTTTGAAACCCATTGTATTTTACAATTTTTGACTTATGAAGCGTGTGCATTATAATTCTAGATTTAAAAATAAATAAATAAATAAACTTCTTGAATGCACTGTTGCTTGTGCATTCCAATACACATGCTATCGATTTGATACATTGACCTATTTTATCTCAGTTAAATTTTGACCTTCGCCCTTCATCGAATTTGGCACGCGCCACACTATCTTTCATTACCCCTTGAAATACCATGAGCAGAATGTCATTTCTTACATGCAGATTTTGTAACAGTACTAGTATCTAAGAGTGCCAACATCAATCCGACAGCATTGGCGCTTTAATTGCGCAAATCCTATAGAACTCCTGTCTATGAAGCATTGTGCATGTCTTGCAATCTGCATTTATTAAAAAAGTGACTGCAGTGTTGAGTCCTGCCAAAATGCACCATTCGAAATAAGTCATTGTATACATATTTTTGTTCTGTCTTGTAAAATATTCTAAATTTTTGTATGGCAAACACAAACTGCTGTCTATTTGGAATTTGTCCGTATCAATGTAAGACATCTATTAAAAATACAGACAAGTTTTGTACTGTTTGCAATCTTCATCCAGTGCATGGTTCTCATCGATTAAGTGATTCAGATGCATAATCGTACATAAAAAATCTGGATTTAACGGGGTGTCAGAAAATAAAGTGCACCCAACTGTCTATCAAAATATGGTTTATTGATCGATTGATTAATTCAATGATTGATTGAAAGGCAATCTACATCTTAGTCAAGAATATTATACTTATATCGAGGACGTTTCTAGCTATAATTCAAGTACTAGAATATTATTTTACCTTTGTAGTGTGTATTTTATATGAAAAAATATATTCCTTGTATCATCTCCAGCGGTTTAGAGTGAAAAAAGTTTAATTTGAATTGCCAAGTGCAATGTACAGGGAGGATTTTTAACGATGACTGCGATGACATGGGGGCATCTGTGTTTAAGGTCTCTTCCGAAGGACTCTGCGACTCTCATTTCTAAATGCCAAATGCTTGGCAAACTTTTTGAGTTTTTGTCAGACCCCGTTTAAAATCGAACCCACGACCTCTCGCATATGAAGAGTGCACTCTACGAACTAAGCTACCGTTGTATACATACATTTTGTGCGAAGTCAAAAGTACATTTTGTTTTGATACAAAGGCGCAACTGGTACACTTGGTATTGAGATTTTGGATAGTTCTTCTTGTGTCTTTGTAAGACATGTCTTAAGAACGCATTTTCTTCTTTTAACTATAAATTCTTTTTTAGAAAAGCTGTATTCCTTCGGTTTTGCCCATCATATCCAAAATTAAAAACAAAACATACAGATGTGGGCGTTTTGGGTGTTTGGTCAAGGAATGTTCAAAACGCCCTAATGCATTTCTTAGCATAGCATGCGCAAGTGACCAAGTTTTTTTTTTGCCGATACAAATTAAAGTACATACATGTGGTATTTAAAACAAATAGTTTATAATTAAATAGATAAAATTTAAACAGCAATTATGAATAACATAGGCAAATGTCCCTTTATCCTTTAGCAAAACACGTTTTCTGATATATTTCATGATTTGACCTCCTACTTTCATTAGAATGTACATGTAGATTTATTGCTGGAATTTCATCTCGACCTCTAAGTGGGGAAGGAAATGGCACCTCGTTCTCATCTGCATAATCAATTATGTAATTCACAATTATTTCAATGCCATTAATATTAATTAGAGGCCGCAGTGGCCTAATGGATAAGACGTCAGTCTACAAATGCAGGGTTTCTAACCGCTGTGAGTTCGAGTCCCGCTTAGACCACATGTGGAAAAGTGAATTTTCCTTGCTGTTGGTCTTTACTGGTTAACCTGGTATCAGTTCAATGGACTGGGGGAATGGTACGCATGTCTGCGGCGTACTCGGTGAGCTAGCACCATAAAAGTCGCCCTGAGTGCGCGCTAGTACAAGGCAGACCATACAACACACTCGCACTTCACATGCAAACACAAAATTGTTCAAAGATTAATCCGTAGAGATTAATAAAATAGTTCTCGTTGCGAATAGCTGAAAAATTGCTGATACGATGTTAAGCAACATTCAACCAACCAAGCCATTAATATTGAAGTCACTATGAGGTTTTTGAACCCTGTTCCCGTGTTCTTGGATCATTTTAATTATTCTTCACACGACGGATGATGAAGCTTAAAACAATTTCTCTGATGGCACACAATGGCGTATCTTAAATACTACCCTATAAATTATTGTACGTTTAAAGTGAAATTATAGTGCTAATTCTGTCTCTCTCCTCGTTTTGTTTTTTTTCTTTGGTTGTCTTATATATCATACTAATGGACCCCTATCGTGCAACCTTCCCGCTCCGGTAATTAATTAAAATTATAAAAAAAAAAAAAAAAAACAACGTCAGTGGGATTCGAACTCCCGGAGCCTGTGTTAGATAAAAAGTGTAAATCCGAAGATGTATCCATTACACCACGACGACCACATATGCAGCGTAATGTTATACAATGTATAAAATTTGTTATGTCACCGCTAAGGCCAGTAACTCTTCATTTGTTTACATTCACAGACGTACTCACGGTATTGCTGCTGGATCTTGTTACCGATAATATTTAATTTAGTTGCTACATCTTCATTGAAAATATATAAAATCGTAAGACACATTTTATTAAACATGTTGTATGTTATTCAACAACTCAGATAAACCCCGAGTGATACACACATAATCTTCCCGGGTCATATCTCTCTCTCTCTCTCTCTCTCTTATTTAGATAAAATTGGGATGATGTTTGTATTTATTATAATTTTGTATTATATTATTAATATTGATATAAAGGTTTATAAAACGTGACCAATATCAGTTTCGAAATATTTTTAATGCAACCATCCCCATACTCGGAAAATACATGACCGAATTGAGTGCTCGTCCACATCTACTTTAAACCCGTATAAATGCTGTTAAAACATATGGATGAATTAAAAAACTCAACCTCATCTATCTCTCCTTCAGTTACCATATCTTACCACACCAACACTTAAAATCACTCCGTTAAAATCAGTTTTAACTTCAACTCGTTCTAAAAGTTAAAACGTCAAACTTGTAAACTTGCAATTTGTAGGTTTTCGCATGCACTGGCTCAATTATTGAAGCAAGCAAACAATAACATAATTGCTTTTTCACTTAAGTTTCATAGCTTGTGGTTAGCTTGTGGTTAGCATGTTACACAATATGGTGTATGCATTTAGTTGATAAAAAACTGTTTCTCAATGGCTTTAAGCTAATTAGGGTTGTGTCTTGTTTGCAACTTAATTTGTCTTGTTTGCAACTTAATTTGTCTTGTTTGCAACTTAATTTTGTTATTTTTGCAACGTAATTTTTTTGCAACTTAATTGTTATGTTTGCAACTTAATTGTCATGTTTGCAACTTAAACTGTCATGTTTGCAACTTAAACTTTCATGTTTGCAACTTAAGTAAATTCATGTTTGCTACTTAATGTCTTGTTAGCAACTTAATAGTCCAAGAGATCATGGCTAAAATCCGGGTGAACGAGGCCAAAAGGTTTGAAGGTTGATTCTTGTAGGAAAATGTCCCTAGTTACTGAAAACCCATTTCTTACGCGTCAAATCGTTTCCGATTTTTTAATCAGAAACAGTTTTTGAAGAAAAGACTCTGCAAATGTTAAATTTTGGTAACAAATAAAAATTCCAGATTTTGAAGCATTTTGTGGCAAAAACAACACAAAAATGTTCATTCTATCTTTCATTGTGGACACATGATAGATTGAAATGCAAAACATCCTGACAGTTTTCCGATTTTGTGTCAAAATTTTAAAATAAGCGATAAAATCGATGCTGTAAACTGCGTTTTTATCATATCTTTCGTATTTCGATTCTTGTAAATCTGTTGTTTATGCATTAAATATGACAAACTATATATTTTTATAAAGCCTTGGTAGTGCTGTAGATAAAAATGTTACAAAACTTCGGAAATATGGAACCTTAATACCGTAGCAAATTATTTGTTTCCCCTACCCCAAAAATACGAAAATGTCAAAAATTCATTATTTTGGCCCATGCTTGCCGATAAGTGTTTAAAACAAATCATTATTGTTTGTTACATCTCCCGTCTGTTCCCACATATTTATAAAACAATTATATGTAGAGTGCTTGGTGATTTTATATGAAAATTTGCACTTTTCATGTAACAGTAGTTTGGAAAATGAGTTTTCATTAAATCATTTGTACTCTACTTCTTGTAATTTTGTTATATAGGCATTGAATCTCGAGATTTATATATTTCTGTATTGCCATGGTATATTTGAGTCTGACAACATAAAAAACTATCGGAAATACCGAAGTTTATAGACGAAACGGATAAATTTATTTCCCCTACCCCAAAATTGAAAAACATGTGAAAATCCATTTTTATGCAATATATGCCGATTTGTGTTTCTAATGAAGATTTCGAGCAAAAGTACCGCAACAATGATAAAACAAGCTTCGAGGATTTTAAATATTTGTGAAATGCTTTAGCTTAAGGACAGATAGGACTAACTAATATAATAAAATTGCTTATTTTATTCATTTATATGTAAAATGCTATAAGAAAAAAGGAGCTTTGCCTCTTGTATTTTTGTTATTTAGGCATTGAATCTCGACTGTTATCTATTGACGTAATTCCTTGACATATAAGAGTCTAATAACACCAAAATCTGTCGGAAATAGCAAAGCTTGTAAATAAGGCCAATAAATTTATTTCCCCTACCCCAAAAGTGTGAAAAAAACTTTTTAGGCCATGTATGCTTTTGGTGAAGGTTTTAAGCAAGTGTCCATGCAACAATTATGTTTTAATGATTCAAAGTCATAGCAAAATGATTTTTTTTAAATTAAGGAAAGAAATTATGAAATATTTATATTTAAACTTGAAAATCAAAAACAAACATACCAATCTTGTCAAGATCACAATCCCCACAAAAGTAAAATCTTCCAAAATAGCAAATTTGGCGGGTGCTCCTTAAGCACCTCCTGTTTAGCAATTACACCCGCCACGTGTGAAAAATTAAGAATACACATATCTTTTCGAACAACCTAATACTATAAAATAATAATTGCAAATAATGTCATCTCTAGTGAAACATAATGTTAAAATATGGTAAAACTTAGTGTAAGGCATTTCTGGTTATGGTTTTATATAAAGCTATTTTTTTATAAGACATATTCCATTCGATAAAGTTCAATCAGATCCATGAGCTTTCTAAACCATATTCATTATTACCAAAACCCGTCTATCAAAGATTGTAGCCACATTTTACAAAACTTTGCAATTTATTCTTGTGGAATCATTTAATTTTGAAGTGACCTAATGTACATTGTCGGTCTCCATTAAATCTTATTTTAAAAAGTCTGCACACTCCGTAAAATTTTCAATTTCACTTCAAACTGACAAAATTTCTATGTCCAATAACTCCATCTTTGTATCTTTTAAAGGAATTATTAATAGCTATCACATCACAAATTGCCTGGCATATTATAATGATAAAACAAAGTGGTATTGGACACCTTTCAACCTTAAGCCTGTTACCAGGTGCCCAGTGCCACGTTCTTTTAAGAATACAAGTTTTTGAGCAGAGACTGAAATTGTACATTAGGTCAATTCTTAATAAAATGATGGCACCAGAAAAAAGTTGCAAAGTTATGTAAAATGTGGCTGCAATCTTTGATAAACGGGGTTTTAGTAATAACAAATATGGTTTAGTAAACTTCTTTTGCCATATAATCACGAATAATAGGTAAACACTACTACATAATATAGGTCACCAGAAAAAAGGAGAATCACGGATATAAGAAATGCTTTCGGATTGAGAATATAAACCCCGTAGATACTTATGTTTTAGCTAAAATAAGTAGATATGGACAGCAAAGGACGGATTGAAAAGTGAATTGCTAACATTACCGGAGTTGCAAAGATCGATGGAACAATGGGTATGATGATATGAGTAAAGTGTTCAACTGACAAATAGAAAGAGATCAATGTTATAAAAAAACATTTTTGAATTGAGGCAATAGAGAACTGATTAAATGCGCTGTGTAAATCAGTAAACATAAACACAAACATAATTATTATATCACAATAACAAAAACGAAGTTAAAAAACTGGCAAAAAACATTGGCAGGGGAAAAATCCGGGTGCTCGGAAGGGTAACCGCCTCCTGTCACCACATGTGAAATCAAAATTGAGAGTGAAAGTAGTAACAAGAAAAGTCATTTCAATTCAGACCGTTTGGAAGGAAATTGAACAAACCAATTTATTGTTAGAGATTAACAGAAACCAAAGAAGAGCTGATCATAGTAACCACTCTCTGCCATCCCATCAGGTACTTTCGACAAACAGACCTGTGTCACCTTAATGTGTCTTTAATCATTTTAAGAGGAAGGATGTAGATTTATATGCATGTCCAAGTAAATGGTTTGTAATTTTGAAGATGATTTAGGATTTGTCCAAAGACTGACTGACACTGCCTTCCAAATGACAAAGTGTTGATTATTTTAAATGTTTAGAGTGCGTAACACTTACACAATTATTTTTGCGCATTGTCTTATTTGCAAATATTTTGGATTTCTATCAGTTGACTTTTAGTCTTTTGCCAGAGGGTCCAGTCGTTGTTTTAATAGTTACGATGTGTTTTATTCAAATGTGGTTCAACATAAAATTCAGTGCCTTTCACCCTCACTTTCCATACTTGACCCTGTATTCTATATTTGTAGTTGTGATCTAGTATGTTTCTTAACTTAAATGCGGCATTCATACTGTAACTTTTCAAGTATAGTAATTTACCGAATTGCTAGTGTTCTTCTTGTCATTCTATGAATACAGAGTAGAATTTAAACGCATGCATATGGTTCATGACATTGCTTTTTTACCAATCTGAAAACATATCCGTTCACTTACATTTGTACTATTATTTGCATACATGCCTCAAATACTAGTATATCCTTTTGTGAATTCATATGACAATTTTTTTTATATTTCTTCTAATGCAAAAAGGTAAGCTATGACTTCTTAGCCTGGAGAGGGTTTCTATGTTTTCATATTTTGGAGACGGGGAAATCAATTGATTCATGACAGCTACCAAAATTGACATTTCGAAATATTTCATGTTTTTAATGATTTTAGTGTAAGCGCATTGAATCAATATCTGATATTTGAAAGTCAATGCCTATATAACAAAAATACAAACAGCGAAGATTCTTTTTTGCCATAGCACATTGAATTGAAAATGAAAGAAGTAGGCATTTTTCTATGAATAATTAGACCAATCTGCCATTAAATGATGCATTTTGTAAATTATTTTGTATCCTTCAAGCTTCTTTTTCCATTCTTACATGCACATTTGCTTGAAACTTCCATTAGAAATACTAATTGTTACATATTGGCTAAAACAGGGTTTTCACATTTTTTGCAATTTTGGGGTAGGGGAAATAAATTTATTCGCCTCATCTACAAGCTTTGCTATTTCCGACAGTTTTTGGTGTAATTAGACTCTTATATGTCAAGGAATTACGTCAATAGATAACAGTCGAGATTCAATGCCTAAATAACAAAAATACAAGAGGCAAAGCTCCTTTTTTCTTACAGCATTTTACATATAAATGAATAAAATAACAATTTTATTATATTAGTTAGTCCTATCTGTCCTTAAGCTAAAGCATTTCACAAATATTTAAAATCCTCGAAGCTTGTTTTATCATTGTTGCGGTACTTTTGCTCGAAATCTTCATTAGAAACACAAATCGGCATATATTGCATAAAAATGGATTTTCACATGTTTTTCAATTTTGGGGTAGGGGAAATAAATTTATCCGTTTCGTCTATAAACTTCGGTATTTCCGATAGTTTTTTATGTTGTCAGACTCAAATATACCATGGCAATACAGAAATATATAAATCTCGAGATTCAATGCCTATATAACAAAATTACAAGAAGTAGAGTACAAATGATTTAATGAAAACTCATTTTCCAAACTACTGTTACATGAAAAGTGCAAATTTTCATATAAAATCACCAAGCACTCTACATATAATTGTTTTATAAATATGTCGGGAACAGACGGGAGATGTAACAAACAATAATGATTTGTTTTAAACACTTATCGGCAAGCATGGGCCAAAATAATGAATTTTTGACATTTTCGTATTTTTGGGGTAGGGGAAACATAATAATTTGCTACGGTATTAAGGTTCCATATTTCCGAAGTTTTGTAACATTTTTATCTACAGCACTACCAAGGCTTATAAAAATATATAGTTTGTCATATTTAATGCATAAACAACAGATTTACAAGAATCGAAAGACGGTAGATATGATAAAAACGCAGTTTACAGCATCGATTTTATCGCTTATTTTAAAATTTTGACACAAAATCGGAAAACTGTCAGGATGTTTTGCATTTTAATCTATCATGTGTCCACAATGAAAGATAGAATGAACATTTTTGTGTTGTTTTTGCCACAAAATGCTTCAAAATCTGGAATTTTTATTTTTTACCAAAATTTAACATTTGCAGAGTCTTTTCTTCAAAAACTGTTTCTGATTAAAAAATCGGAAACGATTTGACGCGTAAGAAATGGGTTTTCAGTATCTAGGGACATTTTCCTATAAGAATCAACCTTCAAACCTTTTGGCCTCGTTCACCCGGATTTTAGCCATGATCTCTTGGACTATAAATATTCATGTTTGCAACCTTGTAGACTGTGTACAGGAGCCATTTTTTATCGGTATCGGGACTGTGTGTGTTTGTGTGTTTTGATTTGAAATTAAATTTCTGTAAATTTCATGAAATTTGACCGATTATTTTTCAAAATAATTTAAAAAAAAAAAACCAGACATGTTTTCGAGTGTCATATTTGAATTTTTTTTAACTGTTATCCAACTATGCTTTTTAATATAGCTAATATATGTTCAGGAATTTTAGCAGCGCCAGTTTCAGGTTAGAAGATTGAGAACACCGGAGGGGTTAGGTTTAAAAAATAAGTTGCAAACATTTTGTTGACTGTCGTTAGAGAAAATTAAGTTGCAAGAAACGCTTCAATTTTACAACTATCTTTTTATCTATTGAAATTAGAAAGAAAATTGTTGTTTGATGCTGTTCTACTAAAAAATTTTCGATAACATAAATAAATCGTCTAAAATTCTCAAAATAAAATCTAGTTTGTAATTTGATTTCAAAAGTCAAACTCGTGCAATTGTTTCATGGATATCATCATCTACTTCTTAGTCGAGATTGTACATGTCCCTTTAGTTTTGTTATAGTACATTATTTAGTTATTGAAGCAAGCAAACAATAACATAATTGTTTTTTCACTTAAGTTTCATAGCTTGTGGTTAGCTTGTGGTTAGCATGTTACACAATATGGTGTATGCATTTAGTTGATAAAAACTGTTTCTCAATGGCTTTAAGCTAATTAGGGTTGTGTCTTGTTTGCAACTTAATTTGTCTTGTTTGCAACTTAATTCGTCTTGTTTGCAACTTAATTTTGTTATTTTTGCAACTTAATTATTTTTGCAACTTAATTGTTATGTTTGCAACTTAATTGTCATGTTTGCAACTTAAACTGTCATGTTTGCAACTTAAACTTTCATGTTTGCAACTTAAGTAAATTCATGTTTGTTACTTAATATCTTGTTGGCAACTTAAATATTCATGTTTGCAACCTTGTAGACTGTGTACAGGAGCTATTTTTTAATCGGTATTGAGACTGTGTGTGTTTGTGTGTTTTGATTTGAAATTAAATTTCTGTAAATTTCATGAAATTTGACCGATTATTTTTCAAAATAATTTAAAAAAAAAAAACAGACATGTTTTCGAGTGTCATATTTGAATATTTTTTGTAACTGTTATCCAACTATGTTTTTTAATATAGCTAATATATGTTCAGGAGTTTTAGCAGCGCCAGTTAGTTTCAGGTTAGAAAATTGAGAACACCGGAGGGGTTAGGTTTAAAAATAAGTTGCAAACATTTTGTTGACTGTCGTTAGAGAAAATTAAGTTGCAAGAAACGCTTCAATTTTACAACTATCTTTTTATCTATTGGAATTAGAAAGAAAATTGTTGTTTGATGCTGTTCTACTAAAAAATTTTCGATAACATGAATAAATCGTCTAAAATTCTCAAAATAAAATCTAGTTTGTAATTTGATTTCAAAAGTCAAACTCGTGCAATTGTTTCATGGATATCATCATCTACTTCTTAGTCGAGATTGTACATGTCCCTTTAGTTTTGTTATAGTACATTATTTAATTATTGAAGCAAGCAAACAATAACATAATTGTTTTTTCACTTAAGTTTCATAGCTTGTGGTTAGCTTGTTACACAATATGGTGTATGCATTTAGTTGATAAAAAACTGTTTCTAAATGGCTTTAAGCTAATTAGGGTTGTGTCTTGTTTGCAACTTAATTTGTCTTGTTTGCAACTTAATTCGTCTTGTTTGCAACTTAATTTTGTTATTTTTGCAACGTAATTATTTTTGCAACTTAATTGTTATGTTTGCAACTTAATTGTCATGTTTGCAACTTAAACTGTCATGTTTGCAACTTAAACTTTCATGTTTGCAACTTAAGTAAATTCATGTTTGTTACTTAATGTCTTGTTGGCAACTTAAATATTCATGTTTGCAACCTTGTAGACTGTGTACAGGAGCTATTTTTTAATCGGTATTGAGACTGTGTGTGTTTGTGTGTTTTGATTTGAAATTACATTTCTGTAAATTTCATGAAATTTGACCGATTATTTTTCAAAATTTTAAAAAAAACAAAACAGACATGTTTTCGAGTGTCATATTTGAATTTTTTGTAACTGTTATCCAACTATGTTTTTTAATATAGCTAATATATGTTTAGGAATTTTAGCAGCGCCAGTTAGTTTCAGGTTAGAAGATTGAGAACACCGGAGGGATTAGGTTTAAAAATAAGTTGCAAACATTTTGTTGACTGTCGTTAGAGAAAATTAAGTTGCAAGAAACGCTTCAATTTTACACTTTTTTTATCTATTGGAATTAGAAAGAAAATTGTTGTTTGATGCTGTTCTACTAAAAAATTTTCGATAACATGAATAAATCGTCTAAAATTCTCAAAATAAAATCTAGTTTGTAATTTGATTTCAAAAGTCAAACTCGTGCAATTGTTTCATCGATATCATCATCTACTTCTTAGTCGAGATTGTACATGTCCCTTTAGTTTTGTTTAGTACATTATTTCATTATTGAAGCAAGCAAACAATAAAATAATTGTTTTTTCACTTAAGTTTCATAGCTTGTGGTTAGCATGTTACACAATATGGTGTATGCATTTAGTTGATAAAAACTGTTTCTAAATGGCTTTAAGCTTTGCTTTCACATTATTCACTTTAAAGAATGTTATTTTAAGTAAGTTTGAAGTAGTATGGAAACATCTATAATTAAAATAGTATAAGTTGCAAAAATGATCCGTCTGGGGTTAACTAATATCACACAAGAATGAAACATTTTTGTACAAAATACTATTGTTAACTTCATCGTTGAATTAAAATTATGTTGCTAAACAAAAATCAATTTCATATTTCATCCTTTTTAATTTTTGCCAAACTAACCATGTGCACTTCATGTTTGCAACTCGCATTAAGTTTCAAAAATGAAAAATATTTCATGGTTAGAATTTTTCGATATTAAATCATAAGTATGTACCCGGTAAAATGGTGTGGAAACAGTCAATAAATCCATATTTTCAGAAACCAATGACAAAATAGCTAATTTACCAATACTAAAAAGTTATACGCTATCTCCATTGTTAGACAAGATAGAGCCATTCTGATAGCATTTTCGTACTATGATTTTCAATGAAGATTCCGAATCTGTCAAGAGTTTGCAGATACCATGGATCATTTTTTACGTGCTTCCAGTGTCACTTTAGTGATGAATCAAATGCAAATTATCGACAGTACAACATTGGGAGATTTTAAAATCGATGTTTACTATATCTCTTACATAATTTTATGTTTCGTTTTTGTTGTGTTGTGTGCAGGTATTTCGGACTGTTCTAAATACATTTATTTCAGTATTAATTGAATATCCAACGCTCAGACTCAAGTTTAAATGCTTGTTTTGAAAACAAAACAAATGAAAATTAGATTTTTTCAAAGGCATACCCTTATATATTTGGCGTCGAAATTCTATTCACTTAAATCAGTCTAAGATTAATAAATACAAAGAATAAGACCTAAATAAAGGAAGAATCGAAATAAGTCATCAAAATCTAAAGATGAATTAGGTAAAGGGAGAATAAAAAATCAAAACATCGAGGAATAAATCAATAAAGAAATAAACGAATACATCAATAATAAATCAAAACCAATTAATAGAAAACAAACAAATAAAAATAATGAGAAATCATTACAAAAATAAATCAATCGACCAAAAAATATTGAAAGAATTAAAACATCAGTATATAAGGAATAAATTAAAAACAAATTAAAATTAATTTATACGTTATCTCCAGTATTAGGCGAGATAGAGCCATTCTGATAGCATTTTAGTGCTATGATTTCAAAGAAAAGTTCAAATCTATCAAACGTTTCCATATACATATAATTATTTGGACGTGTTTTTAGTGTCTCTTTAGTGATGAATACAATGCAAATTATCGACAGTACATAGTTTAGAGATTGATAATCACTGTTCACTACATCTCTTACCATGTAATATGTTTCTGGATTGTTGTATTGTGTATTTCTGTTACAGGGATAACCGTATCAATTCTGGTGTTATTACCGAGTCTGCAAAAATCAAATTAAGAATTACATTATTGTAGAATGAGATTTGTGTTGTTAAAATACTAACCACTACAGCCTCATTTCTGCAACTTATGTAACCCACATTAAGTTGCAAACAGGATGTATTAGGGGTTGATTTGGAATGACCTAACTTTGCATGATTTGATGATTTTCCGGATACATGTAAATATGATTTGGTTGAAGTATTCAGTAGTAGAAAATAAATCATTATGACATGACTATTTAACAGAAAATATCTAACCACGGATTTTATCATGTTTACATCTTAATCTTAGATTATGTTGCAAAAATGACTATTCCAGGGTTAATATTTTACTTTGGTTTTATACCTTAATATACATCTATTTCATGTTAATATTGTCTGTACGAATAAATCTATTACAGATGTAAATTAAAATCGTTTCTTACCTGTGAATATAAATATATATTTGCTAACCCTATGATTGCCTTTTTTGCAACATAATTTGAATTAAGTTCAATAATGAAGGCCTTGTGGTTAGATTTTTTTATCCAACATCTTTCACTAAGCAATGAATAGATGAATCGATAACAAAATAAATAAATCAATAATCAATCAATAAGAAATGGATCAATAATAAAAAATCAATCATGAAAATAAAGAAGTAATGGAAAAACAATAAATGAATCAATAAATCAACCAACCCATAAATCAATCAATAATCATCCAATCAGTTAATTAATGAATGAATCAGTATTCGATCAATCAATCAATCAATGAAAAATTAATCAATTAATCAATCAATCAGAAAATCGATAATTCAATCAGCGAATGAATCAATAAATACATCAATCAATAAACCAACCAATTAATCAACCAATCAGTTAATCAGTCAATCAATCAATAAAAAGAAATCGATCATTAATAAAAAATCAATTAATAAAAAACAAAGGAAAAATGGAAAATCAATACATCAATCAATCTACCAACCAATCAATCAATGAATCGATTAGTTAACAATAATCAATCAATCAACCAATCAATCAGTCAATCAGTTATTCAATCAGCAAGTCTATCAGCAAATCAATCAATCAATACATCAATCTATGAATCAACTAGACAATGAATCAATAAACCAATCAGTCAATCAGAAAAAATCAATCGATCAATCAGCCAATCAATAACTATCGACGAATCAATCAATCTATCAGCAAATAGATAAATCACCTAATGAATCAAATCAAACATTCAGTCAATCAGTCAATAAAACTATCAATCAATTAATCAGTCAATCAATCAACTAGCGAATTTGTCAATAAATCAATCTATAAACCAACCAATCAATAAAACAATCAATAGGTTAATCAGGAAATCAGTCAATCATTCAATAAAAATATAAATAATTTTATAAATTAGTCAGTTAATCAACCAATTAATTAATAAAGAAATCAATTCATTAATCAATAAATCATTAAATAAATCAATAAATCAATAGATCAATAAATACATAGAATAAATGAGGAATGGAAATAAATATATAAAAGATTCAGAAAAATAATGGAAAATCAATACATAAAACAATAAATCAATAAATAAATCAATCAATCAATCAATCAATTAATCGGTATATAAACAAATAATTAAAATGAAATAAGTCAAAGAAGAATGGAAAATAAGTACAATAAATCACTCAATATAAATAAATCAAAAAATGTATATAATAAGACCTAAAACAAAGAATTGAAATAAATCAGTAACAAATTAAATGGAATTAGGTAAAAGAATAATTGAAAAACGAGTACATGAATAAAAACAATGAATAAATTAATCAATAAATCAATAAATAAAGAATTTCTCTAGGTGATATGTTCTTAATTAGGTTGCAAACATGATAATGTCGGGGTTAAGATTTTAATTGTCTATCCGAAGTTATTGGCACAACATAATTAGGCTACAATGTAGAGTAATATGCATGCTTTTTAGAAAAAACATAATTTTCTGTTATAACTGGCTTTTTGCCATATAATTCTAGCTTAACCTAAGGTCTACCCCTTCATGAAATATAAATTGCAAAAATGACATGAAATTAAGAGCTTACCCTAAGCCTATCAAAAAGGTTATTCTGTAATAATTTTTATTCTTAAATATAGTATAACTGACATGTTGCTTAGAAACAAACAGTTCTCTGCGATAATTCAAAATCAATTATATAACCCTAGGCTATAAATCTCCATTAATGATTAAGTTGCAAAAATAAAAGGCAATGGTTAGATTTTTTATAACTCTCAAAAGGCACAAGCTAAATGATTTTTTTATTTTTTTATAATGTATAATATGTAGTTTATAGATATACAAACTTTGGTTTGATAATCCATATTAACAATATATTGGTAGCCTAAACATAGGCAGACTGGCCAATTTTGTCATTTTTGCAACTAAAACAGAAAATACAAAGGCTAGGGTTCGTTTGTTAGCGTCAAAAAAGGTATTAATTTTATGCATTTCTGAAATGCCTTTGTGTATTCGTTAATCCAAAAAAACGACTAAGGGATACTATTAAAAATGACAGAGAAAACTGACATCAAACTTCTGTGTTTTTGGTGATTTTTCGTCATGTTTGCAACGTAATTCACATATGGTGAAAATGAATAGGGGGTTCACTGTAAATAAAGGTATCTCCTTGTAGGTAAAAGCGAGACCTTAGCCTTTTTGCATGCCGTAAGCAGACAAATTTTGGCAACTTTTAACGTGTAGAGGGTTAGGTTGCCACGATTTGTTGACACTTTTTAAGTCGCCAAAAATTTTTATACAAAAAATGTCAACCCCAAGACGAACTCATTTTCTGGAGAATATATACCCCACTTGAGGACTTTTTCAGAAGCTGTTTTTTTTAGCTGTTTAACGCATTGGATGGTTAGAAAAAGCAACAGAACCATAAATAACCATCCTAACCCCTGATTCAAAGCCGTTTAATCCCCTTTAACCCCCTGACAAATAACGGAGATAGCATTAAGTTGTATAAATGACATGCTTTTTTAAACTTTTTAAAAGAAAAATGTGAAAACGATAAGAAAACTTAACCCCCTGTCGGCACTTTGTATTTATATACTTAGAACTACTAATAGCACATTATATTATGTTGAAATACTTTATAATATCTGAGATAGATCTTTGCAAGAAATGATTAAGTTGCATAAATGACCTAACCACGGTTTACAACGCTAATTAGGGTCCAAGTGAATTTTTTGCAACTTGAATTGAGATCGAATTTTTGAGTTTGAAAATCAACAACACAGTAATTTTTGAGGTTTTAAAACACTTTGATTTTCTAATATTTTATGTCTACTTCATGTTTGCCGCGTATAAAAATATTAAATTAAGGGCTTCTTTCTTTTGAGAAATTAGGTGATAATGACGGATTTCACCACATTTTTAAGCGAATATTTTTAATTGTTTATTTACAATATTCCTTAAATCGGCCAATTTGGCCCTTTTTCGCCTTACAAGTTTTCATTTTTGCTCAAGGTCACCACGAACCCTCCGATAAATATTTTCGAAAAATAATTCTGAAAAAACATGTTAAAAAATCAGCCAAAATTCGAATATACTGGATAGAGTTAAAATGTTTGGTTTAAAAAATAGAAGAAATTTTATATATTAATTCACGAAATTAGTTCGTTAGTTCCTGTTTTTCGTGTAAAAATTTTTGTTATTCACCTACGTTAAATTTCTTTCTGTCACGTAAGTTGATATTGCAACTGAATGTTGATATTGCAACTGAATGTTGATATTGCAACTTAATGTTGTTTAATCATGTTTTTGGTCAAGCAAGCTGAAATTGCAACTTTAATGTTTATATTGCAACTTTCTGTTGCTTTAGTTAAATCCAAAGATTTTGTGATTAGAATTTTTCGAGAAAAAAACTTGATTTAGAAGCAATACAAATCATGTAGATTTTGACCAGCAGTCACATCATTCACTTCCAAAATCAAAAAAATTTGAAACAAGTATAATAAAAAACTTGCAATCTCGCTTATTAGAAGAGATAGAGCAATTCTGAGAGCATTTTCGTACTATGATTTTCAATGAAGAATCTGAATATATCAAAAGTTCTCAGATACAATTGATCATAAAATATAGGTTTCCCGTGCTCCCTAGTGATAATACATCGCAAAATAAACAATCTAAATGCTAAGAATAGACTTATTTAAATTTAAATAAAGTGTTATGATCATACAATTATCCGATTTAAGTTTTCTGTACGTGTACGTGTTTCAAACTTGGTGGTACAATCCAGTGTCTCGATATCAGTGAATATGGGATGAATGATCTTGAAGAATAATCGAAATAGTTTACATGCAATGACCGAGCTATCAATTTATGTAATAGGAGATGATATTCAATCGCGGCGGTTCATATATACGCGTTTAGACATAAGTAAATTTGGGATGAAGAAGAATACTAAATTTGGAATATTTACATGCATTATTTGTAATGCCCGATCTATCATTGTAAGTAATAGGAGATGATATTCAATCGTCGGCTGAAAATAAAGTGAAAATGTCAATTTTTAGTATAAACACGCATTTCAATCATTGCGGTTCAATACAGACTCACCATATAAACGAATTTTGAGTGGATGGTCCTAGAGAATAATTACTTCAAAATGTTAGGGTTAGTAATAGTACAAAAATACCGATTTTCACTATATTTTTCCCAAACGCGATTAAATATGATACCATCGATTTTAAATTCACTTATATCGAGACAGTAGATCGAATCACGATGTTTGAAAGACGAAGGTGAACAGAAATTGGTTGAAGTGGACCAATAAGTACTAACGTAATATGTAAGTATGTATGTATGTATGTATGTATGTATGTATGTATGTATGTATGTATGCTTTGATCTCAAATCACATATCGAGACATTGGATTGATCAACCATGTTTTGGTGCAGTGTGTACCTGACCGATTGGGTTAAAACTTATAGTCGTAATCTGTAGCATTTAGAACACCGGTCATTTTGATACCGGATAGAAACCATCACTCGCACCGGTTATTGCACAGGAAGATTGTCAAGTTTACCCTGCGTGCCGATAATTTGGAAAACAAAACTTGCTATATATTGCGTCTAGACATCTTCTAATTTGTTTATTTTTACTTTATTTGTTGGTGTGTTGTTAATATAATCTTTAAACAATTTAGTTTAATTTTAGTTCAATTTTGTAGAATAAATGCCACGAAAATCAAACATCCAGATCACCCAGCTGGCCCCATGTAGTCACTATGTGAGTCAGAAATCAGCTGATGTTGGGTTCTTTTTTTTTACACTTTCATTTCATTTAGAGTCACAAGAGGGACAGTTTGCTAGAAAACCAACAGAGCAACAATAATCTGGCGTTGTATTAACTGCTGCAGTGCATGCAAATGTTAAAACAATGTGTGTTTACTGTTTCAGATCAGAAGTTGGCAGTTGCAGAAGAGGAGAAATCATGATATGGAAAATTGCATAAAATGTTTTCATTTACACTTTTCAGATTGTAAATTACTTTTTTTAGAAATTTGAAAAGTTTTGCTATTTCAAGGGTTAGATGTGGATTTTAAAAGCCAAAGTTCAGTTAAGTTATTCAGAAACAGAGCAGTATCACAGGAGATGGTTTTGGCAGATATTGTGTCCAGGTTGCAAATGCACAAATTGCAAAAATGTTGTAATTAATGCAATTCTAGATCCTTCAGCAATCACTACTGCTACTATTGCTGATGATTCCACAGCTACAAATACAAGAGGTTTTTATAACATAGATGCCAATTTTGAATGTTTTCTTTCCACAGTAAACACAGCAAGTATGGATGTACCAGAAGAAAATATACTTGATAGAAATGAATCACAAAGATTCTTGTACTGCATGTATCAATGTATTTAGATTTACTGTTATTTAAACATTTCATATTTTTAAAGTTGATACATGTACATGTATTTGAGCTTTTTATGAAACTCATCACAATATAACCCATTCACTTTTATTGTGCAAGAATCTATGTAAATATCTTTTACTGTATTTGAATTTTAGCCAAGCTTTAATCATGGATCATTGCCGCACACATCATAGGCAGTTCTGACAGTCCCACAGTACCATTCTTGTGTGGTGAATGATGATATACTGGAACTACGTTAAATTATTCTGTTTTAATTCATTTCTTTTTTGTTTATTTTCAAGAATACAGAGTATGTGTAGTTTATATTATATGATTTTATGATGCATCATACATGTATAATGTATTTATTTCAGATGATATTCAGATTACCAATACCTATACAGTATATTTTCAGCTTATTTATTCCTACAACTTACTTTTTAGTTCATTCTATTTAAAGAAACTTTTTTTATTTTATTGACAGATGAAATGCATGTTTCAAATTTTATTTAACATTTGCCAATATTATATTTTCAGATTTTTTTTATTTGTAGTTGATGTTATTGCTATGCTAAAACATTAGTACTAACATTGAATATTATAATGACTGTGGTTTTTTATTATTATTACTATTATTATTATTGCAGATAACATTTTATGGTCAACACAAAGTAAAATGTCAATAAAGAAGTTTTGTTTCATATTAAAATTATCATAAAATAAAAATAAATGCTAACTTGACATAATAAATGCATAATTATTTTTGTGCATTACACTGGCACCTGTCCAACATAACCTCTGAAATGTTGGTAGGGACATGGCATCTTACTGTATAGGTTTGAATCTCATTTTGTGTGAGAAATTTGGTCAGTTTGTTGTGGAATGTCATTAGTTTTCCTTGGACTCTACAGTTTTCTCCCCATCTCTTATTATGTTTGATAGTGAAAGATTCTTCGACTTTTACTCTACTCCTTATATTACCCAAAAGACATGAAGCGTCCTCTGGACTTAAGGTAGATACATGGACTTGATCCATGTCATTTTTGAGACAGTCAGAATTAGATTAATATTGCATCTGTGCATTAGTACTTGTGCTGCATAAAATAGTCTATCAGCAGCACTTTTTTGAAAAACATAAACTACAGCGACTACAGAATAAACTGTTACACCCAGTAAAACTGACCTGACCACCATATAGCAAAAGATTTTAATTTCTAGTTATTAACTTGGGGTTTGGAAACAATATTCCTTTTCCACTGCCATGTGCTGATTATGAATTTTTATTTAAATAATGTATTTAAAATCAGCACGTTGAAACTAGTTGTCATGTGCTGATTTTGAATTTATTATTTTAATAAAAATTCAATATCAGCACATGACACCACTGAAAAGAAAATTATATGACTTTCTCTTGTGTATCAAATTTGGAGGAATATTTCCTATGGAAAATAATTTTATTCATTAAAATTTAAATGTTAAATGAAGCCAATTTTTTACATAGATTTTAATTGCCATTAGAAATTGCAAAATAATTGAAACAGTTGAAATGAAATTGTACCCTAATAAACTAGATAATAGTGTATGATTTACAGTTTTAGACAATTCCAGAAATTTTTAAGAACATTTTTGCATGTTTCTAATTTACGTCAGTAGTCATTCCACTTTCTCTTTCGTTCTTTCTTTTTTTAATTTCCCTACATTAAAATGAATATCAATCAATAAAACAGTAAAATCACTATTTTTATTCCCATGTACATGCGAGAGACAGTGTAAACAAGGGAGATAATCATCATACGAAAAACAAAACAAAACAGAAGCAACACCTGCTGATTTCTTAACTGACAGAATCGCATCCCACATCGATTTAGGACAGGTCTTTCATATGGATGCGTTTAAAAATGAATATATTTTCAAAATTTAATTATTAGAACACATCATTTGTGTTCGTTATATTTTAATTATTTGTGTCTGAAGCACGAATGTCGGCCGACAGCTGTGAAGTAACATCCACTTTCAAGACGTATTTCTCGTAATTTTCTGTATATATTTGGTTCTTGTTTTAGATAAATCAAAGGGAAAATATTTATTGTTAAAAATATTTGGCCATTTCAAGTAATAAGGATCCCATTTAATAGTATACTTCAATTTTCGAGACCTACTACCATTTCCGATCACGTACCAAAATTTGAACTGAAAGTCACGTGATCAAAGTGATTAAAATCGGCCATATTCTAAGCTGGCCTTTCGACTGAGTATATCTTAGAATCGAAAATTTAGATAATATTAACCCAGAAACCAAGCATGGCGTATATTAGTTTTTATATAGATTCTGTTGTCTGCCTAAACGGATAACGGAGAATGAAACAGTATATATACATAGGACGGCGCAGAGAAATATCTGTAGCGTTACCCATCCGTCTACGACTTTGATTCTAGACTGATATATAGAGACCAGCAGCACAAACAGAAGTACCAAACTACAGATTATCCAAACTATAGAAATTGGAGTTGTATAATCCATATTCTTAATTATTATTTTCAGTGACTGTTATTCTGTCAATATACCTAAAAGTAGAAGAATGAAAATCAGATATAATAAAAAAATCATACTTATTCATGTCCGAATTACAATCCAGAAAGAAAGTAAAAAAAACTTTAAAACTGATAAATTCTACCAGGAAAGTGAGGTTCAGTGTTCAGGAAGGGTAAGCACCTCCTGTCTAGCAAGCTACACCCACCACGTGTGAAATCAAAATTGAGTAAAAGGAACATGGAACTATTGGGCGTCAAACATATCCAGAGCAATTCTAGACACAGAGACATCATACTGTGATGACGGCCATAAAACTTTTTGAGTGTCCTGATAAGCCTAGGCTTGCAATATCCTGAATGTCGAAAAAGCATTTGTAAGCAGCTTGCCTAGTTGTATAAAGTCACCGTAGTGGGAACAAGCTCAACCATATCGTAATAGTTGTGAAACAAATACACCATAAGTAGGTATATTGCTGCATAGATAAGGGAGGTTGACAATAGAAGCTTTGGAGTCATCGCGTTTGTAATAGAGTTTCAAATGTAGCCTTTTAAAAACCCATACGACTTTTCGGTATACAACTGCTGAGTACCAATGAACAGCTTACTTGGCCAGAAGTATATATGCATTGGTGTCGATAAAGTAAGATGCCGTGATTGTGTCTCGTTGGTATATTTGATTTCTAAAAGTTATCTTTTGAGTTTTTATATGATAATAACGGTCGGGGTGGTTCCATGACATCAAAGAACTACCACATTCTTGACATTTTATATTTTTGTAAACACCAAAAAAACACATTATACAGAGACACATTGTGCAGTAATGTAACATAACATAATGTCATGTGACCGTTTGTAAACATGTTTGCATATTCAATAAACGTTTACTCGCCAAACAAGAACCGTAAACGTATAGGCCAACAACATTGAACTATCCGCTTGACCTTTAATTTTAGTATTTATTATGGAGAGGTAAATTTTTTTATAGATATCACAAGTGTTTATTTCGCCTTCATACTGAAACGTAAACCACGATCATATACATTGATATTATAATTAACTGCGAATCTTAACACTATCCATGTATATTTACAATTGCAATATCTTTGCTTCAATAAAATATTTGACATCGACTTTGCAACTTCATAAAAACATTGCTGATGTGATGACGTCAGATATTCGACGCCCTAGTTGACTGACAGGAACCGACCCACTTTTATGAAAAGGTGCACAACTGCGCATTTCAAAATTGTTTTAAGTTAACATGGAAAATATGAGACGGCAATAAAATTAAATTTTAGAAATATTGTAAATATAAGAAATAAGGTAATTTTCCAATGTCTTTATGAACTTGCAAAGTATAATGGGCTGTCTCAATCTTTTGCACATGCAATTTGAGACATCCCATTTTACTTTGCAAGTTCATAAAGACATTGGAAAATTAACTTATTTCTTCTCCCGTATGAAAGGTCAAGCGTACAGATCAGTGTTGTTTGCCAATAAACGTATGAACTGTCATTTTTATAACCGACTATTATTACATTTCGATTGAAAATCGGTGTTATAAGGCTTGTCTGATTCAGACAAAATGTCAAATTATCAGGTACCATTTGAGATTAAAATTGTTAAGCACTAATTGGAGTGTTGCTGTCATCACTTTGAAGTATTAAACTAGTATATTTGGTCTTTTGTTAGGATTATTCATATAGGGGATTCTCATTTAATACATACACGCATTGCCAATGATTTACGTGTATAGAAGGAATATACACGCATGGTCCCTATTTATTAACTTGAGGCTGCGGTGGCCTAATGGATAAGACGTCAGTCTTATAATCTTATAATGTATTCCATGATAGTTTTTATATTTCAAACAGCTGTTCCACCTAGCGTAAAATATAAAAAGTTGGAAAAAGATATGCTAATTTAAGTTCGTAGCCAATGTTTTATGTAGGTTTGCGTGTAACAATGATCGGTAATGTCACCATTTAATAGTTTCGAGTTAGATGGGTTAGAATTAACATAAATCAAATGGCGCTTAACTTTAATCATACTTTCAGATGATAGGTTTTGATCTGTCGGATAAAGAAAATATAACTTCCATTTGAAGACAAAAACAATTAAACTTGGAAACATCTCCATGGAGAGAGAGAGAGATATATTTTAAATAAGGCAATTACAGTTCAATGTGTATTTGAGAGAGAGAGAGAGAGAGAGAGAGAGAGAGAGATTACTTACAATCAACCACTTCAGCAATAAGTTCTCTGTGCTCTGGCTAAAAATTCAAAGCAAACCTTTATAAAACAAGTGTCAATGAGGGATAGGCAAGGATCCTTAGCTGATTAGGAAGTTTCACACATGATTAAAGAAACAGGTCTATTTATAGAAAGCATGACAAGTGACAAGGCACATGAGGGAATCAAACTCGAAATTTATTTAAAGAAAAACATCTATATATGGAAAAAAAATTAAGAATTTACATTTATATATGTGATATTTGTTTTTTTAAATCACTTCCAAAAAGCTGCATTTTACTAATTTGGGTTAATAAAAAGCGAAGCAAAGTCAAAATCAGAAGTTAAAATTTCAATCCAAAAGCAAAGTAAAAACTTTGAAACTGACAAATGAGGTTAAACACGTGATATTCAACAAGGGAAGTGAGGCTGGGGAAAAGGTAATTACCTCCTGTTTAGCTAGGTACACCCGCCACGTGTGTAAACATGTCACCTTTTGTTTAAATTTGGGTCAGTGACCTCACCATAATGCCAATTCCGTCATTCTATTGGATTCAGTCCCCGTGTATGACCGCAAAATGATCATAAAACAGAAAAAAGAGAACGAAATAATACCAAGTATACACGTATCGAGACATCGTGTGGTCGAGTTATCAAAAGCGTAGCGAATCACGACGCCTCACAGGGATTAGTTTTTAATCTTAGCGATAGTGTCAGAAAGGCTGGCAGTTCGCTTGATGAAGGTAAGCAATTTTGTCATAGAACTCCAGTTTTCTCCACCATACCAAAACTGACGGAAGGATTTCTAAATGAACCATCAAATACCATGCATTATTTACTTCACTCCATGATCAATTGGTGCCAAGCCATCGTGAATCATACTATTTTGTCAAGTTTTGTCATTCATTTGTAAATGTATAATATACACATCGCGCCTCTCATAAAGACATGTTAATTCGGTTGTTCATTTGTTGTAATGTGTTCTTAACGGATCTGGTCATTTCCAAATAAAATACATGACATTGTACATTTGATACACCAGCAATTTAAAAAATATTAATTTTGCTCAAGGACAGCACACCAACTTTGTTATCTTGTTACATGACATTCCCATCCTTAAACATGATAAACAATTTTTATTACACACGTGGCGGGTGTAACTGACTAAACAGGAGGTGCTTACCCTTCCGGAGCACCCGGCCTCACTTCCCTGGTGAAAGTTCACGTGTCTAACTTGACTTGTCAATTCCAAAGTTTAAATTACTTTTCTTTTGGATTGTGATTCGGACATGGATTAGTATGTGTGTTTTGTTAAAGGGGCATACCATAGAATACACCTTGCTCTAGTTTTACAAAAATACCAAGATTAAGATTTTCCTTAGATTCTGTCACTCTTTTATACCACTGCCACCTGCTAATTTTTTAATACTCTACTTATAAAAAGTCAAAGCTACCACATGTCATTAAATATATATTAAATGCATTAATATTTGAAAACTAACAACAAATGGATTAAAATTAAGAAAAAAGGCCCTTTCAGTATTTAATGGTCCAGTATTATAGCTAACAATATGAACAAAAAAGAAATGTCGTCTATTTTTTTCCCTAAAAAACTTCAACACACCTTAATGCAGGCCATTTCAAGATTACAAGCGACGACACGCTTATGATTGCAGATTTGCCAATTTGGAGGATGATTTTGAAACGGTGATCAATGTCTTTCACACACTTATCCACGGGTCTTACTTCTTGAGCCTGGTCATTGGCTGTTTGATGCTTAGTGACTCACCGTCAAGAGACAATACATGCCAAATGGTATGACAATAATGAATCATGGCAGGAGATATTAAACTTACCAGTCATGATGTACATTAAGCTCCAGGACAGCACACTCACTTTGTCACATTTTACATGCCATCCACATTTTTGGGTGTAATAAAACACTAACCTATTTGTGTAATATCAATATTTTTAAATAGCTGCACAAGCGCCACTAATTTCTACTTTCTAAATATAAATATATGTCGTCAAATCTATCAACTTTCTTTTTTTCTAAGCAGCAATGTACATCCTTGTTCCGCTTATGAGACATTTGTTTCACAGTTAATAAGTTGCGGTAGAGCTAGTTCCCACTGCGGAACAACCAATCAAACTACATACAAATACATTGTTGGCGCAGGTACATTGAAAGGCTAGACTAATCAAGGCTCTTAAAAAGTTTTTATGGTCGACGTCACAATATTGTTGATAATACTGATTTTCTGTTACCAAAATCGTCATATATTTGACGTCCCATAGTTCCATGTTCCTTTCATTCTCAGTTTTGATTTCACACATGATTGGTGTAGCTAGCTAGACAGGAGATGATACTTACCCTTCCGGAGCACCTATCACTTCCCTGGCGGAAGGACGTTCTCTTGTTTAACTTCATATGCCAGTTTCAAAGTTTTACTTTACTTAAAGATTGTTAATTGGACATGGATTTTTTAATTTGCTTTAAGATTGGACATGCAATGGTGTTTGTTTTTAATTTGCTTTAAGATTGGACATGCAATGGTGTTTGTTTTTAATTTGCTTTAAGATTGGACATGGATTGGTGTTTGTTTTTAATTTGCTTTAGGATTGGGCATGGATTGGTTTTGTTTTTAATTTGTTTTAGAATTGGACATGGGTTGGTGTTTGTTTTTAATTTGTTTTAGGATTGGACATGGATTGGTGTTCGTTTTTAATTTGCTTTAGGATTGGACATAGATTGATATGTTTGTTTTTAATTTGCTTTAGGGTTGGACATGGATTGGTGTTTGTTTTTAATTTTTATAGGATTGGACATGGATTGGTGTTTGTTTTTAATTTGCTTTAGGATTGGACATGGATTGGTGTTTGTTTTTAATTTGCTTTAGGATTGGACATGGATTGGTGTTTGTTTTTAATTTGCTTTAGGATTGGACATGGATTGATATGTTTGTTTTTAATTTGCTTTAGGATTGGACATGGATTGGTGTTTGTTTTTAATTTGCTTTAGGATTAGACATGGATTAGTGTGTTATTTTATGATGAGTAAATTAGAAGGAAAGACAATGGTATATATGAAATGAAATTTAATATAAACAAAATATACACAGTAAATCGTTGATACTGATTTGATAGGTCAATTATACAGAAATTAGAAATCACTAGCGAGTACATACACATACAGGTCATAATGATGATCACATAATAATAATAATAATAATAATAATAATAGTAATAATAATAATACAAAAACAAATATAACACCGTATTAACTGCACTACAAAAGTGAAGCCAGACATGTAGTGTGACATTTCAACAACAACATTAGTCTCGTGAAAATCTTTCAAAATTATTTCAAAAATATGAAGTTTTCAAGTTCATATTTCTTGTAATATATGATTTTTAGATTTTCTAAAAAGGATATTTTTTAATGGCATTTTTCTTTGCAAGTTCATATATGTTCTCTCATATACCGGAAATATGAAACATAAGACGTTTAGTTTAGACATTAAGGTTCATCTTACATGAAGGTCAAAATGAAAAAAACTTCTCATAAAAAGAACTTTAACAAGTGGTCAGCCCTGTCAAATTACATTATCATTGGAAAGAACACAACTGGGATGCAAGAGCTGGCCGTCTTCCAGCTGCCAAAGACGAAGCATCATGGAGAAGGTATATTGAGGCCTTATGTACCAACAGGCACAAAGAGGATAGGTGAGGTGATATGTAAAAACCTTTAGCAGTATTGGATAAATATATATATATATAGGTCACTTGTTTGATCTGATTACAACAGGTGGTCTTCACATACAGGTTGAATTTTGTTAAAATATAAAACAAAGAGAAATTAAGAATTCATAACTTTTAAAAATGACTTACTGATATTTTGATACTCTACATGAGAGCTCATGCTATGATTAGTTTGCCTTGTATGGAAATGAAAGTTATAGTACTATAAAAACCATTTCTAGACAGTTCAATAGTATATAACATTACTCAATTTTTAATCTCTAAACAAATTTAAAACACTATCGTGTACGGCATGTATTTCCAATCGCTGGAACAGTGAATCAATGACGTCATGGGTATAGGCATAAGCAAAAAATGAGTGATGTCACTTTAGCAAATGCGAATATAGTCTTATACAGTGAAGTGACTTTAGCAAATGCAATGATAGTCTTTTACATGTACATGTAATTACATTTGGTCTCAAATACAAAGAAACATCACAAATGTAAATAGTGTTTTGATTTAACATCTGTAATCATAGTTATTTACTAGGCCGGGTATTTTATTTAAATCTATTATACAACACAAGTCTTTATTTAATGTTCAGTTCCATCACTGATCAGTGGACAGTTCAACTTATATACACTACCATCCATGTTTACATGTTAAAAGTTGGTCATATCATTACAGACTGAAACTCTTCAAAAATGTAATTGTTGAAAACATCATTCTGTAAAACCTGGGTCTTTTTCAGCTAAAATAGTGTTTTAATCTAGAAAAATATATTTTTCCATTTTTTAAAAAAATTCATTCCACAAAATTTCAGAAACTTACAAGATAATTGATTTTCAAGAAACAACTTTTTTATATATATTAAATTAAAATACTCCTTTTAAATAAAGGAGAAACTTATTTTTTAATTCTATGATGATCATAATGCAAATATTTTGTATAGCTATTTATGGATGTCAGTGTATGCCGTCATTTTTACAGTCAATACACAAAAGTGAGAATACAATTTAAAATAATCTCTCCAGGTATCTGTTTTGATTTTGTTTTTCTAATATTGGATGCAGACATTTAAACATGTTGCTGCAAATACTAAATAAGCAAAATGAGGGACAGGATGCAAGTCTAATGATCCAAAATATATCATAAAATAGTAATACAACGGGTGATATACAACAAAATAAAATATGCAAATTTGTCAATAATAAATTAATAATATTTGTAAGAAGAAAAATAAAAAATAACGACTTTTAAAATATTTCCCAATTGTTACAAAAATAAAAGTAGACAGCAAACATAATTGCAGAACATCAGTTGATCAAATGCCGTCGTTCATGGTCTGATGACAAAGTATACAGCGAGACTATTTTAATATTAGGGTGTTGTAACGAATAAAGCAAGAGACTGCGTGATTATATACATTCGGCAATATGCCGATGTTGTCCATGGTAATAAACGCTCTATCATCAGATCATAAACGGCCCATACATCCATCAGGCTACTGGCAAACAATCACAACTGGAAGAGTATAATCTTGTCATTGTCCAATGAATGTGATAAAAATGATTTAAAAATTACTACCGGGTAATTAATAACAAAACTGATCATTTGACATACTCAACAACTTCACTGTATTCAATTGGAGAGTACAATATCATTTACCTTCATTTACCTTGATATAAAAATTAAGATGCAAGCTTTACTCAGGGATTATGAAAAATTCCTTAAATTGCATATTTTACTGTTTTAACTACTAGACAGCCGTTTTGGAATACAATTACTCATCAGTAATGCTTTGACTAAAATTGTGAAACCAAAACTTTTTTCAGATGTTGAAAAGATACCAAAAAATACATTTTACCTTTTACAAAATTTAGCTCAGGAAATACTTTGAATAAGGGAATACACCTTAGTTTTTTAGGAAATTAAAATAATTTCAAGAAACAATTATTAAACAAATACAAATTAAGCAACATTTTTCATAACTTTATTCAAAAATCAAGAATTTGAAAGATACTTAGTTCATAACAAGTGTATACAGCAAAACAAACATCACTAATGTAACTTCCTAATCCAGCAAAATAAAGTGAAAAATAATAGAATAATAAGCAGAGGACTGCAAATGTCATCAGCTGTCCCATATAGATTAAATAATCATTTTAAAGAGATAGACTTAAACTTAACACTGGATGCTGATGCTGACACAGATGCCATGGGTATGGAAATAGCTTTTTTATGCGGGCAAGATAAAAAGACAAATTATTAATACTATATTACAGCCAGTTACTATCACAATGCAGCATTTAATTATGTACAAAAAAGAAAAAAACCAATGAAAGGCACAAATGAAAAATATCTTTTTATGTAATCAAATTAGTCTTCCACTTTATCTTGTCTCACTTATATAATTCAAGACTTCCGATATATATGTAGTCTTCCACTACATGTAGTCTCACTTGCATACTTCTTATTGAAGTCTGTCTGATATATAAACAGTTTTCCAATGTGGTCTCACTTGTACACTTCAAGTCCTCTGATATATAAACAGTTTTCCACTACATGTAGTCTCACTCATATACTTAAGAGTCCTCTAGTATTTGAACATCATTTATTTTTCCAAATAGTTACTAATACATCAATATCACAAATGAGACTTATTATAATATGTCAAGTATTATATTACATAATTAAGCTTTTCATACCTCCAGGAAAATAATATTGTACTTGCAGTATATATAGTAAATTTTTCTATTATTTCAACAACTTTACAATATGATCAAGTGTTCTATCCTATGAAAAATAAACATATTAGTACTTCATTATCATTTATTTTCATTTTTGATAATACAACATGATTCAGATTTTCTATCTGAAGGAAGAATTACTAACGTTTTATACATTGTAAAATGGAAGGTTCTCTATTCTTATTTTTAGCACTTATACAATCATGACACTCACAGTCAAGTTTACAACTGGAGATAAGTTAAAATAAACACAATCAGATTACAAATTGGACAATTTTAAAGACATCTTATTTTTTCACAGAAATTGATACACTGTCATTTAAATTTAGCTAATTTCATTTTCCCAGTCATTGTATGCCCTAAAAACTGAACTATACAGTATACATGTACATGGTATAGTCTGTGTATAATCATCATAAATACTAAAGAACTTATCAAAGTGATTTTCATGGACAGGTAGATTTATATTATATAGAGGTTAACCTCAGTAACATTTACTGTTAAAGTGGTTTAATATACACATATTAATATACTTATTTGTTGCTTTGTTAGAATGATTTTACTGTATATCTTTTTTTAAAGTTGAAAAGTTTTCTTAATTTTTATATCATGTTTAATAGTTTACATTTAGTTTCATAGTACATTTCATTCTCAATTTTGATTTAAATGTGTGGTGGGTGTAGTTAGCTAACTAGACAGGATGTGCTTAACCCTTCAGGAGCACCCGGCCTTTCTATCTTGGTAGAAGTACAAGTGTTTTACTCAATGTCAGTTTTCAAATTTTTTACTTTTGGAATAGTGATTTGAATACGGGTTAGTATGTTTGTTGTTATTATCTATAAGTATACATTGGACTTATGTGCCTTTGTTTTCCTACATAGTTAGGTTCAGTTGGTGAAAGCAATAGCTATATAAGTAATAAATCATAATGAAATAGATTCTGTGACTTAAAAGTACTAGCAAGTTGCAAAGATAGCAAGGGTTACTATAACAAAATTCTATAGAACAAGGATGTCATGGCTCTAATGCTGAATAACATCAACATACAACAAGTGTTCAGAGAACACAACCAACCCCAACCCCCCCCCCCCCACCCACCCAGTGGTGAACATCAGTGAATTCAATACAAAGTAAAACTAAGAACTTTTCAGAAAAACCTGTTAAATATGTGTAATACCCCGAGTTCTTTTTTCTATATTTAGAATTTCAACAAAAATCAGTACATAAACAAGGCTGTAATTGCCATTTATAGGTTTTTGCTATTTATAGTAATGGTGGACATTTTAGATACACTATATTTGGTAAACAAAAAACAGAAAAACCTGTTATATATTTTAATAACCGAGTTCTATTTTCTAGGTTTAAAACTTCAACGAAATTGGTACATAAATAAGGTTGTAATGTGCATTTACATATTTTTGCTATTTATAGTAATGGTGGCCATCTTGAATATGCTGTCAAGCTATCCCATACCACTCACCACCACAATAAATCAACTGACCAACTTTCAGCTCAATTGGATGACTGGTTTTCTTTTCAATGCTTGGAAACCAAATTATTCATGAACACACACAAAATCAACAAAATTGGTACATAAATAAGGCTATAATGTGCATTTATAGGTTTTTGCTATTTATAGTAACAGCGGCCATCTTGAATATGCTATAAGGTTGTCAAGCAATCCCACACCACTCACCACCACAATAAATCAACTGACCAAGTTTTAGCTCAATTGGATGTACTGGTGGCGGGGGATAATGAAGTTTCGGTAAACAACATTAACCTGTCAGCTTAACATTGATAGATACACAATGCACAAAATTACACCTATAGCATCAAACTCAAGGTTACTTTTTTCCTTACTGTCAAACCCTTATTCATCGATTTTATCTTCAGCTATGCGTTTGAACTTGGTGATGAAATAAACGCTATTTGCGTTCAATATATATAAGGAAATGGAGGTGGATTGGCCATGTTCTTAGAATGGACAACAGCAGGATTTGTAACACTGCAATAACATGGCATACAGAAAGAAAGAGAAAAGCAGGACAGGGCAAAGAACAACAGAGAAAGAAAGAACACAACTTGGTTGGAAGAGCTGGGTGTCAGCAATGGCAGCTGCCACAGACAGAGCTTCGTGGAAAAGGTGTATTGGGGCCTTATGTGCCAGCGAGCACAAAGAGGATAGATGAGGTGAAGTGAGTTCATTATATATCAATATTTATTATAATTACATGTATTTAAATTAAAGGTCAAGCAGACAGATTATTTTTGTTTGACTATAGATGTGCCTAGTACTTTAATATTGAATTCCTTTATCCATGCGGTCAATTTTTTAATCCTGGCAAAATAAGTTGAAATTCAGTCGTACCCAAAACATAACTGCGAGTTGTAGTCAAGAAGTCGCCTTTAGAAATACCAACTTTCTATATCACAATAAATTAAAAAGTTAAATAAGAAATCTATACACATGTATATTTTTATTTTTTATTAGTAATAATAATAATAATAATAAAAGTGGGATTAATATCAGAGTAAATGATTAATTACATTCATACATGTGTTCAGCATTTCATTATTGAGATATAAACCTCGAATGTTGAAAAACAAGAGGTCCATGGGCCTAACACTCACCTGTGACCTTGACCTTTGAACCCATAACCCTCATTCATATATCAAAATGATCATTAGGCCTATACCTACAATATTCTAGCATACATGCCTTTGCAAAATATTTATAGTTTTCAAGATAATTAACCAATTCAGTATTAATTTGCATCTGTGACCTTGACCTTTGAACTTATAACCTTTATTCATATATCAAAATTATCATTAGACCAATATCTACAATATCCCAATATATATGCCTATACAAGGAGTTTATAGTTTTTTAGATATCAACCATTTCAGTACTTGCTTGCATTTGTGACCTTGACCTTTGCACCCATGACCTTCATTCATATATCAAAATGACTGTTAGTTTAGGGTTAGGTAGGCCAATACCAACAATATTCTAATTTGTACATTTTATTTTTTTTTTGATAATTTACCATTTCAGTACTTGTTTGCATCTGTGAACTTGACCTTTGAACTCATGACCTTTATTAATATATCAAAACCATTGTGCCATTACCTACAATATTCTAATATGTATGCCTATACAAAAAGTTAATAGTTTTGCAGATAATCAACTATTACGGTAATAGTTGTGAATCTTTGACCTTGATCCTTGACCCATGACCTTGATCTATGTATCAAAATGATCATCATGTCAATACCTACAATTAACTGAAAATCCCATGCCATTATCACCTGAAATGTTTAAAAAATAACATTTTTATCAAAGGTCAAAAACAGCGACATGACCTTGACCTTTGACCTTGACATCTTTTGGAAGAAAATAGCAAGACAAGATCAACAGTGAAAACTCCATACAATTATCTTAAGCCGTTATTGAGTTATAACAATAGATGTCTCATTTTCAAAATTACATAATTTTGCGCAAATACACATTCGTTCAATTTTCATGAAAAACACAATTTTATGTTCCCAGGTATGCTGAATCCAAATACCCAATCAAAATTTGTCTGCACCTTTTGGTTTCAAAGAAGAAGATTTTTTTGTTTTTGCTATTTTTAGTAACAGCGATCTTGTTGGGCCTGGCCAAACCCTGAACACAATAAAGGCTGTTACCCAGGCATGATAATCACCAAGTTTCATCAAATTTGGCCCTGTAGTTTTGGAGAAGATTAAAATGTAAAGTTTACACACGACGGACGATGCACCACACGGCGGACGAAGCATGACGGACGACAGATGGTGATAGATTGCAATAGCTGATCTGAGCCTTTGGCTCAGGTGAGCTAACAAAATGTCCAAATAAAAACACCGATATGCTTAAATCCTTCCAGCTGATAATCAAAAATTTTGTATCTCTTACAATCTAGTATAAATAAACTTAAGTACATCAACAAAACACTCTCTCTCCTTTGACAAAATATAAAATTTAACAATATATTATGACCCTTACAGAGATGAGAATACCAATACAAAGGGAGATAATTCTAAATGCACACACCAGCAGTGCATATTTATTAATCAAGGGAAATAATTCTAAATGCACACACCAGCAGTGCATATATATAAATCAACAAAGTGTGTTTTTTCTCCACTAAAACAAATATACATCAACAAATACATTGTATGTGTCTTCGTTAGCGTAAAACCTCAATAAGGAAATGATATAATAAATACAACTGTGTACATTTTATATAAATCAATCTGCTTTATCTTTCTCTAGCTACTTAAAATAGTTTATTCTCTATTATGCAAGATTTACATCTAAAAAATGAAATGACATGTTTCTTCCTTTCTACTGTATATTGCTTTATTTTTGCTGTGTCAAATTCTCACAGATTGACCATGCCCAGTGTATTCCCGATGTCAAAATTCTGTGGTCTTATCTGATTAAGGAAGTGGGCGAGAATCTGAAACTTTGACTTAATGCCTCATAATGCTGTATTTTTGCAGCAGTTTTTTTTTCATGGGAATACACCAACTGTGAATATAGTGTAAATAAAACCACAGCAAAATATAAGCATTATACAGTATAAAAAAAATCTAGGTTTCACTATTCACCTTTCCAATTACTCATATTATCTTCCACTTTTATCTCAGACAAACCAGAAACAATATAATCTTTTGACTCCTTTCATCTCAAATCATAAACAATATCATATTTTGACAAAAGGATTTATTAATATTCAAACAATGCAAATTATTTAAATACTTCTGAATCATGAATAAATATTACACATACTACATGTACTATTTAAAGTCATCAACCCCTCCCTACCCCCTTTTTCCACCAATTTTTAGTTAACAACAGCCATACTTTGAGACATTTTTATCTTAAATTTGGTGAAGTTCCAACCCATTTCAAATTTTCACATGCCAAAACTCTAAAATATCATCACTGAAAATGGGTCCAGAAAGGTTTTCAAAGCAATAAGTTAGATGAGATCAAAAACATAAAATGGTCAAAAACATAAAATGTGAAACCCTGCGAAACAAAATTACTAAAATACACCCTAGCACTTAACAATCTGAGACCAGTTGACCATAGCTTCATTAGCCTAACCAGCTAGCTAGTAAAAGTTAACGGAACAATAAAACCTTGTGATAGATGGATTGCTTCTTACCGACGTTTCTAACTCTTACATTTTTGAAAATAAATTTGAATAGTTAAGTCTAACAGACAAGATAGGGATTTTAACTAACCAAATAGTTAAGCTTACTGAGCTGAGAAACAACCTGGTCTTGGACTGTAGATAGTTTTTTTTTTTTCTACACAATTACAAACATACTAAAAGCATGACAAAAGTATAATCAAATTTCAAAATATCCAATGTGTTTACACAGTAAAATTGTATATGAAAATACTTTTTTATATTTAATTTTATATTTAATATTTACTAACAGTTTTTCTTCTATGTAAACTCCCTACTACATTCACTGCAACAGTCAGCCTATATTTGATTCAGACATCAGCTTATATACACATAATAATCACAATATTTTTACTCCTATTAAAAACTTTCCACTTTTATCCTCTTTCAACCCTACAGAAATGTGGTTTAGTCTAAATCTGAAAATAAATGGATTATGCCATTTTACATTTAAAAAGTTAGCCTCTTTTGGATGCAGGTAGTAAAGGTTGAAAAAATATTGTAAATAACATCAGTCAAGAATTGGAAGATACATTAACACCTGGATACAAAGGCCACTTGAAGGGATGGCTGAAAGTGACCTTTGTTGACAGGTGGTGACCTTTGTAGACAGGGTCCATATTTCCATGACCAGTAACTTTGCAAACATATTTCCATCTCTGCTAGCATTTTAGAGTACTATAAATAAATTTTTGGAGAAGATTACAAGCTGAGGTCCCATATCTCTTTGCACACTAAAAATATCACTGCAGAGTTTGAAAAAGTAGGCTACTATAGTTGTTACAGAAGGTGTTTACTACTTAAAGTTAATGAAATATTGGTGAATATAAAGTACTGTATATTGCTTTATTTTCAGTGTCAAATTTTCGCAGTTTGACGATGACTAGTGCATTTGCGGTGTATATTTTCGCATCTTATCTGATTCAAGGAAAACGACTCTAGCAAGATTAATGGGCTGGTAATACCAGTGTCTATTCACGGTGGTTTAATTTTCGTGGGAATACACTTGACCGCGAATATAGCGAAAATAAAACCATAGCGAAATATAAGCATTATACAATACTCTTTATCTTTATCATGTTTATATCAATATGATCAATATCTTATACAAAAATCCATTCTTTACAGTACCTAAACCAAACCACAATTAGATGTGGTGGTATGAAAGAATTTAATTATACACATGATAAATGACAGGTTTGTCACCAAATAAAATCTATATATAACTTTTGTAAATATACAAAATATCCACAAAGGTCTTTTATATCACAAAAATTGCAATTTGCTATCAATGCATGCCTACAGAAAAAAACTTATAATCAATATAATGAACGAAACAAATCAATGCTGACATTGTGACTACTGTAATACGTGATTGAGCTCAACTTCTAAGATACATGTAACTTTGATAACTTGAGATGTACAGAACTTTGTATTTGAGTTTAGAGTGAATGACTGGCATAACCAAATGTGCGCAGGAATTTGTTTTTGAGTTTTGTGGAGATGATTGTTATAATTTGAAGTGCACATAACTTTGTTTTTGAGTTGGGGGGATGGGTGGATGTGGGGTGAAAGTTATTGAGTTTTGAAGCAACGACCATTATAACTTGGGAGTGCAAAAAAATTAGTCTTTTAGTTTAGAGGGATGAGAGTTGTACAAATAGCATTTCAAATTTTATGGGGATTAGACCATGATTGATAATAACAAATTTTGGAACCAAATACAAAGATCATACACTGATTTTTCCTGTCATCATATTATTCAGGGGAAAAAACCCAATGTTCAAGTTATCAAGGTTTTGTTGTATAAATATATTGAAAATAAACCTGTATATTCTGTTTTTTTCAGCAATATTAGACATTTAGGCTTTATTAATACTGACAAAGATGTGATATGATAACAAGTGTATAACATGTACTGCATGTATATAAATCATTTATACTGGTGAAGTTAACTTTCTCTTATCTCAAGTTACATAACGGCTGCTAGGTTTATCAATATGCACCAAATTCTGTGCCTTTCTGTCTATGAAACCTCCTTTCTTCTCATCTTAGAGCTAAAGATCAGTGTCAGAGCTTTGAAATATGACCAGGTGTCATACTAGTGATCTCCTAAACCTTACAAGATTTAGATAGCCAATGAAGATACACTTGAAGCTGCTAAGAACCAATCAGATTGAACCATTCCATAGTTTGAAGCTGCTAAGAACCAATCAGATTCCATTCTCTGAAGCTGCTGACAACCAATCAGATTCCATAGTCTGAAGCTGCTAACAACTAATCAGATTGAACATTCCATAGTCAATGTGGATACACTTGAAGCTGCTAACAACCAATTAGAATGCATCATTTCAGTAAATGGTACAATTTTAATACATGCCATCTTTACACTCATAACTCGAACATAAAACTAAAGCAAGGCTATACAGTTGTAGCCCCTTCCTCTTTTAACATTTCTAAAACATCTTTAAAAGTGGGTCTTTTTTGAGGATCAAGTTCCCAAGCTTTTAACATAATGTTGTAAATTTTTTTAGGACATCCTTCTGGAGCCTCCATTCTGTAACCTCTTTCAACATGCATTACCACATCAGCTAATGGCTAAAAATAAAATAATATATTTGAGCAATTGATACAGTTACAATGGATGCCAGTTTCATAACAAAAGAATAGAACAGAGTACTGGTAATTAAGATCAAGCTTCTATCACTCATATTGAGACAGTTAGTTCTAGGATGATGGAGGAAACAGGTTATCTGGAGAACAAGGCAAGCCAACTGACAAACGTTTTCAAACCAGGATCTGTCAGAGTTGGATTCTAACAAAGAAGGCAAGAGCCATGTGGTCTGTTGAGTTGATTGGAGTAACGGTGTTATAATCCCCAGTCAAAATTATTTCACTTTAATATATTGAGGAGGTTAGTTCATAAATGGTGGAGAAAACTGGGTTGTCCAAAGAAAAACCATCGACCTCCAGCAAGCAAACTGACAAACTTTCTCACACTTATAGCTGTCCTGAGTGGGATTCATACCTAGGCAGTGAGAGGCACTGATATGCACATGTTAGCTTGCAATTTAGAACACTCAGCATCTTGTCTCACAAAAATATGATATTCTTACAAACATAAGCTTTTCAAAATGAATAAACTTACATAGTCCAGTCGAAAATTGCAAACTTCTAATACAGTTTGAAAACTAGAAAAACTCACAAAAAATACCCCCTGCTCCCCCACATAAAAAAAATCCATCGGATCAATTTTTAAATAAGAGGTGCACATCTACATTATATCACAAGATTGTGTGAAAGTTTCATGAAAATCCATTGAAGGGTTTAGGAGGAGTTGCAGATAAGAGATAGGTACCCTAAGGTGTAACGGAACGGACGGACACACGGACGGACACCCCTATCACTATATACCGCCCACTTTTTAAGCCAGGGGTATAATAAACCTGTTGAGTAAATACAAAACATATAAAAACAGCAATTAGCAAATAATTGTCAGTCAGACTTGCAGAACATCTTGTTGGCAAATTTAGTCCATCAAAAATTGGTTTACCACAAACTACAACACCAGGTTCGCAATGTGACCAGAGTGGAGTATTAATGAAAAATGCTCTAATCAAGATTTATTTACTATTGTGATGGTGGAGGAAACCAGAGTGCTGAAAGAAAACCGCTGACCTACGGCATGTAAACTGACAAAGTCTCTTACACAAGGATCCACCTAAGTGAGAAGGACTTGAACCTAGACAACGAAAGGCGCTGTGATCTTTAGCACATTATTTAGACCACAGAGATCTAAAGTATATCATATGATTTATAAGCTATTTAATTAGATACACTGCATGTTTTGTATTACTTACAATTCTAGGATATGGTACTCTCCCAAATGAGTATACTTCCCATAATAAAATTCCGAAACTCCACATGTCTGATTTATTTGTAAATTTCTGAAATATATGTATATTGTGTCAAAATTACATGTAATTTTTAAAATTTAAAAGAAAGAAAAGTATGAAATACACATCTGTTAAAGATACAATCATTAACAAAAAAAAAACATGATGCCACCAATACGTAACAAACATGTGCAGAGACAGAGAGAATAAGTAATATGTATATTTCAAGTTTTTAATGGTCAGATACAGTAGAACTTCGATAACTCAAACTTTGATATCTTGAATACCACTGATAACTCAATGTCATTATTTCGTCCTGACCATTTTTCTATATAAGCCATATAAATACAACTTCAAAAACTCAATCTTCTATAATTTGAATACCCCTGATAACTTGAAGTAATGTTAAAGTCCTAAGTTGTAGGACAAGCAACCTTCAAAAACTCCAAACATTTTTAACAATGAGTGATAAATGACCCATTGACAATATTTAAGCAGATAAAAAGTGAAATCATGGCAATTAAGCTACAGTGTAATACGATTAGTGAGATGAGTAGTTATAACTATCTGCTACTGTATTAATTAGTGTAAGTACTACATGGGTGATGAAGTGTAACTGTGTCCTACTATAAAACAAGCCAAAGTTTGTGCTGCAATAACGCAATAACAGTGAATTTTCAAAAGATTTGAATTTTAATGACCAACATTGTGATAAGCACACTAATTTTTTTTAATTTATATACAATGTGTGTCTCGTATTGCATATGTTTTGTTAAAATAAATTTATCAGATTCTGTTATTTAATTCATTATGATCGTGTATTGCCGGAAATACAAATTTTGTACATTATGTATTCATTGTCGTCGCCATCAGTTTTAAAATAGACATAATTAATAAATCTATTATTTGTTTGCTTTTAAATAGTTTTTTATTATTTACAGAATACATATTAAACAAGTGTATCGGTAAACAGTCTACCACCATCCTAGATTTATCCCATAGAACTGAAAGTCTATATTACGATGTCATCTTCCAACTTCGAAAACTCGAACACCCTGATAGCTCAAAGTCATCATCAAAGTCCTGCACACTTTAAGTTATCAAAGTTCTACTGTATTACAAAAGTTCAATCAAACACCAGTAAACTGCTTTGGAGAGATTTACATTAGAACTTATGGGCATAGGCACATAACTACAACACATAACACATACTGTATTATCACAAATAATTAGGGGTGGAGTCAATTATGATATTTTTATTGGTTTGTAAATTCCACAATAAAAAACATTTTACTTAAAAAGACTCCACACATTTAAATACCAAGAAAATTATATATAACACTTTTTTAATTACAAAACCATGAAATTTTAACCCCATGAATATTAATGCTCTAAAATATAATAATTTAATATAACATAAAAAGGTTTTTTGGCCACTATTATTTTACTTTTATGAACAAATGTCTAACATTTTCTCTGAGTGCTTCTGGAGCTGTCCATTTAATTGGAAACTTTCCACTTTCGAGGCTGTAATCACCATACTTTGCTAGACCAAAATCTGAAACCTGAAATTAACAATGTTTAAATAATGTCAAAAACCTCAATATCATGTGAATGTATAAAATATCAGATTGCATTTTGTGAAATTATAATCAAACTTGATAACTTGAATTTAAATATTTTGAACACCACTGGTTCACAGACTCAGCAAAGCTTGCGTGCACGTTTTAGCTTTAGTCAAAAAGCTTTACAACTTAAGTCCATCAATAAAACCTTTAACTTTGTTTTGAATGTTTATGACTGCCCTGATGTTTGCCTGTACATATGTTCTCAGTGTTTGACAGATGTACCCCACTCTTAATTTTGTTTCTGTACTTTGTACAAGTAAGGTAAAAAATACATTTTCAATTGAGACATAAGACATGTTTCCCTGGTCTTGAACATGGAAAGTATAATGGGCAAATACATAATGGGTGAACTGATTATTTTATAATCTAAATAATAATTTTAAGTTACCGCTGTAGTGGCAAGCAAACACTATCTTCAACATGCCTCATGGTTAAACAAGTTGATTAAATCATAACAACTTTGAAAAAAGTTCATGACTTTAAAATAAATTAGAGTATTTATATATACCTTTGCTGTGTTCTCGTCATTAACCAAAATATTTCTTGCAGCTAAATCTCGATGTACTAGAGATTTGCTTTCTAAATAATGCATACCAGCACATGTGTCTCTATAAATAAAAAGGATGAAAAAATAATGTAAAAATTAAATCACGAAACTTATAACAAAAATATAGCTTATATAACCAAGAGCTTTAAAACATTTTTTTTTTTTTTTTTTTTTTTTTTTTTTTTTTTGATTTATTTCCGTCTCTCCGTGAGGAGAATCGGGCCATTTAAATAAGTATTATTAAAACCTGTTAATTGATAGACAAACAACACTTTTCCCATTTTAGCATTTAAAATGTGAAACTTTTTTCATTCTAACACTACAACATGTACATGTTATCAAGATACATGCATTTTCTTTTCAATAAAATAATTACAGTAGAATCACATTTCCTGACTTTGGTAGACTTTTGCAGAGGCTGAATAATATTGAAATGACAAGGGTCATCTGATTTAATGGATGGCTGGTGTATGTATACAAGTACATGTATATAGCTCATTAGTAAAGTGTTCATGTATTACATGTATATTTAGTTAGGCATAAACTCAGCTACATGAAGTGTTTAAGCTTAATTTCTGATAGTTTAATGGTGTTATAATCTCACATGTGATTAATTGGATGTCTTCAAATGTATATAAAATCTTACATTGAAAAGTTAATCTGATCTTTCTTTGTTATAACACTCCTTCCACGCGACCTTAAATACTCTACTAGATTTCCTTTTCCCATGAATTCTGTTACAAGTTGTATCGTGTCAGCTATTACCACACCAATTAACTGTACAAGGTTTGGATGTCTAACTGACCTAAAATTTAAATTAAATTCCATTTTACTGACTTAAAGTTAAAATTTAAATTTACTGACCTAAAATGGATTTTGCCAGTGTATCATGTGATACTCCCTAATGTTTTTGGGAAAGAGTTATTTCCATTGGATATGGAATCACATCAGTTGAAAGGACTACATACGATAAGGGGGTCAAAATGGTCCACTTCATAGAATCTTTATTTTTAGCATATCTAAATGAAAATGGTAATATTTTGCCTGTTCAACTGACCTTGACCTCTAACCTAGGGGTCAAAGGTCAACATATTTGTAGTCTATATACCATTACCAAGCTTGAAAATACACATGTTATTTGAAAGGTATGGTCTTATTGGCATTTGTTTGGTTGTAAACCAAAGCAAAATTAATTGTTTTATTAGTCACTTGTGTTTTTCTGCACATTTTGGCCTGTTTTGAGAAATTGTAGTATACTAATTTGCATAAAATGATTTTTGTTACATGTTTTCTTAATATAAAAGACATTGACGACCACTGAACTGCCATTTGGTTAATTTCATCTACATGATTCAAATTCAATTGAATTGTATAATTTAAAGAAAGAAAGTTTTATATAAAAAAATATTTAAATGAAATTTACCAATGCAACCACCTTTGTATACAATTTTAGTGCATAATCAATCCACCAAGATGTGCATGGAAAAATGATATCTTTTTATCCCTGTCCAACATATAGAATTTCAATTCTATCTTTAATTTTTTTTCAAACTCAAAGTATTTAAACTTCTTGGGGTAGACATCCACTATACTTACGTCATCACAGAGGCTTCTTTTAAGAATTGCTGAGCTGAATTTTTATCTTTTAACTGTTTAATTGCTACTTGTTGGTCTTTATAACGACCTTTATTACATCTTAAAATAACAAACAAAAAAGCAATTAAATGGAATCAACAGTGTTCAACCAAGGTTTTTTTCAAAACAGAGGATCATTTTTCATAAACTTACATCCAAATCACCATATTATGATTTTTAGCATTCATGTAATGTTAAATATGGCCCAGTAAGGGCTTAACAATTGGGTCATTTTACACTAACTTGGAGACAATGGCCCTGTGATCTGCTGAATCAATTTGTTTTCTTCAAAATGTCTTTATGATGTTTACATAATGGTCTAAAAATTCAAAGTGTTCCCCACAATGATTTTGTTTTTTTCAGACAGTCAAGTTGAATACATTTTAATTTGGTTATAGTGAGAGTTCATCATACTTCATCAAAGTCTTTTACATTTGATGTTGATGCCAATAATCACATTTAACCTAAAGAAGTGTATGGTCTATAGATGGCAGACTATAGGCTAGTAACTCTTACAGGTTCAAATGGGCAGACAAGGCCGAGTGGTACTGTCACTGGCTTTTGAACCTAAGGGTTGTTAGGTTCCAATCTCACTTGGGACTTAGAAATTTTCTGAGATGATTTTCATCTCCTGCCCATACTAGAGCCCTAAAAAAGCTTGTTACTCAGTAGTTTTTCAGATGAGACTCAAAACATAGGTCCTGTGTATCAGTGCACACTAAAGACACTCACTGTAGAGTTCAAAAAAGATTAGGCCACCTGTGGTGGCTACAGGAGACACTTACAATTAGAAACAATTGAAACAGACTGAGCAACATAAACCAAACCAAAATGTACGATCCAAACATGATAAATGTTGCCAGTTTGATATTCTGATGGCTTTACTTTTTCTAGGTACCATGGGTTCCTCCACCTGACTATATTATTTATAATTTAAGAATCTTTAAGATTTAGAACAAAAACTCCATTACTCCACTCAACACATATTGGAAGTATATATACTTAGGTCTTCTATACTTTGAAAAGGCAAGCTAAAACAAATTCTATCTTGAGAATAATATTGTTATAATTTTTTTAGAGTTGAATAATATACCTCCAAATTCTCCTTTCCCAATTAATTCTCCGACAAATAAATCTTTAGGAAGTATTGACCAACCACCTGTCTGGAAATCTTGTGCCGAGACTACGGACGAGAAACTGGATCCTTTCTTTTGTAACGGCATAAGTAGCTTTGTACATAAACCATCAGCATCATTTGAGTAATGCTGGAACAGATGAAAAATGAATATTAAATAAAAGTTACACTTATATACAATAAAATCATTTCATCCTTAGTGTTTAACATATACACGCACCTGTAGTTGAAATTTATTTTTGGAAATTCATCAAAATGTTGCCATTTTCACCAAAATAACTTATATTGCCATAAAATTGTTGAAAAATAATCATATAACATTAACATTAATATTTGGGTTTTTTATACCATTGCAAAAAGAAGAAAATTCAATATTTGCCCAAAAAAGGTTTAGCATTAACTTTTCTCCAAAGGTCTTAATGTTTACATTGTGAAAACTTTAAACTCAATAACAATATAGATGTATTCCAAAATACTGTAAGTATGTGTACATTTGTTGATGTAAATTAATATCTTGAATTGCAGAAATGAATTGTTATAATCAATTGACGTATCGCCGACTGTGTCTATTATGTTCCGACACTGGCTGCCATCACGGTACCAAAGCATTGTCACGGCAACTAATGACGTACTAATGACAGTAACATCATTAACAGGCACAAATCAGTCGAGATTTCATTCTTTTTGCGTGTAAATTAAGCAAGCCGTCCCTGTGTTGGAACATTGTGGATGTAGCCGGCGATCTGTCAATTATACTATTCTGTAAAAAAAATCTAGGGAAACAAATGCATGCCAATTTAACTGTCAACAAGAACTTTGATAACTTAAAAATGATTTTTCAACAAGGCATTAACTTGAATATTAAATTTTGCCAGTCAAAATATGTCATCTTATGGCATGGATTATTGAAGAAAACAAAATTGATTTCTTCCCCTTGAATAGTTCTAGCTATAAACTACACAATCCATGCTTTAACGATTTCACCCAATTTAAAATTGATCAATACATATTTGATGTGAAGATCAACTCATTAATATTGCCAGAGGTGAAACAGTTAATTTTCAATTAAAAGATAAGAAAACCAAAATAATTAAAACATGAAAAGCAAGGAATTGACAAGATAAACAAATTCAGTCATCTTATAAAATATTTTGTTTTAACTCAGAGGTATAAAGTAAGAATAGTTGCCCTTCATTTATTTATCATGCCAAGTTCTTGTACAGGAACCAGAACTGAAACTTGTCAATAGACTCAATGCAAGTTTGTTATACATGTATATGTAACTCTATTTAGGGTAAAAAATTGCTTATCTTTATCTTGTCAAATCAAAAGAAAAAACACTACAATATATGATCTTAAATTTACTTATTTTGAGTAAAAATTGGCAATATCTGTAAAACAATTTCCAGACCTTTACAATGAGATCAAGTTCATCCATGTCACGGAATGAATTGATCAAAACATTGGTTTGTGTTATACTTGTGTGTGATTTCTTGATCTCAGTTGTTTCATATCACATTATTTATGGCAGCTAAAAAGGCATACATTTGCATGCTGACACTTGACTCTGCAAATCATTATTGCAAACCACAAAGTAAAGTTAAAATTGGACAGCTATCATTCTCAAACCAAGAGACAGCCATCAGATTACCGGTAACCATGCATGTACATAGTTAACTATATTGACATCACCACCAACTGCAAGGGAAATCACCTTCTGCATGCATGTTGGACAGCTTTCATATTCAAACCAACAGACGTCCCTTTGATTAAAACTAAATCTGTAACCAATCACCCACAGAGTACCCTCATAAGCATGGACAGTCAAAAAATACTATACTGTGGTATTCCCATTAGTCAACAAAAATAATCTATTACAGAATAAACCTCACTTAGGACTTCTGACATTATCTGACTTGAATTTCAACTCCTAAAAACACTGGAAACGTAAACCTCACTTAAGACTTTCGGACATTATCTGACAAGATTTTCAACTCCTTCACACATTGGAAATGTAAAAAGCTAAAACAGTTTTAGGGATGATACTTTATTCCTAGTTCCAATGTGCCATGGTTCATTCAAAAACACTTCTGTAGAGTTTGAAAAGATGGCCACATGTTGCTGCTATAAAAGGAATGGTTTATACTAGAAGCAATAAAAACAGAATGTTGGACTCTTGATAAAAGTTTGTCCAGTAGATGGTTATTACAAAACCCTGACAACAATGAACATCACAAACCTGTGATTACAATAACATGATCTATGATCTTAAATCAACTTAAAAATATACTATGAAAACATTGACAAAATCTTGGTCACAGGAACTTAATTTTCCAAGAATTTCACACTTAAAGTAATCTTTCCTACCTCAACAAGTTCTGCTAAATTTTCAAAATATGATTCTTCATCTATTGTCATTTTATTTCCTCTGTAAATTATACGATAATGTTCCACTTTATGACTAAAACAAACGCTTAATGTGAAATCACCAGGAAAATTTACACTTTCTCGTACGAGAAATAGTCCATTTTGACTCCTATGGGGTTCTAGCAGTTTTTCTGCAGTCTCTCTAGTTATCTTGTCATGGAACCATCTACAATAAACAAAAAGAAAAACATGCATCATGCGTTTAACAAAACACTGCTTTCTAACTACTAAATGTTACTGTTTGTTAATATGTGCATACCACATACTCAGCTAGATAAAACTGAATTTCTGATTCTATCCTCACTCCAACCCATTTTAGTATAGTATCCCCCAGTAGTTCTCCCTCAAATAACCTCTTCATATCAGTGCCTATATTTACACTGTTTTTATTTACAAAGTCACTAAAAATGTAAATTTTCAAAACTTTAGGAAAATCTTGAAAAAGTAAAATTAGATTCTTAACTTTTTAAAATAAACAGAAACTATGATCAGCAATTATTTTTCTAGCCCTAATATTTACCAAACTGACCAATAAAGAACATCAATTTTAAGACTCTACTTTTGTTTGTTTTTTTTTTTTTTAGTATCTTTGTCATGAGCTGTCAGAATTTTTCTAGCCCTAACATTTACCAAAATGACCAATTAAGAATACCATTTTTTTTTTATTTTGCTTCTTCATCTCAGTATTTGGCCAAACATAAAAGTGTACCTGTACATCTAGTCAATAAGCACAAACTAACGTGAATTATATATGCGACGTAGCCTATCTGCTTAAAAGTTTACTTTAGGTATGATGGCCAAGTGGTTCAGGAGTAGGCTTTCAAACACAGAACAATTTGCATTCTGCATTTGGTCAACCTCAAGTGAAAAGAGGGTTTCCCTTGTCATATTACATTTGTGTATTACCCATTGTCTCAAAGTTTGAAACCAACTTTAATAATCAAACAAAAAGTGACATACATCTCATCTACTGTTTTTACCTTGTGGCAAGACAAACCAATTAATAGACTGAATGGTTTGTTGCGTATCTGCAACTTGTCGTTAGTGTACTAGCACTCTAAAAGTGGCTAAAGTGCACACTACGTCACTAGTACAAAGCGGATAAAAAACCTTGTACAAACTTATATATTACATGAACTTGTATTTAAATTAATCCTTGAGATTTAAAGAAAAAATGTTTAGTCATAAGTAGTTGGAAAACTGCTGATGTAACATAAATGATAAAACAATATCAAACCAACCAAGGAACACAAGGCAAGGAGGACTGTGACATAACCAATTTGTATAGCAATGCTTTTTGTACAGGCTACTGGTATGTAGAATTAAAAGGAATTGTCAAAGAAACATATTACTTGCAGTTTTCCTCATAAAATTCTTTGGAAAGAACTTAAAACACTGGACATGGACCAAACCAAAGCTCAAGCCAGGAATATGACATAAGCTTGTATGTACTTTACATACAAGCTAGTTAAAAATCACTTCCTATTTTACAGTTATGTCATACATAATATTTTTAAGGGGTTAAAACATTTCCTACCACCCACTCAAAATGGAAATAAACACTTTACCAACCAGACTAGACTATCACAATGAACAGTAGTATAAAAACGTAAAAGGAAAATCACTCTCTACCAATGGGGCTGTGTGTGTGACAGTGGCAGTATTGTTATTTATGAAATTTATGAATGACAAAATAAAACAGATGTACTGCTATACAAATTGTGAAGTCCGTTCCTTTTTGTACTTAGCCTATCACTATGTAACAATACATAGTTCACTATGTAATGACACACAATGAAAAATTTCACTAAAAACCAAATACTTGCTTGTAGACCAAGTGCACAACTATGCACTTATGTAAAGTACAATTTACAAGAAAATGTTATGTAACATTAATAACAACAATAACTTGGGGGCACTTGTAAAAATATTTCTAACAGCTCTAATTTAGCCTAAATAATTGGAAAATATTATATTACTAATATCAGCTGAATGTTACTGCTGGAAAACAAAGTATGATAGGGAGGACAAACAACTAAAGTGACAGACATGATTAACTAACTGGCTTTATTATACATATGTGAGAGGACAAACACTAAGTGACAGACATGATTAACTAACTGGCTTTATTATACATATGTGAGAGGACAAACAACTAAGTGACAGACATGATTAACTAACTGGCTTTACATACATATGTGAGAGGACAAACAACTAAGTGACAGACATGATTAACTAACTGGCTTATTATACATATGTGAGAGGACAACAACTAAGTGACAGACATGATTAACTAACTGGCTTTATTATACATATGTGAGAGGACAAACAACTAAGTGACAGACATGATTAACTAACTGGCTTTATATACATATGTGAGAGGACAAACAACTAAGTGACAGACATGATTAACTAACTGGCTTTATATACATATGTGAGAGGACAAACAACTAAGTGACAGACATGATTAACTAACGGCTTTATCATACATATGTGAGAGGACAAACAACTAAGTGACAGACATGATTAACTAACTGGCTTTATCATACATATGTGAGAGGACAAAACTAAGTGACAGACATGATTAACTAACTGGCTTTATCATACATATGTGAGAGGACAAACAACTAAGTGACAGACATGATTAACTAACTGGCTTTATCATACATATGTGAGAGGACAAACAACTAAGTGACAGACATGATTAACTAACTGGCTTTATCATACATATGTGAGAGGACAAACAACTAAGTGACAGACATGATTAACTAACTGGCTTTATTATACATATGTGAGAGGACAAACAACTAAGTGCAGACATGATTAACTAACAGGCTTTATCATACATATGTGAGAGGACAAACAACTAAGTGACAGACATGATTAACTAACAGGCTTTATTATACATATGTGAGAGGAAAACAACTAAGTGGACAGACATGATTAACTAACAGGCTTTATTATACATATGTGAGAGGAAAACAACTAAGTGACAGACATGATTAACTAACTGGCTTTATTATACATATGTGAGAGGACAAACAACTAAGTGGACAGACATGATTAACTAACAGGCTTTATCATACATATGTGAGAGGACAAAAACAACTAAGGCAGACATGATTAACTAACTGGCTTTATTATACATATGTGAGAGGACAAACAACAAGTGACAGACATGATTAACTAACTAACTGGCTTTATTATACATATGTGAGAGGACAAACAACTAAGTGACAGACATGATTAACTAACTGGCTTTATATACATATGTGAGAGGACAAACAACTAAGTGACAGACATGATTAACTAACTGGCTTTATCATACATATGTGAGAGGACAAACAACTAAAGTGACAGACATGATTAACTAACTGGCTTTATACATATGTGAGAGGACAAACAACTAAAGTGACAGACATGATTAACTAACTGGCTTTATTATACATATGTGAGAGGACAAACAACTAAGTGACAGACATGATTAACTAACTGGCTTTATCATACATATGTGAGAGGACAAACAACTAAGTGACAGACATGATTAACTAACTGGCTTTATCATACATATGTGAGAGGACAAACAACTAAGTGACAGACATGATTAACTAACTGGCTTTATCATACATATGTGAGAGGACAAACAACTAAGTGACAACATGATTAACTAACTGGCTTTATCATACATATGTGAGAGGACAAACAACTAAGTGACAGACATGATTAACTAACTGGCTTTATCATACATATGTGAGAGGACAAACAACTAAAGTGACAGACATGATTAACTAACTGGCTTTATTATACATATGTGAGAGGACAAACAACTAAGTGACAGACATGATTAACTACTGGCTTTATCATACATATGTGAGAGGACAAACAACTAAGTGACAGACATGATTAACTAACTGCTTTATTACATATGTGAGAGGACAAACAACTAAGTGACAGACATGATTAACTAACTGGCTTTATCATACATATGTGAGAGGACAAACAACTAAGTGACAGACATGATTAACTAACTGGCTTTATCATACATAAAGCAACTAAAGTGACAGACATGATTAACTAACTGGCTTTATCATACATATGTGAGAGGACAAACAACTAAGTGGCAAGCATGATTAACTAACTGGCTTTATCATACATAAAGCACTAAAGTGACAGACATGATTAACTAACTGGCTTTATACATACATATGTGAGAGGAAAACAACTAAGTGGCAGACATGATTACTAACTGGCTTTATTATACATATGTGAGAGACAAACAACTAAAGTGACAGACATGATTAACTAACTGGCTTTTTCATACAATGTGAGAGGACAAACAACTAAGTGACAGACATGATTAACTAACTGGCTTTATCATACATATGTGAGAGGACAAACAACTAAAGTGACAGACATGATTAACTAACTGGCTTTATTATACATATGTGAGAGTACAAGCAACTAAAGTGACAGACATGATTAACTAACTGGCTTTATCATACATATGTGAGAGGACACAAACTAAGTGACAGACATGATTACATACGCTTTTATCATACATATGTGAGAGGACAAACAACTAAAGTGACAGACATGATTAACTAACTGGCTTTATTATACATATGTAGAGGACAAACAACTAAGTGACAGACATGATTAACTTACTGGCTTTATTATACATATGTGAGAGGACAAACAACTAAGTGACAGACATGATTAACTAACTGGCTTTATCATACATATGTGAGAGGACAAACAACTAAGTGACAGACATGATTAACTAACTGGCTTTATCATACATATGTGAGAGGACAAACAACTAAAGTGACAGACATGATTAACTAACTGGCTTTATTATACATATGTGAGAGGACAAACAACTAAGTGACAGACATGATTAACTAACTGGCTTTATTATACATATGTGAGAGGACAAACAACTAAGTGACAGACATGATTAACTTACTGGCTTTATTATACATATGTGAGAGGACAAACAACTAAGTGACAGACATGATTAACTAACTGGCTTTATTATACATATGTGAGAGGACAAACAACTAAGTGACAGACATGATTAACTAACTGGCTTTATCATACATATGTGAGAGGACAAACAACTAAGTGACAGACATGATTAACTAACTGGCTTTATCATACATAAAGCAACTAAAGTGACAGACATGATTAACTAACTGGCTTTATCATACATATGTGAGAGGACAAACAACTAAGTGGCAAACATGATTAACTAACTGGCTTTATCATACATATGTGAGAGGACAAACAACTAAGTGGCAGACATGATTAACTAACTGGCTTTATCATACATATGTGAGAGGACAAACAACTAAGTGGCAACATGATTAACTAACTGGCTTTATCATACATATGTGAGAGGACAAACAACTAAGTGACAGACATGATTAACTAACTGGCTTTATTATACATATGTGAGAGGACAAACAACTAAGTGACAGACATGATTAACTAACTGGCTTTATCATACATATGTGAGAGGACAAACAACTAAGTGACAGACATGATTAACTAACTGGCTTTATCATACATATGTGAGAGGACAAACAACTAAGTGACAGACATGATTAACTAACTGGCTTTATTATACATAGTGAGAGGACAAACAACTAAGTGACAGACATGATTAACTAACTGGCTTTATCATACATATGTGAGAGGACAAACAACTAAGTGACAGACATGATTAACTAACTGGCTTTATCATACATATGTGAGAGGACAAACAACTAAAGTGACAGACATGATTAACTAACTGGCTTTATCATACATATGTGAGAGGACAAACAACTAAGTGACAGACATGATTAACTAACTGGCTTCATCATACATATGTGAGAGGACAAACAACTAAGTGACAGACATGATTAACTAACTGGCTTTATCATACATATGTGAGAGGACAACAACTAAGTGACAGACATGATTAACTAACTGGCTTTATTATACATATGTGAGAGGACAAACAACTAAGTGACAGACATGATTAACTAACTGGCTTTATCATACATATGTGAGAGGACAAACAACTAAAGTGACAGACATGATTAACTAACTGGCTTTATCATACATATGTGAGAGGACAAACAACTAAGTGACAAACATGATTAACTAACTGGCTTTATCATACATATGTGAGAGGACAAACAACTAAAGTGACAGACGTGATTAACTAACTGGCTTTATCATACATATGTGAGAGGACAAACAACTAAGTGACAGACATGATTAACTGACTGGCTTTATTATACATATGTGAGAGGACAAACAACTAAAGTGACAGACATGATTAACTTACTGGCTTTATATACATATGTGAGAGGACAAACAACTAAGTGACAGACATGATTAACTAACTGGCTTTATCATACATATGTGAGAGGACAAACAACTAAGTGACAGACATGATTAACTAACTGGCTTTATCATACATATGTGAGAGGACAAACAACTAAGTGACAGACATGATTAACTAACTGGCTATATCATACATATGTGAGAGGACAAACAACTAAAGTGACAGACATGATTAACTAACTGGCTTTATCATACATATGTGAGAGGACAAACAACTAAGTGGCAGACATGATTAACTGACTGGCTTTATTATACATATGTGAGAGGACAAACAACTAAGTGACAGACATGATTAACTAACTGGCTTTATTATACATATGTGAGAGGACAAACAACTAAGTGGCAGACATGATTAACTAACTGGCTTTATTATACATATGTGAGAGGACAAACAACTAAAGTGACAGACATGATTAACTAACTGGCTTTATTATACATATGTGAGAGGACAAACAACTAAGTGGCAGACATGATTAACTAACAGGCTTTATCATACATATGTGAGAGGACAAGCAATTAAGTGACAGACATGATTAAAGTGACAGACATGATAAACTATCAGGCTTCATCATACATATATTGGCAGTAAACAACAAACAAGAATAGTACATAATTATATGTCTTGTATTCCCCACATTGACAAGTACATTTATACATGTATGGTTAAAATAGATAGAAATTCATAAAATCTAACAAAAATCTGAAAACATCCTTTAATAATGAAACAAGAAAAGTGTCAAATACATCCAATAGCCTGTAACTCTATGTGTCAAGACAAACAGGAATTAGAAAGGCAATTGATGGAATGGTCAGTTTGGTGTTTTAGAGTCGGTCCAGAATATCTATAACAACAATGAAACAAAACAGTGTGGATGGACTATAACAAACAGTACTGAATACCTAACAAAGTTGAAACTTCTAGTTATATAACAGAGGAGTATTATCTGTTTATCTGACTAAGTTAAACAAGTAACATTTAGTTTCAAATACAGGTTAACATCCATAAATAAAATTAGGAATTCTACAGTATGTTAAAAATACAAAATCAACTGCATAAATAAATATATAAATGAAATTAAAACTATAAAAGCAAAATAAAATAAAAAGCAACAATAACTGACTGTATCTAAAGTCTACACATGTCACATGATTCCAACACATAATGTGACTTTCAATTCGGTCACATGACCATTTCATGCCATGGTACCTGTACCTCAACTAGTTCAAATAAAGAGCAAAAACTGCAGTCCCCGCCATCAACCTCAAGTCTGTTGTTATAGGCTATTATCCTGTAATGTTCCACTTTGCAGTCAAAGCATACAGAAAGGGTATAATCACCCTGGAAGTGGACGCTATCACGGATCAGAAAAACACCATCCCCTTTAAACTGTAACAATATTTCTGCTTGCTCTCTTGTTATGGGGCCATGATACCATCTAGTATTCAACAAATAGGATTTGTTTTAAAATAAATTTCTTGAACAATTTAATATTAGTGAGTTACTGAGTGAGCTGAGAAATTAAATCTGTACACACATACAATAAGTGAATGAATGAATAATGGAAAATATCCATGATAATTTGACTTAAGACTTGGTATATTGATAAATAACTGTGAAATAAAAGTAGCAAAATTTTGAAACTTATGCAATGCAACACAGGATTTCTTTTTAAGGCCTATATCCAATTCATTTCTAATTGCAAAATATTTTAAAAGAGCACTCAGTACCAAATTTCAAGTTCAACTGTTCCATGCTTGAACCCTTTCAAAATATGAATCCCATCTTAAAATATATTGTATACTAAATACAATCTTTTTAACAACATCGCATGAATATTGGAAAAGTTATGCATATTTGTATGGAGATCAGATATAATCCTAACTATAAACTTATTTTCAATGTCCTTTTGATGATGACCTTTGACCTTGAACTTTCTTTTTAAGATTTTGTTACAAACGCTTATTTTTTAGGATATATTTTTTTCCATGAATAAACTGACAGTTTGATTCTGCCACTAAGAGTCTTGATTATGCTGATGACTGACCTTTAACCCTGAAATCATTAGGGGCCAAGTGATGAGACATATGATGATAAAGTCTACAGACTCATTATTATTCAATAGTTATGTATGGGTTTTGGTCCAGCAATACTGTTTAACATTCTATGTTTTTCAAACAGAAATTGTAACTTTATCATGCCAAGAATGTGCATGGTAAATGGTTTTTTATTTAAACAAGAGGCCCATGGGCCTGATACGCTCACCTGATAACTAATGGCTAGCTGATAGATTTAAAGAACACATAAATACTAAACCCCAATGACTTTTTTCTTTACACCATGATAACCATTGTATCAATACCTACAACATTCTAATATACATGCCTATACATAAAGTTTATAGTTTTCGAGATAATTAACCATTTTGGTATTGTTTTGCATCTGTGAACTTGACCTTTGAACCCATGACCTTTTTCTATACATCAAAATGATCATTGTATCGATACCTACAACATTCTAATATACAAGCCTATACAAAAAGTTAATAGTTTTCGAGATAATTAACCATTTCAGTATTGTTTCACATCTGTGACCTTGACCTTTGAACCCATGTCCTTTTTCTATACATCAAAATGATCATTGTATCGATACCTACAACATTCTAATATATATGCCTATACAAAAAGTTGATAGTTTTTGAGATAATTAACCATTTTGGTATTCTTTTGCATCTGTGACCTTGACCTTTAAACCCATGACCTTTTTCTTTACATCAAAATGATCGTTGTATCAATACCTACAATATTCTAATATATATGCCTATACAAAAAGTTTATAGTTTTTGAGATAATTAACCATTTTGGTATTCTTTCACATCTGTGACCTTGACCTTTGAACCAATGACCTTTTTCTATACATCAAAATGATCATTGTATCAATAACTACAACATTCTAATATACATGCCTATACAAAAAGTTTATAGTTTTCGAGATAATTAACCATTTCAGTATTGTTTCACATCTGTGACCTTGACCTTTGAACCCATGACCTTTCTCTATACATCAAAATGATCTAGGTATCAATACCTACAACATTCTAATATACATGCCTATACAAAATGTTTATAGTTTTCGAGATAATTAACCATTACGGTATTGTTTCGCATCTGTGACCTTAACCTTTGAACCCATGACCTTTTTCTATACATCAAAATGATCGTTGTATTGATACCTACAACATTCTAATATATGCCTATACAAAAAGTTGATAGTTTTCGAGATAATTAACCATTTCGGTATTGTTTCGCATCTGTGACCTTGACCTTTGAACCCATGACCTTTTTCTATACATCAAAATGATCGTTGTATCGATACCTACAACATTCTAATATATATGCCTATACAAAAAGTTGATAGTTTTAGAGATAATAATTATAATCAGAGGTAAAAAAAATTAGGTCACGACCTTCACAATCGACCTTGACCTCATTTTGAAGATACTAACAAGAAGATGTCAAAACTGAAAACCCCATGTCATTATCTGGTCAAATAGTCAAGTTATAACAATTTGAAGCTATTTTACGATTTTTTTCAAAATTAAACGCAAAAACGCGTAACCTATTTTTTATCTGAATTTCACAAAGTGAACAAACTATAGGCTTAAGACCCTAGAGAAGCCAAATATCACATCAGATTTTTTCTCCAATCAGTACTTTCGGAGAAGAAGATTTTTTAAGATTTTTGCACCCCTAGGTCACCTTGACCTAGTTATGGTAGCCATAGCAACGCCACGAACAAATCTGAATTGCACCGGCCCATATATACTTTTGACAAAGTTTCATTAAAAATTGTCCAGTAGTTTCAGAGGAGAAGTCGAAAATAGGTGTTAACGACGCACACACGCACGCACGCACACACGCACGCACGCACGCACACACGCACGCACATACACACGCTGCGCTATGCCATAAGCTCACATGACCTTTGGTCAGGTGAGCTAAAAATCCTGTATTATTCCCCCCCCCCTCACATTTTCATCATTTCTATTTGAAAATTGGTGAGACAGGACAAAAATTTTTTTGTGATAACAACAATGTCTAGATGTTACTTACGGCATAGCATGGAGTTGAACTTCTTTTCTTTTGTTCACAAAATTTGCTGGAATCATCCCTTCTTTTCCTCTTGAATTTTTTCCTCTGTACCAGTTTGGATCCTGAAATGAACAATGCATAAACAATGCATTATGTATCATGAATAATGTCCCACATTTTGTTGTTGTCGAATGTTCTTTAATGTCGCATCAGCAAATTTCAGCTATTCATGATGAAAACTACTTTATTAATCTATATGGATTAATCTATGAACAAGTTTGTGTATGCATGTGAAGTGCGAGTGTGTTTTATGGTCTGCCTTGTACCAGTGCACACTCTAAGGTGCTAGCTCACAGAGTCAGTACACCACTGACAAGCATACCACTTCCCCGTTCACATTATACCAACACTAGGTGAACCAGTAAAGGCCAAATGCTGCCCCGCCATTTGATCATACAAAATAACACTGGAACTTTAAATAAGATGTCAGAGGAGTCTGCACATCTAGTCCATTCAAAAAAAGAATTAAACCATGATTTTAAAGTATGACACATGCTCTTGTGTACTTTGTAAAGCAAGCTTACAATGACGCAAACTTAAAGTTTTATATAAAAAATCCCATTTATAATCATTAAACATATTTGTAAAACTGTCCTTTACATCAATATTTTAACATATGATGAAAAGAGGATAATGGTTTAACTTGGTACATACTACAAAGCATTATCTAAGTATTCAAGGACACAGACTACTAATGTAAAGAATATGGCTTGTGGACCCAAAGGGCTTTGTGTTCCTGAGCATTTTATTTTACAAACCAGTCCAATGATGATAAATAAACAGGGAATGAGAGAAATGCTGGAGGTTAACTTTGCCTACCTAAGTACTGATAACCCATCAAAATGGAAGTCTTGTACAAGTTTCTAGGTTTCATTTTAGACACTGAGGGGTTCAAGTCAATTTCTAAACAATATATACTGTACATGTATATCATGTCCAAGGATTTGGTACTAAAATTGACATTACACAATTATTGTCTTTTGATGAGGTGGATATGGTTATATGGACATGATCAAAGTACATGTAATATTCACCGAGGCCTTTAGGTGGAGGTGAATATTATTTTGGTCAGGTCCGTTATTGTTTTATTATATGACACTTCAAAATGACATTTAAAAATTCAGATTTTAGTGTATTTAGCAAAATGATCACAATTTTGGCATTACTTGAGACATTCATCCAGTCAGTATAGCCGGTATTTTGAAAGCTCTTTTAAATACTTTCTTCTTAGTTAACATTTCTTTGTGTTAATGGCATCTTTTGATGCCAAATACACCTCCGATCCTGAGGTTTCCATAGATGAAAATGTTTACATTGCTTGTCATCCGACATTTTATTTTTTGTGTATTGCTAAATCATGTCAATGACGTCAGTGCATGCTATCTTTTGACGTCTTTTAATTGTGACCTCATAATTTACAGAAAGTCCCTTTTCTATTTTTGATCGAAAAGTGGTCCGCTAACTTTTAGTTACTATATATAGCGATAAAGTGGTCCAACAATTACTTATCGACTTTTTGAGGCATTTTTTATTGAATATCGCTTTATGTACCACTGAAATTGACCAATCAGAGAAAAGGAAAACACTCAGTCATATAATAAAAAAAGTTACAGCCTCAAAGAGTAATTGACAAAAGGTGGATCTGTAAACAACCAGTAAAATCTTCAAAATTTTAAAACATCAATCAGTCCACTCAGATATTTGCTTTATGCCCCTGAAACTGACTAAAGTAATCGCCTGGAAATAATTTGCATTTTTGGCTATTGATAATACTATATTAATAGAAACGAAGCCTGCGTCTAATCACCAATGAGAATCAAAAGGGAAATAAGTGCCTTATTATCTATACTGCTAAGACAATATAATAAAAATCCTTTTCTGATACATTGTATTATTGGATAAATATTAAGAGTGATAATTATACCTTTGTTTTCTGTGTTATAATGAGCACCTCTCCCTTTTTAAATGGAAGATCTTCCTGTGTGGAGCCGCTAAAGTTATATGCGGCTACCACTTCTTGATTAGGTTTCCAGACTTCTTGTTGCTGTGATACATTCTGTAAATATAAATGTTGAACATTTGTATAACAATTGGCAGTCTGATAAACCCAGTTATAAAAATGCCTCTATAATTTTACCAATAACTTAATGCAACATTTAGATGATTTTTTCTTTGTTTTTTTTTTCTTTTTAAGTATCAAAACCCTATACATTTGACCAAAAGTGTATTGGTATATAATTTTAAATTTCTTTAGACTACATATATACAAAGTAGACATGTCATTGTCAATAAATACAGTAACTATACATGCAAGATTAATTGGTTCTATTTTCTACTACTGCTTTTAAAATTTCTTGAAATACTAGTACCAAGTGCCACTAGTGTTGAGATCTAATTTATTTCTTACAAAAAAGTACCAAGTTTTAGAAATAAGATGAAACTAACTATTGATTTATTCAATTGATTTAATAGTATCTAATTCAATATTATTGTTTTGATAGTAAAACTGGACAAACAGTGACATTGCAGAACTGACTTGTTCAATGTTTTAGAGAAATGAGAAATGAGATTTTTAATGATCAGTGAGAGTTCTTACAACAGTTACAGTGATGGTAATAATACAAGTCTGTATAAAACATCTGGTATAAGTTAACCTAATCTAATAGAAAAACAGTTAATAACCAGGTGTGTACATCACACAGAGAACATGTTGAAGTCAAAACCCCAGGGCCAGGGTTATGATGGCACATGATTTACTATACATTGTATTACATGTATTTGTACTTTGTAAAAACCAATAAATAATGAACAAGAAGACCATGAGGTCCTGGGCGCTCACTTAAAAACAAATTAAATTCTGCACATTTTTCAAATAATGTAATGAATAGAGGGTTTACAGAGTTCATTATTAGTTTATACAAACTTGACCTAGCTTTTGTCATGAACATTGTTCTGGACAATTATAAGAAGATTGGACAAAAAATTTGATCTCTAGAGTGTTAACAAGGGTTTTCTATGATTTGACCTAGTGACCTACTTATTGATTCAACATGACCCATATACGAACTTGACTTAGCTGTTGTTATGAACTCGAATTAGACAAATTATATGAAGATTGGACAAAAAGTATGATCTCTAGTGTTAACAGGGTTTTTCTATGATTTGACCTAGTGACCTACTTATTGATCCAGCATGACCCATCTTCAATCTTGACCTAGCTTTTCTCCTGAACATCATTTAAGACAAATTATATGAAGATTGGACAAAAAATATGGACTCTAGAGTGTTAGCAAAGTTTTTCTATGATTTTACTTAGTGACCTACATACTGAATCAACATGACTCATAACCTAACTTGATCTAATTTTTCTCCTGAACACCGTTCTGAACAAATTATATGACGATTGGACAAAAAACATGGACTCTAGAGTGTTAGCAAGGTTTTTCTGTGATTTGACCTAGTGACCTACTTATTGATTTAATAAGCCCCATGTACAAACTTGACTTATCTGTTGTTATGAACATGGTTTTAGACAAATTATATGAAGATTGGATAAAAAAAATACAGACTCTAGAGTGTTAACAAGGTTTTTCTATGCTTTGACATAGTGACCTACTTATTGATCCAACATGACCAATACACTAACTTGATCTAGTTTTCTCCTGAACATCTTTCTGGACAAATTATATGAAGCTTGGACAAAAAATATGAACTATAGAGTGTTAACAAGGTTTTTCTATAATTTTACTTGGTGACTGTTATTGATTCAACGTGACCCATATACAAACTTGACCTTGCTTTTGTGCTAAGGTGAGCTATAAATAAAAGATTTTTATTTTAATAAGGACTTTTATATGGTAACTATGAGTCCAATACTGAATGAGGATAGCAACTAGAATTAGCTGTAGATAGCTGCAACAAGACAAGTCTCAATGCCACTTTATTGCTCACTCTAAGCAACCTGCAGTCATTATATAACATGCTATAGTTCTAATTACAAGTCTGTCTAAAACATCTGGGAAATAAGTCCCATGTTAAGTAAATTACATCTTAATCTCTCCCTTACAAAAAACATGTTTAAATAATACCAGGTACTACTATTTATCTTCTCACACAGAAATCCCTTGTGGTGATGTCAATATTCTGGGGCAGACTTTTATCATAACAATATGGTTGGTACATGATGTAGTATCTAAGTCTCACACTGGATTCCAACTAAATTATATAGATACATGGAGGATAAATTTTTTGTTCTATGATATAATTATGATCTATATAAATAATATATGAAAACTGGGTTAAATTTTCCAGATGGTTTTATTTTGTTAGGGTTTTTTCTCTACTCAGTACTGGTTTGTATTTTGGATTTGTATGTTAATTGACTTTACCGGTTGTGGTCTTGAATCCATTGGCATCTCTGTAATTCCTTCTATCTCAGACTCTGCAGGATGAGTTCTGTAAATAATTAAAATATCTTCATTATGAAATCTGCAGAAAATTAATATAAGTAAAGTGTATGTAGTGTGTAGCCAATATTAACAAATACTATCATAAATTGGGATTTTTTAAATTTTTTTTTTTTTTGGCTGTAGTTTAAATCCACTAAAATTCGCAAAAAATTGTAAAAATTTCCGTTCCATTTTATTTCAGTGATATTTTCTAAGTAGTGCGAGACTGGCCCATACCTCCATGAAGTACATGTATAAGGAATATTCACTGGTTAATAAAGAAATATGACATATTTGAACTTTTCCTGTTTCATTCTTCAAGAACATAAAAATAAACACACCTATTTTTACACCAAATCTGCCAAAAAATTCCAATTATGGTATTAGTCAAATCTACATCTAGTGAAGTGTTTAACATCAAAATTTGTACATATGTAGGGTTTAGAAAATTTAGGCCAGTCCACCATACCCAGTAAGACATTTACTGTAACTTTCACTCTGACCTGTAATATTTTTTAAGTTAGTTCCCTCACACATTCTATAGAAAGCAGCAAAATTGGCTTGCTTAGAATTTCAGCTTAACTTCAAATAATATACATATGCTATGCAGTTGTATATTTTAAGCTACCTATAATGAACAATAATTACATGAACTGCACTGTGGAAGCAGAAATTAACGACTTACACCATTCATGTAGCAATCTGCAAAAACTGGCAAATGACAGGCTAAAGTAGAAAGACTTTGTTGCTGCTCCACACGCCAGAGGGCGTAATGGGCAGTAAGTAAGTAAGTAAATAATGGCTGTGTATTATGAGGGATGGAACCTATGGCTTACAACTTAGAAATTTTTGGTCAATTTCTATCTTTTGACTGTAAATGGTCCAAGGCCATTAGGCTTTTCCAATGGAAAATCTTAGCTAATGTATATTTCAATGTAAACTAAGTTAAGTTTGCCAATAGCAGTATGATTAAATAAACTGTTATTTTTTATAATATACATGTACATAATGGTTACAAGTGAATTGTGTAGCTTGGAACCAATCTCCGTTCCTTGAATGTAAATGGTTTATGAACATTTTAGCTTTTTTTATGAAATGACAACCTTAACTGAAATCAATATTTTGGTTTAAGTTTGCCAATAGCGATAAGATTTTAGAATAAAATGCTTTTTTATAGAAACCTTATTATTTTAACATTAACCAGATGCCAATTCATTAAAGAGCAATGAATGCAGTCTGGGTAAGAATTAACAAAACATGCAAATATCTTCGATTTGGCTTCAAACAGAAAAGAAAGAGTGAATTAATTGTGTCATTTCATCTCAGTCCCAGTCAAGGTTGTTTTGTTTATATTGATAGTTGATACTGGACGTTCTGGGATGGTGAAGGAATTCAGGGTACCTAACAAAGACAATGTGTACTAACAAACTTGGACTTTGAACCCAAATCAAAAGATGTTGATTCAAGAGTGTGCCATTTAGCCACTAAAAAAGAAATATCTACAATACATGACTGAATCAGATAAAACAATCACACCAGGCTAATTTATTGATCACAAAAGTAAATAAAGGAAAGGGTACAAATTTACATCTATAACTTATAAAAAAGCATTTGGTTTCTTAAGAGTAAACAAAAGGCCCATGGGCCTTAACGCTCACCTGAGGCTAAGTACATATCTCATGCAGAGGTTCAATGGTCAATAACATTTATTAAAGAGAACTCCTTATTTTCAGCAGTAAGGCAGAATTAAATGCAAAGATTTTTGCAAATTTATCATACCTTGTCCCGAGAATGCTACATATAATATATATATAGTCTAGCTACAATACATTATTTATAACAGCTAAAAAAGTAAAAAAAAAAAGTATAAAACTATGACCTTCATCTAGGCCATTACCTACAATATTCGAATATACATGCCTATACAAAAAGTTAATAGTTTTCAAGATAATTAATCATTTCAGTATCCTTTCCCATCTGTAACCTTGACCTTAAAACCCATGACCTTAATCTATATATCAAAATGATTGTTAAATCAACTCCTACAATATTCTAATATACATGTCTATACAAATTTTTTTATAGTTTTTGAGATAATTAACCATTTCAGTATTCTTTCGCATCTGTGACCTTGACCTTTGAGCGCATGACATTAATCTATATCAAAATGATTGTGAAATCAAAACCTACAATATTCTAGTATACATGTTTATAAAAAAAAGTTTATAGTTTTCGAGATAATTAACCATTTCGGTAATCTTTTGCATCTGTGACCGTGACCTTTGAACCCATGGCATTGATCTATAAATCAAAATGATCATTAAATCAAAACCAACAATATTCTAATATACATATCTATACAAAAAGTTAATAGTTTTCGAGATAATTAACCATTTTGGTATTGATTTGCATCTGTGACCTTGACCTTTGAATCCATGACCTTAATCTATATATCAAAGTGATCGTTAAATCAATTCCTACAATATTCTAATATACATGTCTATACAAAAAGTTAATAGTTTTCTAGATAATTAACCATTTCGGTATTCTTTCGCATCTGTGACCTTGACCTTTGAACCCATGACCTTTATCTATATATCAAAATTATCATTGTGCCATTACCTACAATATTCTAATATGTATGCCTATACAAAAGTTAATAGTTTTGCAGATAATTAACTATAACGGTAATAGTTGTGCATCCTTGACCTTTGAACTCATGACCTTGATCTATGCATCAAAATGATCATCATGTCAATACCTACAATTAACTGAAAATCCCATGCCATTATCATCTAAAATGTTTAAAAAATAGCATTTTTATCAAAGGTCAAAAACAGGGACATGACCTTGACCTTTGACCTTGACATCTTTTGGAAGAAAATAGCAAGACAAGATCAACAGTGAAAACTCCATACAATTATCTTCAGCCGTTATTGAGTTATAACAATAAATGGCTCATTTTCAAAATTACATAATTTTACGCAAAAAACGCGTACCTATTTTTTGTTCAATTTTCATGAAAAACACAATTTTAATGTTCCCAGGTATGCTGAATCTAAATACAATCCAATCAAAATTTGCCTGCACCTTTTGGTTTCAGAGAAGAAGATTTTTTTGTCTTTTTGCTATTTTTAGTAACGGTGGCCATCTTGTTGGGCGTGGCCAAACCCCGAACACAATTTTGAAAGGCTGTTACTCAGCAGCATGATAATTGCCAAGTTTCATCAAATTTGGCCCAGTAGTTTTAGAGGAGAAGATTAAAATGTAAAGTTTACACACGACACACGACAGACGGTGATAGATTGCAATAGCTCATCTGAGCCTTTGGCTCAGGTGAGTTAAAAAATAGACCATTACAACCACAGTAACATATATAATATTTTCAAAAGTTTTATTTATGAGAAAGCATTATTTCCCTGTCATGTTTTTCCATTGTTCAATAAAAATACATGTACATGTACTTAGCATTTGGACAAGTAAAAATCATTAAAAGTTCTGAAAAAACAAACTTTCATTTTCCTAATCATAATTATAAAATATTCAAATAAATGTATTTATAAATTAAAACATTAGAGAACTGATTACTTGAACAAAACTTCCTCTATTATTATTTAAAAAACTTCTCTTGTAAATATTTAGTAAATGAAAACCTAAATAACAATTTACCTCATTATAAACTGGAGATGTTGGTTCTCTCTTCAGTTACATGTATCAACAGTATTACGACTTAATACTCAATGAAAACATGAAAATTCTGATCACAAAATATATCAATGCACTGAGGTCATACCAAGTGGAGTACTGGTATATATATATATGATTACATTATACATTAAATGAAGCATTTAAAAAACCACCAACAAAACTTCCTGTTTGAAAATATTTGACCCAGCTAGCTTATTATGTTATACACACTCTTTATAGCCTGATGTATAATGACCCTTAAATGATAAAATTAAACATTTTATAATGTATCAAATTGAAGGAATTCCCCAGTGGAAAGGTATAGGGTAAGATACCCAAGTAAAAATACACCACAAGTACAGTTAAATATGTGAACATAATACTGGTAACCACATCGGGACTGTAGATTTGGTTTTTATTAGATCTAGGGTTTTCACGGTTTATACAGGTCCAATTATGAAACAATATCAGAAACCTTTACGGTAGTAGTTTTATTTAAGCAGGTTTTCTAAATCTTGGAGTTTGTTGCACTAAATATACATGTACATTTGTACCAGTTACCAGTACTTTGAATTAAGTATCAGCAACAAGAGAAAACCAACCAATTTCAATCTACATGTATATATAGAGACCACCATGTAGCATACTTTATAAACAGGTACTTTGAGTCAGTGGCAGTACCCTGATATAAACTGTTTTACACCCTATGATGATTGCTGGAGTCTAACGTCTACATTGTGGCCTGTCAGCAAATATGCAGACCAGTTTTTTAACACCCCGTCAAGATTCTTTCATTTATATAGAGATTGATCGTGTTTCACTTCTTGAATAACGAATTAACCTCATTTATACCCCAGTCAAGATTCTTTCATTTATATTAAGGTGATCAATTCTTGAGTGGTGGAGGAAACCGGAGTACCAAAAAAAAATTCATCGCCAAACTTTGGTAAGCAAACTGATAAAACTTTCTTGGACTAGGATCTGCTAGAATGAACCTTGGCAATGAGCAGCATTGTGATTCATAAGAAGCACTTTGGATAAACACGACTACAAAGGCTCCACTCTCCTTAGTACCTTAAGATATATATGGGAAGTTAAAATTTTGTTCAAATAGTATGTAAAGAGGTTTTCAAGCAATGTTTATTTAGGCAGGTGGTTGACATAGAAAAGCTATAAGTATGCACTACTAGTATAGTAAATTATGAATGAAATTATTAAATTAAGAATAATCAGTCTTAAAACTTGTATTAAAGCTGTATTTTCCATTTTGAAAGAAACTATTCATTCAAATTTAAATACATGTACTAGATAAAAAGTCTAAGTGTATAACACATGTATACCATTACTTGTAACTTTATCTGACTGATGATAAATGTTTATCAGATTACTTCCTACTTCCAAGGCTTTCTATATTAATTCATACTACTAGTAAATACCTTTTATTACAGGTAAAATCCAAATCTGCAAGTACCTATAGAGTTCTTCATTCGACTAAAATCCACAAGGTGCATCATTACTAATGACGATACATAGAATTTTGTTCCTTTTGGTATACATATATCTATACACATATGATACTATAGCCAAAACTCTCCCTGCTAAATAATCATTTCCTGAAAGTGAGCACCTGGAAATCTTAACAATAACACAGCCCGCATACATTAACAGGGAATGCATACATGTACTGATTTACATTTTTGTAAAATACAGGGCTGGCAAAAATAGCTGAAGGTCAGTGTCTAAAGGAAACATGTAATGGCACTGTAATGTAAATTAACAGGATAAAACATAAATATACAGCCAATCGCTGGCCAGACTCCCAAACTAATTATAAACTGACTCTTTGGCCAAGTACTAATTTAGTAACATTTATCAGCCAAATTTTATATAACATACATAATCACAACTATACTCAGTATAGATGTTATGTACTGGTACCATGTTTAATACAAGTTATAAATATATAACCTTTACATGTGGCCTGTCCAAGGTATACATGTTCAAAACATTTTACCTATGCTTTCTATAGGCATGTTTACATGGAATCTGATTTTTTTTCCCAATATGTCATACCAGTAGTATCTTACATGAATTTCCATCAATTTTTTTATTTATTTATTTGCAGTGTCTTGCCATAATAGTAATAGTTCTACAAGCATATCATTCTTAATATACATGTATATTTTTCAATTTTAGATGTTCTATAAATCAAAATTTTTCGAAAACACTAAAGTTTGATTTTGTTGCATCAATTCAATTCAGGTACCAGTAAACAAAAATGTTATTCTCATTCACCATAAATATATATTATGGACGAGTAAATTTAAGTAATAGGGATCACGTGTGTATATTTTGTCTAAATGATGTGAACACTAATCATGGGCAATGTGTATATGTTACTGACTGTGAATCCTAATGCAACCTATGTATTGGATGGACCCTTCTATGTGAATATTCCTAATAAAAGGTCAAACAGACAGGTCAATTTTGTTTGCCTATATAAGGTCAATACTCAAGTGTTGTGGGTTTAACTCCTAGATAAATTATGAAAAACCGGTAGATCTAGTAATTGTCTTTGGACAAGATATTGAATTTCACAATGCTCCAGTCACACGACTGCTACAGGGGTTCAAAATTATGTTTTGTAATGGAAGGTCCAGGGCATATCGATTTTATTTTTGGTAGGTCCCACATAAAGTTTTAAAAACTCCAATATCAACATTGAAATTAGGTCCATATAATCAGGGATTTTTGAACCCCAGTGGCGGATTTAGGGGAGGGGTTGCGGGGGTTGCAACCCCCCCTTTGAAAAATTTGAAGAGAGAGAGAGAGTGAGATATTGACTGATTAAAATTATTTTCTTGGCCCCCATCGGCCCTAGACCCATCGTCTCTGGAAGCTCGCGCCTTCGGCGCTCGCATCTAGCATTGATATAATTCTCATCCCCTTTTAAAAAAATCCTGTATAGTTCTCAACCCCCCCTTTCAAAAAAATCCTGGATAGTTCTCAACCCCCCCCCCCCCCTTTCAAAAAATCCTGGATCCGCCCCTGAACCCCTGTGCCAAATGAATGGTTACCACTAGATATGCTGGACTGATAGACTGGTATCCCATCAAAGAGGTTTTGTACTGATGCATTACCAGTCACTTTACACTACTGAATAAAGATTAGACTATAGGCTTGGAACAGATGTTGGAATAGTTGTTGTAATGTTGTTTATTGTCGCATCAGCAATTAAACAGCCATTTGCAACAAGATCAAGTTTGTTAATCTCTAAGGATTAATTGTAGAATATGTCCGAGTATCTGTGAGATGCACAAAGGTATTTTATAGTCTACCTAGTACCTTGTGCTAGAGCACACTCAGGATGCCTTTAAGGTATGCCACAAGACAAGCATACCACTGTCCTAGTCACATTATACTGATACTGGATAAACTAGTTGATACTCTGTCCTCTTCAGATCAAGTGCCAAGGGAGGAAGCAGTATCGCAAATTTTAAAGTCTTATGTACATGTATGACCCGACAGGGGATCGCTCAACCCACCACCTCCTGTTCTCAAGTTGGACTTTACCACTGAGCCAGCGAGACATCATAGAGCAAAGAAAGTTTACTGGTCATAACATGCATACTTCAACACTTGCATACATGTATGTATATAGTGCTATAGTACTACTGACACATTTAAGAAAAACAATTCCTAAATAGTTAAATAGGTCTCATTTAAAAAGTTAACAAATTAAAGCATGTATATATGAACAGGGATTTATATTGTCTTCTACAAAATAAAAGATGCCATGATGAGATAAGTACCGGTATTATGATAATATTGTTTTACAGTCTGCAAAGACTTTCAAACTGACAAACTTTCTCACACTGGAATATGTCCAATTGGGATTCAAACCTAAGCAGTAAGAGTCAGTGTGATCCATAAATGCTCACTTTAGACCACTAAGCAGTAAGAGTCAGTGTGATCCATAAGTGCTCACTTTAGACCACTAAGCAGTAAGAGTCAGTGTGATCCATAAGTGCTCACTTTAGACCACTAAGCAGTAAGAGTCAGTGTGATCCATAAGTGCTCACTTTAGACCACTAAGCAGTAAGAGTCAGTGTGATCCATAAGTGCTCACTTTAGACCACTAAGCAGTAAGAGTCAGTGTGATCCATAAGTGCTCACTTTAGACCACTAAGCAGTAAGAGTCAGTGTGATCCATAAGTGCTCACTTTAGACCACTAAGCAGTAAGAGTCACTGGACCAAGGCTCTAGATCAACTTTTTGGGGTAAGACTTGTAATAATATACAATTTTCTACTTTCTTTTCATTTCCCTTTTCTATCTTGGTTTTCTTTTTTCAGTTACTAAAGTTAGTCTAATTTTGATGTTAAAGTAATATTTTGCCCAAGGTAAATGTTAATCATATCATTACCAATAAAACTTCTGAGAATAGTAATGAACTTAGTGGCCCCTGTATAGTACCTTTAGGCTAAAATAACTGTGTATATGACTGTGCATAGTGGTGGTGGGAGGATGGGTAAGTGGACACAGTATTGTATATATCACATCAACATGCAGACTCTTGGATTGATGGGTGTGTGCATATTGACTAAATATCAATAGCATATACATGTACCTACTAATATTTGTCAATTGTGCACACAGTTTCTCACCTGCATTTTACTATAAAGTGATCTGAATTTAATGTTTAGCTAAAAACATTGTGAATAAAATGTACATGTATGTGTATATAAACAAAAAATAAACATACCAATCCATGTCCAAATCACAATCCTAAATTATAAAGCAAAGTAAAAACATGAAAACTGGCAATATACAATAAATGGGAATGATATATTTTTTTCCACAATATATCAACTATTGCATTTTTTCTTAAATGAAATATTAAAAGCTAAAATGGGAATATGCTGAAAATTGAAGCTGGTCTATATGTTATATTAGTACATTGTACTGACTACTGTACCGTTTTTTTAAATTTGTAAAAAAAAATCATAAGATCTGTTAAAGTGTACATCTGGAAACAGGTATCAGATATATGTATATAGTAAAATAGAGGGTAATATAGTAAATAAAGAGATGATTTTTTGTTATAAATTATATTAGAAACAAAGATGTATTAGACCAGCATTATTAACTTTCAGTACAACAGAACAGGACACAATCAGCATGGTTTAAGGATATTGATATACATGTACTTCTTAAAGAGTCTTAAGTTATGTAACAGAATCCTGAATCAATTAGTGCACTGATTAAGCTCTTAAGTACAGTATATACTCTAGAGAGATGACAAATTTAGCCTGTGACTTAATAATGAGACAGACAGTGACCCTTAGGCTGATAGTACATATAAATATGTATACTACTCATTGGGAAATATATATAGAAGTGAAAGACAGAAAAGGTAGTCTGCATATTGACCGAGAGGCTACATGTAAGACATTTAACTCACCAGAGAAAGAGTCAGCAATATTTCAGCTCTTCATCATGAAAAACATTTTTGAATATTTAAAATAAAATGACTGTTCAGGTGAAGCATGAGTTTGCAAAAGCTCTTTCTTATCTGCTTTGTAATTTCCGGTGATTTTCCACAATATATTTCAATATATTCAAGAAACCTATAACAAGAAACAACTACACCCCAACATCAAGGTATACATATGAAGTGAAAAGAAGCAATGGTATTTGAACCTACTCAAAATTCTTTCACTTATATCAAGACTGTCATTTCTGGTTTGGGCAGAGGAAATTGGAAGTACCAGAAAAAAAAACAGACTTTCTGCAAGCACAACAACAAACACAGTGTTTCCGCTGTAGGTCGCCATTTTTGCAAAATGTGAAAAATTATAAAATTGGCGAAAATTTTTGGAGATAAAAAATTTGATTTGATGCCATTTGAAAATTGGCAAGTGTGTTAACTAATAACAACTTCACTAACCTACAGATAACCCCTTTATTAGCTGTAGGTGGCCCAAGCAATGTACCAGGTGTGAAAACTTGAATGATTACTGAAAAAACAAGTGTACTGACATCCGGACATCTGAGTGACACGGGTAGTGTTCCTAGGCTATTGTCTGCTTTCAGGTGCCGATATATCTATGTATTTTAATCTGATAATTAGCCACGAGATGATATGGAATCAACAGTAATCCTGAGGAAGAACCTCCAAAATTTGCTATGAAAACGTTTCTATCGATGTTTATGTATAAGGATGAAAACAGGAAGTGGCAGTAGTAAACAAATAATGCATTTCGTTTTTTATATGAAAATTAAATCATATAACAGAACCTCTCAAAATGATCCTTTTTTCACAAAATAATCCATAAATAAAAGCATTTTCTGATTGAATAATGGAAAATAGTAAAGTCATCCACAGAAACTAGAGTCTGGGGTGGCTGTCAAAACCATGTGGTTTTGGGGAACAACTCTGTCAGACACGACAATTCAACTTTTTTTGAAAAAAATATTTTAGCAAATTATTTTTCACATTGACATTGTAATCTAAGTTATATGAAAATTTATTCATTATGAAATGTTCATATCCAAATAATTAAATAATATTGAATTTTGAGATGGGGAGATACATGTATCTTTATTATGAGTAAAGAATTTTAAAATTGCAATTACCGGTAATTATATTTATACAATATGCAAGTCCAATGCAGTGGTTTACAGTCAAACATATTGAAACATACAATGTGGATTCTCTTACAGCAAAAAAATAACTACTCCAGGTTTTCTCGTCCTGGCTGAGCAGAAAAAGACACTTTTGCCTGTTGTTCTGTAAAATGGGCAAATATATGTTTCTTATTGAAATAATATTACCATAAACAATGAATAAAAATTTAGAAATAATATAGTAAATATGTTGGCAAAAGCATTATGATAGTGGCGAAAAAAGTACTGATAGTGGAGAAAAAATTAAAAGCGGCGAAAGTCCTGGCAATTTATTTTTGAAACCCAGAGGAAACACTTCTAACACTCTTGTAATAGTACTGTATCTGTCAGCATGGGATTCAAACTTAAGTAGTGATAGACAATGTGACCCTGTGATCTGTAAGTGTGCACTTCAGACCATACCGCAATATGCCATAAACATATTTATTGTATCAAATTCACTTAACTTCCACACTCATTCACAGACAAATGACAAATGACAAATGTCTTCTTTTGCAATAAGTTTTGTTTTATTTGGCGCAAAGAGTGCATTCTGTTTCTATACATAAATTGCTTTAGCATGCATTAGATGATGTCATTGAAAATCTCTATTTTTAGTTTCATATGAAAGACTTTCCAAACAAGAGGCCATGGGCTTATACGCTCACCTGATAACTAATGGTAGCTGATAGATTTAAAGTAAACGTAAATACTAAACCCCAATGACTTTTTTCTTACATCAAAATGATCATTGTATCTAATACAACAACATTCTAATATACATGCCTATGCAAATGTTTATAGTTTTCAAGATAATTAACCAAATTTCAGTATTGTTTTCACATCTGTGACCTTGAACTTTGAACCCATGACCTTTTTCTATAACATCAAAATGATCATTGGTATCAATACCTACAACATTCTAATATAACATGCCATACAAAAACTTTATAGTTTCGAGATAATTAAACATTTCAGTATGATTGCATCTGTGACCTTGACCTTCAAAAACCATGACCGTTTACTATACATCAAAATGATCGTCGATCAATACCTACAACATTCTAATATACATGTCTATACAAAAAGTTTTATAGTTTTCGAGATAATTAAACATTTTGTATTGTTTTGCATCTGTGACCTTGACCTTTTAACCCATGACCTTTTTCTATACATCCAAAATGATCGTTGTATCAATACCTACATCATTCTAATATACATGCCTATACACAAAAGTTTATAGTTTTCGAGATAATTAACCATTTCAGTATTGATTCGCATCTGTGACCTTGACCTTTGAACCCATGACCTTTTTCTATACATCAAATGATCGTCGTATCAATACCTACAACATTCTAAATATACATGCCTATCAAAAAGTTTATAGTTTTCAAGATAATTACCATTTCGGTGTTGTACGGCATCTGTGACCTTGACCTTTGAACCCATGACCTTTTTCTATACATCAAAATGATTTGTTGTATCCAATACCCACAACATTCTAATATACATGCCTATACAAAAAGTTTTATAGTTTTCGAGATAATTAACCATTTCGGTATAGTTTCGCATCTGTGACCTTGACCTTTGAGCCCATGACCTTTTTCTATACATCAAAATGATCGTTGTATCAATACCTACAACATTCTGATATACATGACTATAAAAAAGTTTAGTTTCGAAATAATAATTATAATCAGAGGTAAAAAAAATTAGGTCACGACCTTCACAATTGACCTTGACCTCATTTTGAAGATACTAACAAGAAGATGTCAAAACTGAAAACCCCATGTCATTATCTGGTCAAGTAGTCAAGTTATAACAATTTGAAGCTATTTACGATTTTTTCAAAATTAAACGCAAAAATGCGTAAACCCATTTTTCGACTGAATTTCAAAAAATGAACAAACTATAGGCTTAAGACCCTAGAGAAGCCAAATATCACATCAGATTTTTTCTCCAAACAATACTTTCGGAGAAGAAGATTTTTTAAGATTTTGCACCCTAGGTCACCTTGACCTAGTTATGGTAGCCATGGAAACGCCACAAACAAATCTGAATTGCACCGACCCAGACATGCTTCTGACCAAGTCTCGTTGAAATCTGCCAAGTACTTTCAGAGCAGAAGTCGAAAATGTGTGTTAACGACGCACGCATGCACGCACACACACGCCCGCACGCACGCACATACACACGCTGCACCATACCATAAGCTCACATGACCTTTGGTCAGGTGAGCTAAAAATTAGTTGCTTCATAAACTGAAGTACTAGTAATTTTAACTGTTAACAGTCTTTGAAATTAGCACTAGTTCTATAGGTTAGTAAATTTTGACTTGGCAAGCAAAATCTGAATGCCAGCAAGCCTGACTGGCTTGTAACAAATCCCAATACAGATTAACATTTAGATTTGACTGTGAAATTCAGCACCGCTGGATGGACTAGCTGGAACACAGCCAAAGCAGGAGCAAAGTACAGTAAAAATGGAAAGATAGCGTTGCAACCTTATGCGCTTTTTGGCTAGGAGAGCATAAGGTTAAGATAAGGTGAAATCCAGACATGTAAAACAGGTTCTAACTCTTACTGGCCTGAATGGCCTGTAACTTTCAAAACTTTCAAATCAAAATTATCTGACTGCCTTAAATGACCATCTGCAATACTCTTTAGTGCAAAACAGGGCTGGCTACATGTAATGATTCTAAAATGCTGAGATGCTAAACACTTAACTCAGTAACAACTTTCTATGCTATATCTGTTTCATATAAGCAATTTTATAATAAAGAGACTTTAAATGTTTAAATGTAAACAACATTATTTTGTTCATTGTTGTCATTTAAATGTGGTGGACATGGAAGCCTTGTATAGACAAACAACATTGACCTGTTTGCTTGACCTTTCATTAGGACTATTTATATATAGTGTTCCCTTAACATAAATATACTCATTCATAATAAATATTTAAATTAATGGTCAAGCGGACAGGTCAATGTTGTTTGCCTTTACTAATATCAATAAAATGGTTCTGTGTAGTGTTTGTCTTTGACAAATTAACAAGGAACAAAGGTGTATTAATCGTTCTGACTAAATACTGATATTTAAAAATCAGATACTGAATACTGTGAGAGGTTGGTCATTGATAGGCATGTGGGTAGAGGTTGACAAAGATAAGATTCAGTGTTTGATCAAGAATTTTTCAGGAGGCTATTTTCAAAAACTTTCATCTAAAACACCTTAACATTAATATTTTTGTTTCATGTAACCTTAAATATGGTCTATTAAAGCCTTAACAATGGGGGCATTTTGCAAATTACTGTTAAGGGAGGAATGGTGCTAAGACCCCTTCTAGAATGAACATTGTGCATGGAATTATAAATATGGTCGAGACTAAACAACATGGACAACTTCTACACTGCTATCTCATGCCATCAAAGTGAATAAGAATTAAACATTTCTACCCACTTTCAAGCATGTAAATTGCAATTAGGAGTACAGTATTTGAATTTAAAAATAAATTTCATAAAATCAATCCACAGATAACAAATAAACAAAGAAATGTAATCAATACACACTATCGAGTTGTTAAATTTTTGTGTCTCTAAGATAAGCAAAGTCTCATGGGCCTGTCAGCAAACAGCTATCAGGACCAAGATTTCTTTTCAAAAGGACAATTAGTTTAATCAATAGTTAAAACAAATTCAAAACATGAATAAAAACCAACTTATCATGATTTATAAATAGTTACCGGTAATTAACAATGTAAATCAGTTTGATGAAATTCTATGCTCATTTCAATAAACAAATTTTATAAAAATTGTTGATAACATGCAAGAAATAAATATTGGCAAATCAACTGATTATTAAACTAATCAAGCTTTGAGCAACTAGGACACTGGGATCAACTATTACATGTCTGATTGTCCAGTACAAATTTAACCTTACTGGTGAATAAGTTTAATTTGCACAAAAACTCAACATTTTTAATAAAACTGAAATTTTCATCAACCAAAAGGTTGATGGATTTTATAACACAATGCATGAAAGTTACTACTGAAATTCCAGAAATTTTTTATCCCAGTTTGGGGGAGTCCCAATCTTTGCACTGGCCACAAATGTTAAATTGTCGATTAACTTAACAGAAATTTTAGTTGATGTCTTGTTTCACATGAAAGATTCTTAAAATATAGTAATGCTTATAACCTTAAAAATATCAAACATACATGTAAATAATACTAACTTTTAGACTTTCATTTTTAGTTTTTAGTTATCCGTTTTAGGGCAATGTACACAACCAAGAAACAAGTAAATGTGAAATGGAAAACCTTATGTGACTGGCTACAGGATTTACAAAATATAATCAAGGAAGAGTTTGATAGTTTTATCTGGGCTATTTTGACCACATTTACAATGTAACATATAATTTTCTCTTCAACTAAGGAAATAATAATAAAATAATATAACTACATATATGACATATATAATAAAATATTACTATACAAACTAGGTACTTCATATTTTGAGTGATTGTAACTCATGTAACTATAAAGGAATGATATGGGTTGTGTCTACTGATTCAGCTTTGGGTGAACCTGTAGCAGATTCAGTAGAGCATCCAGTTTAACACTGAAGTTAAGCAAAATTGAGCATGATTGGATGATCATGATTCTGAACAATAATGTGGCCATTGACAATTGACACTGGAGCATTTTGTAGTTGAAATCATGGAGAAAGACATTTTTGAGAGGCATATGTTACAACTTAAATAGCAGAAAAGTAGATGAGGGATAAAATAAGACAGGGTGTGGTTGTCTATAGACAGAATACATATAGTGCTAGCTTTTAAAGCTAAAGGAAGTGTAATAAATGGAATGATATTAGACAAATGTGGCTACTGACTAGGTTATCTTTTACTAACTGACTAGGTTACCTGATTCATCTAACTACTAGTAACAGGTAATACCTGTTACTAGTAGTTAATTTGGTAGATTTTACCACTAATCACTGGAAATCTAGGAAACATCAAGCATAGTAAGCACTTGAATGGCTCACTCGCTACTTTAAATTACCGGTAGTAACAAAGATGAAACATTTGTTAACATGTGTTTACAACTAGAATATAATCCAAAGACTTAAGGTCTGCGAGACAACTCTCATACCAAAGACAATTTGTACTCATACTAAGACAACATGTACCCAAGACATCTAATACCCAAAGACAACTCATACCGAAGGACAACTTATACCCATGCATTTTTTACATGAAGAAAACTTGTATCCAATCCGAGAAAACAATTAAAGAAGATTAATGTCTAATTTTTTTGTTATTACTATTTTAGCAAACTAATTAAGTATTAATTTTGTCATCAAAGTACACAGTTAAACAGTAGTCATAAGATTAAGAGATAATAAAAATATCTGAATTGAAGATTTAAAAAAAATCATAATTTTCTTAAATTGCTTTCTTGGGCACAAGTTGTATTGGATGTAAAAATGTATGGGTATGAGTGTAGCTGACTGGGTAGCTCAGTTGGTAAAGCACTCGTCTGTAGTGTGGGAAGTCCCAGGTTTGGTTCCCGGTCCAACCTGGCTTCCTTAATGTTACAGTTGCTGTCTGGATAGCTCAGTGGTAGAGCACTTGCCTATAGTGTGGGAGGTCCAGGGTTTGATCCCTGGTCTGACCCTGCATTTTTTCTCTATCCTGTTACACAAGTTGCCTTGACACCGATCAAAGTTGTAAATAATAAAGTACAACTACAACAGCGAGTGTTATGGATAATTATGCAGTAATGATTGATTGGCAAGTTGACAAAATGCTATGGTTTAACAAGACAGTGTTTTGTACCATGTAGATGTAGACAATACAATTACCAAGTTTATTTCTAAATGATATGGTGGGTCTTTGTACATGACATGGTTTTATGTTCATCTTACAACAGCCTGTCCTTTCTAAAACTCAGAGCTGCCAAACCTATTTTGTGTAAAAAATGGTACATTGTGATGTGATTTCACAGAGAAATAGAGTAACACACATACACATGCAGTGATTTTTCACCCAACTATCAGCACAAAATTAATCCATACATACATCCATGTAAATGACTCACATTCGCTGCGATTACATGTGGATTTGAGTAGTAATGAATGAACACTGCAACTGCAAATCCTCAAAATCTATGGTCATTTGCAGGTCAGTTCCCTTCTTTGTGGGTCAGCGGGAATTCATGTATAAATGAGGGTTGACTTGTGGGCCAGTTGGCAGCTCTGAAAACTTGAATGTAATCATAATATAACTCATAACTTCTGTAGTATAGTACATGGTTACTCCTATGTTATAACAGTGTAAGAGATCTTTAGCTGTTCAGCAAAATTTTGTGATATATTCTGCTTAAGGGCTAATTGTAAAAAAAAAACCACATGCCTTCGTTAACCAATAACCTCCCAAATATGGTGACATGCATGATCTTTCCGAATCGTTCAGTGATGCTATACCTGCATCTTGCATAGATCACTGGCTTCAATAACGACTAATTGCTTTAATTTAATGATACCCCTATCTAAAACGAGCCTCAACAGGAAAATTGTAACAGTAGAAAAATTTGGACAGTTATTACATGGACCGGATCAACACTTCCTGGAGTTCCTGTGGTTTTGTAAAGTTTGGAAATAAGCAGACGTTTCTAAAACAAAAGTATGAGAAGTAAAAATTCACATTGTGAAAGCGAAATATAATCAAAATAAGCAGAGGGATTAAAATACATCACTTAAAACTCTAAAAATTGTACACTCACCTAAGAAAACACCAAATAAGTTATTCAACTTGTTGCAACGAAAGAAACAGGAAGCGAATTAGTGGCTGCCATTTTGACGAGGTAGTGACTTAAAAGCGCCCTCTAGTAAAATCTGATAAAGGGAGATAATTACATTATACCAGTTTTAATTTCGCCAGTTTCGGAATACAATTCCTCGTCACTAGTGGTTTGACCAAAATAATGAAACCAAAAATGTTTTCAAGTGTTGAAAATATACACAAAGGACCAAAATATATTTTACCAAATTTAGCTAAGAAATACTTTGCATGAGGGAGTATGTACCTTAGTTGTTTTTTTAATTTTAAATCGTTTTAACCATGTAACTAGCAGCAAATTTAGACAATCAATATGTATATTTCTGATAACAAATACGGACACGGTTTTGAGAGAACAAATGATCTATCAGTGAAAAGATTGGTATGTTATATAAATGTACAATTCACAATTTAAACATAAAAAATTAAGGCCATTATCTCACTCAGTAAAAAATTCCTTGTTTTTTGAAGGGATATCTCATGATTTAAAATTAGTTAAAACAAGGTGGTTTCCCGGGGAAGTTACAAAATTAAAAAAATAACCAGTGTTTTAAATTTCATTTGACTAGATTTTATGGACTCCTGGTTTAATTTAATTTAACAAAGGTGATAAAAACTACAGTTAAAATTTCCCAATTGGAATGGGTGACAGTAATATATATCACGTTTTTATCATTTACTGCCTGTTTAAACGGCTTATCATCTCTGTTTGAAAAACTTCCTGTTCCATATACATATGTCTGGAAATGTTGTAGAATCAACATCGTGATATATATAAAGTCGAACATGCCTTAAAGTCACCTTTATAGCTGGTGACGTCTCGATATAAGTGAATTTTTTTTGACTGGGACGTGAAACGTACCTCATTCATTCAATCAATCATTGTTCAAATAGCTGTTCTAAATATTACCAGAGTCATTTATTTGCTCTGACACAATGTTTAAGCTGCGGGGTAACGGGGTGATGGAACTTGAAAACTCCTCAAACTAGAAGACGACTAATTGAAATTAACAACCTGGTAGACTTGCATAATTATTATCAGCGATATTTAATACAGTATTAAATATTGCTGGTATTATTATTATTGTTGTTGTTGTTGTTGTTGTTGTAAACACAATGAAACTGACAAATCACAATAGGTTCAACAAATGGATTTCCACCAGGGAATCAAAGTGAGGCCGAAACAAGTGCCCCGGAAGGGCACCTCCTGTATAATATGCACAGCACGATCGTAAGCGCAAATATTGCCGGACAGGACATCTATACTTCCTCGACATGAAGAAGTTAAATGAAGAAACAAAGTAGTTCAATCCTGTTTATTGATTTTCATCTCGATTCACGACAATAATTTGGCAAACACTGTCACCCGTGTAAATAACTTGTAAATGGACTAGGTTAGCATCTCCACTTGTCTTATGTACATAATATCGTCATAAACAACACCATAAGGACATAACTATATAATCAAAACAAATGTACCAATCCATGGTCAAAACACAAACCCAAAAGGAAAGTAAAAACTTTGAAAACTGAGAAAGTAAGTTATATCAAAAACAAACATACTAATTCATTTCCGAATCACAATCGAGAAGCAAAGCAAAAACTTTGGAACTGACAAGTTAGGTTAGACACGCGAACTTCCACCAGGGAAGTGAGGCCGGGTGCTCCGGAAGGGTAAGTACCTCCTGTTTAGCTAGCTACACCCGCCACGTGTGTAATCAAAATTGTGTGAAAGGAACATGGAACTATGAGACGTCAAATATATCCATGGCAATCCTGGACACAGAGACATCAAACTTATCATGTAAGGAAGGCCAGGTGATGCGGAAGGGTAAGTACTACATGTTTAGATAGCTACATCCACCACGTGTAAATAGAAAATTAAAGGAACATTGAACTCTGGATCCGTCAAATTAATCCAGTGTAATTCTGGATACAGGACATTATTGTAGTGTCAGCCAAGAAACCATTTGAGGGCCTTGATAAACTCAGACTTGCAATATTCCTGGGCCAACGATTTATTTGTTAGCAACTTGCTTCGTTGTATAAAGTTCATGAAGTGAAGTTGGAACAAGCTCTATCATAGTGTATTAATTCTGAAACAAATACATCACTAGTAAGTAGGAGAAGCTTGCTGCATAGAAAAGGAAAGATAACAATAGAAAAACCGAAGGCATCACGTTTGCCATACAAATTCAAATGTCTTTCATGGGTTTTATTTCAAATATGAAATAGAACATCAAGCATCGGTCGTATCTTTAATTTCCAGCTGTCCAGGATCATGAGGATAGGCTATACAATGTCTTTTGAATGTACATGTGTTCTTAATGTATATATGTCTCAATGTCAATCTTGCTTGTTGTTTATCTACGATTGCCTTAGCAATATTTCTTAGTTCTGGTTTTATCCTGGTTTCTTTGCCGCCTTTGCAAGTCTTTGGGTGTTAATACGGCGGTAGAGGTGACCCGGAAAATAGTTTTTTAAATGCTCGCGCGAAAGTTAGTACGTACCCAAGCGACCGTTATTGCGAACACGCATTAGAATTTGCAGGCACATATAAATGGTAATTTCCACATGGGCACGCAAAGGTTTTCCCTTGAGTATGTGATAAATTACTCGCGAGTACGCAACATCTCTTGCGTGAACACAGAAACACTTTCGAATGCATGTGAGCAATCAATAACTTTCGCTTGAGCACGTGGTAACTTTAGCATGAACACGCAAAACCATTGTTTGAGCACATAATAACTTGCCAACGAGGAGAAATTCATACAATGCTCAGAAGTTGTTTGCTCTCTTACACGTAACTTTGATCAACGTAGTCCGATTTGTGATGCATGCATGCCATACCGTTACTGACTTTTACGCTCAAATGTAATGATAAAGGTAATTCTTCGCAACTGTGGAAATTTTATTTAGCACCAAATCTTAAAACGTTAATGTTGGACATCATGTGACCTTTTTAATTTTTTTAATTTAATTCAGTCTAGCGCGCATTCTGCATGATTTTAAGATACTAGTTTAGAGAAGCATACCACTCATCCAGTTTACATTATACTGACACCAAGTGAACCAGTCGATTATCAGTCCTCTTAAACGTTAAAATGCAGTCTTTCGTGATTGTAATTCCAAATATGAAGTAAAATTTTAACAATCAGTCGTGTATTTTATAGATATGACATAGAAAATAGTTGTAAGTTTTCACGCGAAAGTTATTGCATACTCGCATTAGATTTTGCACACACGTGGCAGATAACTTCACATAAGCACGCAAAAGCTTTCGAAATAGCACGAAGAAGCTTTCGCGCGGACATTTAATAACTTTTGCGTGCACGTGGCCACGTAGTTACTTTCGCATGAACACGCAAAAACCATTGTTTGAGCACACGATAACTTCCACGTGTGTACACAACTGTCATGTACAACTTTCGCGTGATATAAAAATATTATTCGTTTCACTTCTGTTCGAACCCCGGCCGGGTCTGACCCAAGAGTTGAAAGTTGGTAGTGACTGTTCTTTCGCCAAGCACTCGGCATTACGAAATGAAAGTCACGGTTCTTTCGGATGGGAACTTAAAATAAACGAGGTCCCGTGTCACGGTGGGCTTGGCACGCTAAAGAACCCTGCTGTATAATGCCACAAGCGCAACGCACAGGCAAACTTCTGCAACTTCGCCTATAGCTGGCGACGTCTCAATATAAGTGAATATATATATAGTTAGACTTAGTCAAAGTGACCTATATAGACAGGTTGATGTTATTGTCAGGTGTTGTTATACACAGGTTAGACTTTATTATATACTATAATGAATTACCGTTCTTGATTTCATATATTTCATACCTGTTAATTACGAAAGCCTATTAAGCTCATGAATAAAAAAATTAAAAGGCGTAATAACGCGAAATAAAGGCGTTATAATGCGAAAAAAGGCGTTATAACGCCTTTAGAAAGGCGTAATAACGCGAATTGAAAGGCGTTATAACGCGAAATAAAGGCGTAATAACGCAAATTGAAAGGCGTTATAACGCGAATTAAAAGGCGTAATAACGCGAAGTGAAAGGCGTTATAATGCCTTTTTGTCTATATAAAGAGCAGAGTCACTTCCCTGGAGAATGTTAACAACCCTCACCACAAACAGATTGGTTTTAGTTTGAATAGGTTAAGGCAACTGCAGATCTATTTATACTAAGATGTCACAAATGTCATTTAATCATTGTTAAAAGTAAGCGATTGACAATTGGACAGGAACTTTTTAATAAATAGCCATGTGTACATTGCCAATGTTTATCAATGTTTATATTTCATAGTACTTAAAAGTTTTCCATCCCCATATATAAAATGATACTCTTTACGAAAAAACAACACTTTAACATTGAAAAGAAACTTTTCTTTCTGTTTTACTGAAATAGTATGTTCATTTTAGCGCAGGATCGGATGATGTGCAGTTTTTTAAATTTTCATAGAATAAATACATATAAAACAGCTTATTACATTACATATAGTTGTGCAGGAAACACACACACACACACACACACACACACACACACACACACTTTAATATGTATGTAAAGTGTGGGGGGGGGGGGGTTAGAGGACCTCCACATCATTATGGAAGGCATCTTAACTTCGCGTTAATAAGCCTTTTAATTCGCGTTATAACGCCTTTCAATTCGCGTTATTACGCCTTTATTTCGCGTTATTACGCCTTTTTTCGCGTTATAACGCCTATCAATTCGCGTTATTACGCCTCTTTAAAGGCGTTATAACGCCTTTTTTCGCATTATAACGCATTTCAATTCGCGTTATTACGCCTTTTTGAAGGCGTTATAACGCCTTATTACGCCTTTTAATTTTTTTATTCATGAGCTTAATAGGCTTTCGTAGTTCATTAAGGTAAGAACGGTAATCATCGGTAATACGAGCGTTGTTTTCACTCGTGCTCCACGAGGTCTATATCTTGGTCGATGTTTGTGGTCCACAAATATATACCCAAGTTTAATTTCGCTTCATACAACACAAAGTGTAAGTTTTTTCGCTTGTTCAATTTATTTAAATATGTTTTTTATATTTTCTTATTTTTCAATTTATATCGACTACTTCAATCAATTTACTTATACCTGTGATTGGTAATTACGTAATTATATTTTTTATTTCAATACGTTATGGTGTGTTCCACACATTAAATTTTGGTATGTTACATTTTATTTATACTATGGTCAGTAATATGAATGAAATAATTCACCAAAATCATTTTTATGGTAAAATTTACAAGTGCATGAATTCACGGTATATGTAGAACGCAAATGTCAAATTCTATGTCGTTTTGTATGATTATCTATCGTTTTTTATGTAATTCTTTATAAGGTTTGCTATAGGCACGTTTTTCTGATTCTATTATAGCTTTTTACTGCATATAGGACTTCAAATAAATTACAAAATTTAAAAAACTTTGAAGCGTTGGTTTTATACCTCTGTAAACAGACAGAACAACTATTATGAATGTTGTTTTCTATATTCGTTTGTAGCACTCGGCCTCACGTCACTGGTGACAGTTCGCGTATTTAACGTAGTTTGTCAGTTTCAAAGTTTTTACTTTGCTTCTGGATTGTGATTCGGACATGGGTTAATATGATTGTTTCTTTATTTGTTTGTTGTTTTGTAATCCTGTCTGTAATCTATACACTAACTTTTGTTCAGCTGCAAATGGATCCTTTTATCCATTTGTTGACGGCTCACAGTTACATATTACAGTCTATGGATATATGTTACTATTCATGGACTGTATGTCTTGAACTAATAAAACTTAAAGGTGTAATTAACTATACCAATTTTAATTGTGTATTCAGAATTGTGACCGATGAAGTGGACGTCTTTGATAAAACCAGACATTGTTCGTGATTTAGAGTACATGGCTAATTGAAATTAAAATAACAAAACACAAGATTAATGGTTAAATACTGACTGCTTTATTTCAAAAGGAAAAGCTGCCATTTTCTGGTTTCAATTTTGGTTCATTACCTCTAAAATGACTTCCAATAATTCAGGAAAATTTAAAGTTTGATCTGCAATGACCTCCGTACCCGTTACCCAGCTGTTCTGTCTGGTATTATAATATCGTTTGATTGTATTTAAAGACCAAGGTATTGGCTTCAGTTGTTGAAGGAAGTACCTAGTAAAGTATATGGCTTCTGTTTGGTTGATAAGGCCATTGTTGTTATCCTGTGGCATCCATTCAGCAAAATACGACAGCAGACCTGTTCTGTTCATGAAATCTTTGCCCATGTTGATTGCCGTGTCGACGTTTTGTTTACCTAAGCCAGTACCATCACCCTCCCAAAATTTTTCTGACCCCACTCTTTTAGATGGTCCTGAAGCATATATATGCCACTCTACCATCATGTACGTTTCATTTATGTAGATGTTTGGGTCTATTTTATCTAAGCCTTTTGCAGTTTTCTCCGGTGATCCTAAAATAATGATGCGTTGTGCATTGTTTCCACCAGAGTTCCGTATGATATCCACGACCTCCTTAGTCCAGTTATTAGTTTTAAGTGGGTTTTTTCTTAAACTCTCAGCGCATGAATACCCTCTTTTGGTACATTCATCAGTGCCCAATTCCGTAAACAAGTTGAATGCTACTCTATAGTCCTTGTCCTTCAACTTAGTTGCCACATCTCTCCACCATTGCAAGAACATCTGTCTGTGTGTCTCGTTGGCCACAGCCTCCCCTTCATGATGGATCCAAGATATAATAGGCGTTACGTTGTACTCCAGACAGTCATCAATAACAATTTCTAAGTTATTTAGAAAAACTGTCATATTCAAACCGGGTAGATCTTGTCTGCATCGCACTCTCAAATTGGTGAAATTTTTGGCTTTGATGTCTGCAATATTCTGCTTGTTGTATAGCGTGAAGTCGAGGGTTTTAAAATAATGTGTAGTGAATCCGTATCCAATGTAATCCACAAATTGTTGAGGTGTTAACGGCTTGGTGTGATCGGCTGCTTTAGCTCCACTGAAGAAGCATGACCAAAGCATGACAACTAATACCATCAGACCCATTTTGATTTCGTCTGCTACACCTTTAACTTAAAAAAATCTGCTAAGAAAAAAGAAGAATATATGACGTCATTAGTCAAGTGACATTTACGTTATAAGCAAATAGAGGTAAATACTACTAGAATTTACTAAACCAGTCCAGTCTAAGGAAACGAATAAATTATTTCTAAAACATGAATGTGGCATGTTGACGCATGGTCAAGATGCATATACTTTGGTGATGCAAAATAATAGAGTCTATCTCTGCTTTACAGTGAAGTAACCACAGGCGTAAAGATAGGATTACGCTACCAATAAATGATAAAAGTATTTGAACGTAATTTAGACTTTTAAGCACTTGAATCAAAACTTTTGAGGAACTCAACGAATATACCCCCAACATATTGTTTTACAATTTTTATTAGTTGAATTTACTTACCTTATCATGAGACTTATTAGACTGTATTTTGAGAAGTCCAAAATTTCATAAATTATTAAAAAACCAATAAACTAGTCCATGTCCAAGTAACAATCACAAAAGCAAATTAAAAACGGAATAATTGTTAACTTAAGTAAAGCACCTAAATATCTATCAAGGAAATTAGACTGGGTATTCGGGAAGTGTACACACCTACTGTCTACATAGTTACACCCGCGTTGTATCCAGGACCATTATTTGATACAGTGACAACAATATAGGAAGATGGTCACAATTGTTTGGGACTTTCTGTGGTCTAAAAAGTTCCAGTGGTGAGAACAAACTCAACCATAACGTAATAATTGTAAATTTTCCTTTTCTATACAGCATAATACCGGCCGGTTCTGGTGTATTTGTATTTGGTTCATAGTTAATGTACGACAGTAGAGCTTGTTCTCCCCATCGGAACTTCAGTATAAAACGAAGCAAGCTGCTTACAAATAAGTTGTTGACGCAGGGATATTGCAAGCCAAAAACTATCAAGGCATTCAAAAAAGTTGAAAGGACCGTCATCACAATATTGTTGAGAAGCATGATATCTCTGTATCCAATATTACTCTGAATATAGTTGACGTTCCATAATTCCATGTTCCTTTCATTCATTTATTACAAACGTAGCTAAACAGCAGATGCTTACCCCCCCCCCCCCCCCCGAGCATCCATCTTCACTTCCACAGTGACAGTTCACGCGATTGGCTTACATTGTCAGTTTCCAAGGTTTTATTTGCTTAGTCATTGTGATTTGGACATGGTTTGGTATATTTGGTTTTTTAATTATGCAGAAAAATGGCAATTATCCTCTAGGGCCATTTAAATGTTCCCTTCTTTTCACATTTTCCTCATTTTCAAATATAAGAACATTTTAACCATTTTTGTTTTGTTTTTAATTTTTTAATGATGAAGATTTGTTTGTTAATAATTGTGCCTTTTCGGTGTTTCAAAAGAAAGAATATTTAATTTTAACGTGTTCAACGTTCAGGTGATTCAGCTATGTTGATTGATGTTTAAGACCAAATGTTGTAGACATACCCTTTACACTAAACTTTAGCTAACACAATTGGCATTTTTTCGGTTAGAAAAGTTCAACATTAGTATACTCAAAACACTATTTGTCATGAATCGATAATGTTTCACACAATGTTATGGAATCATCATAATTGTTTGATTTATTAATAATTTTCACCATTGTTGCAAAACTAACAGATTCGATGTTTTTTTCCGATAATTCATTTCATCACGTGGTATTTAATTCGTTCAATGAACGTCTTATAAATTCTGCTTTAATTTAATTATTTAAACTTGATAATTAAAAATATCAAACCTTACGTATACTTATATTAAAGGATGTTTTGTCCAACCCCAGTAACCCTCCCCGAATAAGCGCTTTAAACCACGGAAATTATTCTTATTCCAATTACAGTAGAGATGATATATACAACTTTATTGTAGTCTGATATAAATTTTTTGAATAACATTCGGTATAAAAATAACTATCAAGAAAATTTATGTCCAGGTTTTTAAACACCAATATCACTTCTGAATATAGAGGAAAATAACTATTTTATTGCAAAACGACTTGCTGCAAAATTATAATAGGTTTGGTGATGATAACAATCAAACATATTATTGTAAGATTAACATTAAAATTACCTGCTTCTTAAATTATAAAATTTTTAAAAAAAACTAAGCCATGCTTTATCGTTCAAAGTATAGTCCTTGGTCGATTTAGTAAAATACATTTTAGTTCTTTTATTTTATTTTTCTTAATATTTCAACATCTTAAAATATTTGAATTGTCACAATTTTTGTTCGAGGACTGCTGATGAGGAATTTTATTCCTAATATACTAGTCTAGTCCTGCAAAATTAATACAGGTTAGTAAAAATAAGACATGTAAGTTCATTTTCACCCAATTGTTATCTTCCTTTATATTCAGAATTGATTATGGACTTTAAAGCCTGAACATATATTATCTTGATAAAAGAAATGATTTCCATAAAATATCAATTCTACTATTTCAAGAGTTACAGTTCTCACCCATCATTTATTTTTAAGTAATATTTAAGACATATTGTTTATATCGAAATATAGATGCATATACATGTACTTACTTCGATTTTATTCGTCTGTTTCACTTCTCAAAATGATCAACAGGAGCATATAAGCAACGGTTAAATACCGTTGGCAATTGCTCAAAAACACCAGATGTTGCATCTGAAATTGCAAGGTTGGACTGTTGAAATAAGATACTTCTGCATTGTCAATGACTAATCGAGGTAATGACGCAGAAAGGAGTTCATAAAATATAAAAATATTAAATCTGATAAGACAAAAAGACAACGTGTTGCATTTTCTTGTACCGAATACTCTCTTGTAACAACTTGTATAACCCAATACAGACATACTAATCCATTTCCAAATTAAAATCCTTAAGTAATCCTATCCTGCCAAATTAGTTTAATAGTGACCTTCCACCATGGAAACGAGGTCGGATACTCCAGGCAAACGTGATGATTGATTTTTATTTTTGTGAAATTGCCAGTTTTTTTGGGTTTTTTGGGTTTTTGGGTTGTTTTGTTTTTGCTTTGGTATATTTGTAGGTATATAAAATAACATTCTACACGATATTAGGATTATTATTTATAATCATAATTATGATTCCCCACTACCGAAGGTGGGGAATCATATTGTTTTCGTTCTGTTTCTTCTTTTTCTTATTATTATTATTATTATTCTCTCAAGACCATATGCTGATGCTTATCTCGGGAACGGCTTGATGGATTTAGATGAAATTTGCTACCAATAATCTGTTGTCTGTGTAGATAATCAAGACGCGTTCATTTTCGTTATCTTGAAGGTGGGTGGGTGGGTGTAAATTGCTTAATTAAATACGTAGTTAAATAGCCGGGGAAACCAATTCTGAATGAACATAAGCTGGTTACGACACTTTAATTATACCAAGCAAATGCTTTCACCTATGAGTTAATCCGATTAGTAACCGTCAAAAACATTTTTAAAACCACAGCTTGTCACGTCACACGCCTGTAATGAAAACCTTTCACACTGAGCTGAATGGTGTATACAATTTGCCTTAATAGATCGAAGAAGGTAAGCGTATCGAAATGGCTTGGGGGTATTCTGTTAATCACTGACTGTGGAAGTAGAAGACTGCCCACTTTTTAAGTTTACACCAATGAAATTTCTCCTTTTACTGACTGACACTTTCCTAATGACCGGTATGTCGTTTTTTCCTTTAACCGGACTTTATATAGTTTGTTGAAATATATTGGAAAATTGACGCTATGGTGATGCATAAGATGAGAATTATATTAAAATTTAAAATGAAATCTAGAACATTTTTTTAAAAACTATTTTGTTCCCTCAGTCGTGATCACGATCTATGGGGCACCACTATTTATTTTTCCCGAAATCATACTCGTAAAATTTAGCCAAAAATTGTAAATAAAATTAAGTTATTATAACTACCATTTTGTATATTATAGAATAATTATTTTGTTGTAAACATTTCAATTTTATGTACCATTTCCATGAACATTGCCAAAATATTGTACTATATTGTATATACACTCATTAGTTGTAAAACATTCGGTGAAAATAATATATATACAAATGTATATATATATACGAAAAAATGAGGAATATTCTTGACCGAGACGAAATATTCTTAACTAGGGTTACAAAAATTCATATATTTTGACTGAGTAGATATATCGTTATGATCATGGACCTCAAACATATAGGAATAACCGATATAAGTCCCGTAATTAAAATACAAACAGATGGCCTCCTAAGATGTGTATTGCGCATTGAATCACGATTATTAATCAATAAACTTTTTTTTTTTAAATATTAAATCAACATCACAAAAATTTTATTTTGGATTTTACAATAATTCCGAGTCCATCGGTGTTTATACTGTCTGACGACATCGGGAGGGCACCTGGGTATATCCTCAGGCAATGTCGACACGCTCCAATATTACCTGGATCTACCTGCCCATAATTAGAAGGACTTACATTCACACCTAAGACGACGATCTTAATCAACTCATTCTTTAAGACCAGTCGTTAATTACTGTGTTTATTCAGTGACACTCGTCGATCCGTCACTGGCTTCAATGTGTTATCACCTGGTAATTACTGGTGACCAAGATACCAGTGAACTTAGAAAACTTGTGGCCAGAAAAATCGCAAAGCGCCGTTTTTTGTCGCCAGTTAAAGAAAAAAATCGCAATTGGCGACGTTGGCGATGCCCAGCACAAACCCTCCCATACGTGTTCATTCATTGTAACACGCGGCGACGCCGAATCAGAGGCCTGAGAGGGGTTCTACGAGTTTTCTTATTCAATGAAATTCATTGAAAACGTCACTTCCTATGCCGAGAAGGCCTTCCAATGTACGATTTTTCTTAACTAAAAACTTTAATTCAAATCTACTTTAACTTTCAAAGAAATTTAAAAAAGTAATCAAGGTATGATTTTTTTAGTTTACCAGGTCGGCGCTGTACAAATGTACTTCAAACACAACTGCCTTTAGAATGTAACCGTTCATCAAGGCAATATATACACAACATTAAAAACGCATGTGACGCGAAAATCACAAAATTTACTTGTTGATTAATAATTAAACAACAACATCTCTTGTTCATTTATTGTTTTATTCAATCTTGTAATTCATATATGAAGGGCCGTAACTTTGATGTAAGACTACCTGCACATGCAAGTACCCGACTCGACTAGTGTATTACGTCAAATGTTGTATGTGTCAAAAAGTATCCTTTTTGGCGACACAGTAATGAAATTGACAACAACATTTTACAACTGGCGATTTGCTTGGCGACAGACTTTTCCAACCCAGCGCTAACCCTGCTAGGATCTTTTCACCAGATATATGCCATAAATTATTTATGGATGGTGGGGAATCATTCGTAACTGGTATCCCAGTTACAATCTCTAGTTAGTATTAGATTCGTTAAAACATTAATTCTAACATGACATGCGTTTTCCTTCATATCAAACATGAAGAAAGCCAGCCGTGGTATAACAAACGATATACCAATTGCTGTTCCGGTTTAATGACGTACTCATTTGTTTATCTTATGACGTCATGCTTTGTGTCGCAAACAATGGTTGTGACGTAATTTTCATTCATAAAATCATTTATTTCAATGGAGGTAATATCAACAGCCGAATTGTTTCAATGAATCTTTTTGCAAAAACTAGTAGATAATAAAATGTACTTCCGAAGAAAGAGTTCGCAATGCTCATTTCAGTCATGTTAGAATTGAAATAATACACGGGCCGGAGTTCACATGCTTCATCACCTCGTGATATATTTTTTCGCATGTAAACTCCGGCCTGTGTATTATTCGACGATATACCACAGGTAAATGATTGATTATTTCTTAAATAAAAATTGAAACAAAATTATATACAACGTGATCAAAATGTAATTGGTGGTATTTAAAATGGAAGTTAACGTTCCATTTTAAAACTAATAACACGTGCCCGAAAAAGCTTAATCAATCAAAGTTTTATTTCATGCACAACCCTCACAAGATAAGGCAGACGAGCGAAAACAACTGTTACAAACAACAACCTGTCGCCTGATACAAACAGATGACTCGATGATCAATAATCATCCTCCAATTCCCTGATACTTTTTTATATCTCTGTGGCCAGGAATGGCCTTAATATTTTGATGCTCCATACGTCCATGTTCCTTTCACTCAATTTTGATTACACACATGGCGGGTGTAGTTAGCTAAACAGGAGGTGCTTACCCTTCCGGAGCACCCGGACTTTCCTGGTGGAAGTTCACGTGTTTTACCTAACTTGTCAGTTCCAAAGTTTTATACTTTGCTTCTGGATTGTGAATCGGACATTGATTAGTATGTTTGTTTTTTATTTAAATAGTTTTCAAGTGAAATTGTTAAGTCTGTTTTAAGATTCCGCGCATGAACACATTTTAGCAATAGCTATTATCTGTAATGGTTGAGGTTCTTCAAAAGTAATTACACAGCACCTTCATCAGATTATCTGTCTCTCATACAGTCCACTAAATGTGTTGATCTTATACCAATTTCAGGATAGTAATTGTACGTCCAGTAATTTCTGTCTTTAGCAAAGTCTCATAGCGTGCTACTTGTTTGGAAGTGCTTCCCCTTCCGAAGCACCCGACCTTACTTCCTTGGTGGAATTTCACGCGCCTAACCTGACTTGTCAGTTCCAAAGTTTTTAATTTGCTTCTGGATTGTGATTCGGACATAGATTAGTATGTTTGTTTTTTGATTGTTTGAATAAAATAATGATTAGTTTACCAACCGAGAGTAATATAAACGCCTTCATTTGTATCTATTAGGGTAGTTCTTGAGTTTTTCGGTATCAATATGAAAGAGGAAAAACTTGTTTTGTAACTTATTTTCTTTATTTACATCCAGTATATATTAAAAAAAATTGATATCACATATAATACAAACTAATTATATAATGTATAAATCAAACAAATTGTATTTAAACTTTTCTAGCAATAGCTTAATATCAAGGTATTTTGTTATGTTTCTAGAAATCTCTGTACACATTCAAAAAGAGATGAATTGCAGTGTTATTATTCTGTTTGCATTAATTTGCATAAAAGAACAATTCAACCAAATTCATTGTCAACAATTCTTCTTGAAACCATTTCAATTTCAATTCGTTGTTTTGAGTAAATTGTTCTATATATTTTTTCCAATCGTTTTCCTGCAATTGATCAAATATGGCATTCCATTTTTGTTAAGAAGTCGGAAGGATTTTCTTTTGTTGACATAACTTTAAATTTTTTTCTACTTTTATAAAAATATATTGTCTGCTATAAAAGGAGCTTTAGATTTGCCTAAACTGCATTCTTCATTACCTTTTAACATTTGTTTTGTGGATAATATCAATTAAAAAATTAAAAATTAAAAACAATTACTACATTTACTCTTGAACATAAATACACCAAGAAAATTTCCACTATCCTCAAATAGATCGGTCAACCCCTTTTCGTACCTAAAATATCGATTTATTGTCTATTTTAATACTGCCGTTGTACAATAAGATTGGTTAAAATTTGCTACTTGTAACATGTCTTTATCAATAATAACCATGATTTAAATACATCTTTTCATAACTAGTTTTTGAGGTTTTTCTTCACTTTTGATTATGTAATCTTCCCGCAAACTATATTTTGTATGTTAATGTATTTTTTTATCGATTACACTGTCCCAAATGAAATAAACAAATTGTTTTTAAGTTGGTCATATTTTTTAGTTGGGATTTAGTTGGTGATATCATTAGTGTTTCTATAAATGTATTTTTTTCCATTTACGTAATATTGCTTCTTCCCGAAGATATACGAGGGGAGGTAAAAAGTTCATAGAACGTGGTATATGTTGCCGCAACAAACCATACATTTTATTATTATTTTTCAATATAGTCCCCATTTACCCCAATGCACTGAACCCACTTTTCTTTCAGACTGCCTATACCTTTGAAATAGAAGTCTTCGGTTTGGTCCTGAAACCATGCCTCTGTGGCAGCCTTAAGTCCATCATCATCAGGAAATCTGATTCTCTGTAAATGGGATTTTAAATTTCTAAATAGGAAATAATCACTGGGTGCCAAATCGGGACTGTAGAGTGAGTGATTAAGTTGTTCGAACTTGCATTCATGAATCGCTGCTTGTGCAATCCTTGACTTGTGCACAGGAGCATTGTCGTGAAGAAGCAATACCCCTCGGCTGAACTTTCCCCTCCTTTTTAATTTAATAGCAGATTTCAGCTGCTTCATTAGATCAGCATAGTAAGCCCCAGTGATAGAGATTCCAGCAGGTTTATAATTGATTAACAGAACACCATTAGAATCCCAAAACACAGTGGTCATGACTTTGCCAGCTGATGGTTGGGTTTTGAATTTCTTTGGTGGTGGTGAGCCAGGGTGCTTCCATTGCATGGACTCTTTTTTGGTTTCTGGGTCCTAATGATGAATCCATGTTTCATCATCAGTTACTAAACGTAAATAGAAGTTCTCCGGGTTATCATTATAAATGTCAAGAATCTCCCGACTTGACTGGAGTCTTTGGAAGCGATCCTGCACATTAAGGTTTCTGGGGACCCATCTTGCGGATACTTTTGACATCCCGTGTTCGTGGATAACCGTGTATACACTTCCATGTGAAATGTCACACTCCCTAGCTATGTCATCAATCCTAATTCGACGATCATTCATGATGAGAGTCTCCACAGACGTGACTATTTCCTTTGTGATGGCATCAGCTGGCCGACCTGACCGTGGACCATTCTTCAGTGAGGTGCGCCCACGTTTAAATTCAGCTGATCATTTTGCCACAGTGGAATAGGCAGGACTACTGTCACCGTACACCTCGGCCATTCGCCGGCGAATATCTTTGGCATTTGATCCCTCTACTGTGAGGAACTTTATTACTGCCCTAAACTCAACATTTTGATTTTCCATCATTGCTTGATGATCACCAACTTTGAATGTTTTTGAGAATTACACAAATATGTTGTGACAAATAAACTTGATATGTTTAAAATTGCGAAATGTTGTGTTGTCTAAATAAGTAAAAAAAAACATGTGTGTTACGCTTGGCGGAATACGCTGTTCTATGATCTTTCTGACTTTCCCTTTTAATATCACAAAGTTACTGTGTTAATTGTTAACTGCATTATTATGTTTAAAGTGGTTAAATATTTGTTATTATTATCGCTATTCCAGTTGAGATTATTGACCATTTGTTTTGATCCATGTGTTATGTGTCCTTTTATTTATAAATGTTATAAATAAATTCCATTTTTATACACTTACAGTTATTTCTGTTAAGTAATTGTTCCCAAGAATCCATTATTTTTATCTTTCAATTGCATTTTTGGCATTGCTAGCAAAGTGTGGAATTTCCAGCACAGGGCTCTCTCTCACTTATTTTCGAACATACTGGTTGTCAGGAAGAATTTTACATTAAATCAGATTATTTAGGATTTATTATAATGGTAGTTTTTAAGCACAGTTCCTCTATTATGGAGTGAAAATTGCTTAATTTATATATATATATTTTTAATTCATGTTCTGGGCAATATTCAGCATTGATGGCTGAGCATTGTCAGACTTATCTTTTATAAAGTATAAAAATTACTCAGAAATAAGAAACAAGTACTGGTAAAATTTCAAAACTTCTCATAGTTATTTAATTTCAATTTGAATAATTTTCCAAATAATGTAATTTAGACAAAAAGACAGTTTTTCAGGTGTTTTATTTCACGTGACGTCATACTATTTTCTGATATTCAATATTTCTGGTAGTATTTTTATTTACTTATTTATTTATTTTTTATTTATTTACATATGTATTTGTTTTAATTTCATGATTTTATAGACAAAATGTGGTTTTTATCATTACAATGTATACAGTCTTCATGTAATATTAGGTCAAATTATGTTTTGTTGTAGATAAAAAGACCTTAATTATCTATCCTAGTGAGCTTGAAATAAAAGACACGACTGATTCCTCAAGTTCTGCTTCATATTTAGACTTATGCCTGAATTATGACGCACACGAAAGGCTACATTTGAAAATTTATGACAAACGTGATGACTTCAATTTTTTTATTGTCAACTTTCCTTTTTTATGCAGCAATATACCTGCTTCTCCTGCTTATGGTGTATTTGTTTCCCAATTAATACGCTATGGTAAAGCTTGTTCCCACTACGGAGACTTTGAACAACGAAGTAGGCTGCTTGCAAATAAATTGTTAACTCGGGGATATTGCAAGCCTAGGCTTATCAAGGCTCTCAAAAAGTTTTATGGCCGTCATCACAGTATTGTTGACAATTGTGATGTCTCTGTGTCCAGAATTGCCCTGGATATTTTTGACGTCTCATAGTTCCATGTTCCTTTCACACAATTTTGATTACAGACGTGGCGGGTGTAGCTAGCTAAACAGGAGGTGCTTACCCTTCCGGAGCACCCGGCCTCACTTTCCTGGTGGAAGTTCACGTGTATAACCTAACTTGTCAGTTCCAAAGTTTTTACTTTGCTTCTGGATTGTGATTCGGATATTGATTAGTACGTTTGTTTTTTTTATTCACATAATGTTTGTTTTTGATTAATTCCAATATTGTGGAAACGTAAAATAGATTAAAATACAATACAAGTAATAATATTAAATAAATTGACTGTTTTTTCGTAATTTTACTAAAATATCCATATTGCAAGACCAGGCATAAAAGTAGCTTAAATAAAATGTATCATTAGATTTTGAGCCGCTGACAAGTTGATGTATTCTAAAAGTAGCTCGAATAAAATGAACCATTAGAGTTTGAGCCCCTGACAATCTGAACTGAACCGCTTGGTCACTACAGTATTATTCGATCTAATGTTGTTCTTTTCTTTTCATAGTTAGTAAGGGGTATTTTCTAAATCAAGATCAAATATTATTCCACATACGTAAAAAGCGTATTCCCCCATTGAAAGTTAGATCCTACGCATATTCTCTGTTGCATCATATTCCAAATGTTGAGATTTACCTAATTTTATTTTAGTCCTGAAATTTTTACAGAGAAAGTTAGATCTACTAAAGCTCGCATACGCAAAGTCTCTGAACCATCAAGTATAAGACAAAAATCGTAAGCGAAAATATATTTGATTTAATTATTAGTATTAATTCTGATTGTTTTTATTATAGCTTTCTTTCGAATTTTTATGGTAGTATTGCGACAAAGAGGAGAAATAAATACGGCGATAAGAGATCTCCCTGCCTACAACCTCTTCGTAAAAAGTATTTATCCAATTTTTATAGATATCCCATAATGAAAAAGGTCTGAAACTTTATTCAGAGTTAATAAGAAGAAGTAAACTAGGAATATTATTTTGTTCCTATATCGCATTATATCATATATAAGTCTTGTGTTTTTCCCTATATATCCCCGGGATTTAAACCTGTTTGTTCTCTACTAATGATATTTTCCAGTGACGAGTTAATTTTCATAGCTATGGCTCCAGATCTTATTTTATAAACTGTACTTAAAAGTGTTGTTTGGCTCCAGTTTTTTCAGATGGTTTGGTTTTCCTTCTTTTAGTATTTAAAAGTGGAAGAACATTAACTTCCTTACTTGTATTGGATCCCTTTACTTCACAAAAATCCTTACAGGGAAAGGTATTTATTATGTTATTCTATATGAAATACTAATAACAACATACTAATCCCTGCCCGAATCACAATCCAGAAGCAAAGTAAAAACTGAAATCGACAGGGTAAGCACCTCCTGTTTAGGTACCTAAAACTGCCATGTGTGCAATCAAAATTGAGTGAAAGGAACATAGATTATATGTTAAATATACCCAGGGCAAACCTTGACACAGAGACATTAAACTTATCAACAATACTATTACGACGGCCATAAAACTTTTTGAGAAGCCTAGGCTTACAATATCTTTGAGTCAACAATTTATTTGTAAGCAGCTTGCTTCGTTGTATGAAGTTCCCATAGTAGGAACATGTTAAACCATAGCGTATTAATTGCGAAACAAATACATCTTTAGCAGGAGAAGCACGCATGTAAAACACTTTACACCAATCTCGTACATTAAAATATTTTCACAAAAGTATTAAACAAATTATCCACTTGATATTCTTTTACAAAAATGGTAGGCCAAAATAAAATATTTAGGACTGAAAGGGGATTTTGGTTATTTTCTCAAGAACCATACGGATATCAAATAAATATATTCTGAAGATAACATCACCAAAATGTTAGAGTTTTTGATAGACAACGTATTTGTTTCGCATTATAATTTATCAATACATTTTCGATATACCAGTGGGCACAAACTGTTCACAATTGAATACTTAATTATTTCTTTGCTTATATCATGCAGAATTTATGTAGAACTCTGTTAAACCTGAAAAAGACTGTCGGCAAATCATTCGATTAATAATCCTAAATTTGCAGATTATGCGGATTTCTTGTCATTTCTCCCATTGAGCTTATAATAAAGGATACGGCTGATTCATCAAGGTTTGCTTCATATTAAGAGTTATACCTTAATTATGACGTCAACATTTGAACCTGTATGACCAACGTGCTGGCTTCAAGTTTTCTATTTTCAACTTACTTTTTTATGCAGTAATATACCTGTTTCTCCTGCTTACTCCTGGAGTACTTGTTCCAAATAATACGCTATAGTAGAGCTTGTTCCCCCTACTAGTTTGTTTTTTTTGTCTGGGGAGATGTCCAAGTTTATTCATTAAACAGGAACATTTTTTATCAACCATAAATTTGGATTGTTTAGTCGACTAAGATACTTATGTGCCATACAAGCTGAAATCAAGTTTAAAAAATATTTGTTGTGTTTCGAATTATTATTTATACACAAACCATCGGTTTGAAGTTTTAATTCAAACTGTTTAAATGTCAATTAAAATCCATAAAATTACACTATTCACTTCGAACAGTTAAACACTTAAAATCAAAATATTTCTCAATTTAAAGATAAATATATTAGAAGTAGTTGATCTATAATGCAAATTGTATAAAAATGATGGGTTTAAATTTGATTTTGAAATAAACTGGCAACTGCAAAATTATAAGAAGAATTTGAAGATTATATGGTAAAATTGGAATAAGGTCAGAGTGATTATAATTTGTTTACCTTATAAACATAAGGTAATTCTAATTGATTATAGTTATATTCGTCAAAGTTAACACAAAATTTTATACAAGCTTAAAAATATATCCGTTCTAGAATGGCCTGGTAATTTTCCGTACATGATCTGTGGAATAATTTAAGGAAGGAAGCAGCTGATGATAATCCTAGATCAAATTAAAGTCTTTGGAAGTCTAGAAAATTCATTGGTATAAGATAACAAAATCACAATGCAAGGCACTGTTTTAAAGTATGCCAAGACGAATAATGGCCGTCATCAAAACAATTGAATTGAATTCCGAAACGACCGTCTAGTGCTATAAAATAAACACACTTATGTAATTTTGAATTGATTTCACTTTTTTGTTTCATAATATGCATATTATACCGGTATTAATTTTATAGCACTAGACGGTAAATTCGGAATCTAATTCCTTATCAGTAGTCCTTTGACCAAAAGTTTGGAACCAAAAATTATTAAGGGAGTTAAAAAAATATAGAAAATAAATTTGACTAAGGAAATACTTTGTATGAGGATGTATACTTTAGTTTTTGAGTATTTTCAGATTTTCCCTAACAGGAAATTAAGAAAACTGTATATATTTGACAACACAAAAGTATTCATGGCGTTCTATCGCTTTTTTAATCTAAATTTGGAGACTATGTGATTGTCATCTACCCTAGTGAGCTTGAACTAAAAGAGACAACTGATTCTTTAAATTCTGCTTCAAATTTGGACTTATACCTCTGAAAATACTCAAAGCAAAGGTATACTACCTCATGCAAAGTATTCCATTAGCTAAACTTTCATTACCAATTTTGATTACACGCGTGGCGGATATAGCTAGTTAAACAAGAGGTGCGTACTGTTCCGTAGCGCCCGGTCTCACTTCCGTAGTTGACATCCGCGTGCTTTACCTAATATGCCATCTTCAGTTTTCTTACTTATATTTTGGATCGTGGTTCGGACATGGGTTGGTATGTTTGTTTTTGATTTATGCAGAACCTTGTTGAAGGAGAAACGACTGTCTTTATATCATTTTAAAGTTGTTAATCGCGTATTTTTCGACTTATTAAAAAATTGGTTTCACAATTTTGGTCCAATTGCTACTGATGAATTATATTCCGAAACGGCGTCTAGTGTTGTGATATTAACACTGGTAAATCTAATTAAATTACTGGGTCGGTATCTCTGCTGGTGGACTAACCATCACTAAGGATATCATAAAATCAGTCATCAACTTTTGTTTTATTGTCTTAAATTGCTGCTAGTTAAAATTTGAATATCCTCAAAAAATAAAGTATACTCCTTCATGCAACGTATTTCATTAGCTAAATTTGATCAGACATGATTTGGCCTTTGGATATTTTCCAACCCCATAAGAAATGGGTGGTTTCACAATTTTGATTCAGGCACCATTGATGAAGAATTGTATTCCAAAACGACTGTCTAATGTTATAAAATTAACACCGGTATATGTATTTTAAACCACTTGGTTGGTATATCTGCTGGTGGACTGAGCATCCCCGAGGATATCCTAAACTCAGTACGGAACACTTTTGTATTGACTGAAATGTACTATTGTCTACATTTGCTGCTGATTTAAATATATGAAAATCTTGAAAAAATACGTTGCTCTCCCTCATGCAAAGTATTTCCTTAGCTAAATTTGGTTGAATATATTTTTGTCATTTGGATATGTTTACAACCACTTGAACAACATTTTGAAACATTTGGTTTCAAAATTTTGTTTCAAGCACTACTGATAAGGAATTGTATTCCGAAACGGTCGTCTAGTGCTGTAAAATTAAGACTGGTATAATATTAATTAATATGCCGTGTTAGAGCTTGTTCCCTTCATGGGAACTTTAGACGACGAAGCAAACTGCTTACAAATAAACTACTGACCCAGGGATATTGCAAGACTGGGCTTATCAAGGCCATCAAAATCTTTTATGGCCTCCATCACAAAATTGTTGTTACATATGATGGCTACGGACGTAGTAGAAGACATGCAATCTACACATTCGCACCTTAAGTAATGAATATACACACGCGTTTTTTCCCGTTTTTATAGAACCTGCCATCATAACGATATTTTGCTTATTTAAGAAATTTATTATTTTCATAGTTATTGGATTGTATCCATTTTATTACAATTCACATCTCAAGGTACACGGCTAGGATTCATTTCTTAGACGAATCCAACTGTGTATCGAACACTTTTTTAATACTGAAAATAGTATCCTCAAGTGCTCTAACTTCGTGGTAGCGTCAAGTTCGTGGCATTTTGTTTATACCGGATATCAATCATAGGAAGCACATCACTGCACATGTTCAAAGTAAAAAAGGCGCCATAAGTGTTCAACTTTCCATTTTTGTTAGAAATATTTTAAAATATGTTTGAAAATTACGAAAATATGTAAAATTATCGGAAATTAAAATTTTTAGACAAATTTTACTATTCCCAAATTATTCTTAAACTATCTCATTATTTTTTCGTCACTTGTAAAATATATTAAGATGTAAACTATGTCGTCTGCAAGTAGAGACTCTGACTTATTTATCCGATCCTGGTTTGAAACATTTAGTACCAGGTAAATATATTTTATAATGAAATCAAAAACATGTGACACTTACGCCATTTTCAGTAAAATATATGCATTTTTCACTATATAATATGATGTAAAAACGGGTCTAAAACGAGGTCAATTGCTCATGTCATGCCGGAAGTGTATGATCGTTTTTTTCTTGTTATAAATTTTATTTTTTAACTAATTCTGTTGTTAATCTAAACTAGACTACTTAAAATATATTTTTTTAAAGAAAATAAGTTTTTTAGAATTAATCACGTAAAATCACGTGATCCGGGATACCTCCCACGAACTTTCCACACATTCTTCAAAATAGCATCTAACTGGAGGGTATTGTTTACAAACGATGTTTACCGGTATTTAACGAAAATAACCAAGGTTATTTCCGGTTTTGAAACTGATTTGACAAGAAATTTGAACCAAGACTCAAATGTTTATTGTTTGTTGACGATTGCCAATTAATTTTTTGACACAAACTGTTAGTACCACGAACTTAGGACACACGAGGATACATTTTTAGTTTCAACGGAACTGTCTCAAAAGTGATCAAAGATCGACATTTACTTCACATAAAATGATAAAATAACAAATTCAGTTTATTTTGGTACGGATTTTGCCAAAATTTATAGATCATTACTGAATTGTGGTAATTTTAAGATACAAGAAAGTCGCGTAACAGTATATAAAGATTTATAGATCTAGTCTATTCTAAAAATATTTACATGGTGATTAAAAATAATCTTCATTTTTAAACGATGTAAACCTATTCAAAAGAAATAAATAAGAAAATAGCGATTTTTTGGTAAATCTACATGTAACTTGATTGTGTCAAGTTATATCGCGTTCTACCTTGGGTATACATTTTTAACATTAATTCTACATAAGCATAGGAAATGTTGCCATTTTCCGACAGAGACCTAAAATATCAACTTTGGTCTTGGAAGGTAAATCTACTTTTAAATTGGACCTTTTCACGAAAAGTAAAGGAAAGTTCTTTGTCGGCGCATAGTGCATCATTATTTTCTGCCTGTTAGATGCTTTCACACAAGACAATCCGCGAGAAAACTGCTTCAAAAATATCCGAGTTACCACAGTTTTCCCATAATGGTGACAGATAGGCTAAATGTATGCTTGTCAGTACTATTATATACTAGTAGGAACAGAAAGAGGCTCAGTATTTTTTGTTTCAGTAACAGTATCCCCTTGTTTTCTGACTATTTTTACCTTTTTTCATATCGAGCGCACGCAACAACAAAACCAATTTATATATGTTGAAGATATTCATGAACGCATCTATGTTGAAAATATCTTTTTGGTTGTGCCGCGATGGGTATGAATATTGAAATATATTCTCAAAATACGACAAATACACGATAAAACCGCCATTACGTCTCCGTGGTAACGTTGTCGTGACGTCATCAGACATGAAGTGAAAAATTAAACTGAAATCAACAGTCCATATCAAGGTTGTGTTGTAACATAAATATTACAAGTTATGTCGCATTTTATTTTGTGATTTTTTGGGGCCGAATATGCCGCCTATCGTACTATCTCCTTTGTCCTGGATAAACCTGTTCCTGGAAAATTAAGTATCATAAGTTGATTAATGCATCCCGATTATTACCTATACGTTTTTGATTTTAAAAACTAAAATATATTATTTCAGAAAGATGATACATAGAAAAAGGTTTTATATTTTTTAAAATTAAAGATGTTACTGAAGCTAAAACCGACACATGTTGTGAGGTGTTATTAATGGTATTTAAAGTTGAAGTTTACGCTTCATTTTGTGATAAATGACATATACACCGACTAATAATTATCAATTGCTTTTTAAGATAATAAATGTCTATAATTATAGAGATACGCCAAATGTAGCGGAAATATCTATACACAGCCTGTCGCCAAATCTGAAAGATATCCTAGATGAACACATGACTCGGTAATCAAGAACCTCTCCCATCTTTACATACCTTCAGGGTATTTACTAGCAAGTCACCCCCAACTTAGCCAAAAACGGTTTCGTGGAATGTGATGGGACTTTGTACACTTGTTCCTTATAACAAGTAGTTTTACCTGTATGTCACATGTCGTTCGTTGAAATAGAAAGGGAGATAATAACAATGTCACACTCTACTGATTTTGCAGTCTAGAAAAGCAACTAATGGACCAATGTTGATGACAATAAGTGCCTTTTGGGGGTCACATCTTATTGGTTAAAACAGAAAGGGAGATAATAACGATGTCACATTCTACTGATTTGCACTCTAGAAAAAAACTACTTGACCGATTTTGATGAAAATAAGTTTATAGGTACAATTTTAGATGCTCTACGTGTTGCGCCACCCAGACGGTCAGTGTGACTTAGTTTTCATGGTCAAGCGATTTTCTTTAATAATATAAAGTTTAATAGGACAATTTTGATGAAATCTGAAATAAAATTAATTGAACGATTTTGATGAAAATTGGTTTATAGGTATGATATTAGATACTATATATGTTGCGTCACCAAGTCGGTCATTATGACCTAGTTTTCATTATCCAATGATTTTCTTTAAATAATTTTATGAGTTATGAATGAACTTTTGTAAACAGCATAGCTCAAAAACGGTGTGGTGGAATGTGATGAGACTTTTTGGGGTCACATCCTATTGGTTGAAATAGAAAGGGAGATAATAACGATGTCACACTCTAATGATTTTGCACTCTAGAAAAGAAACATATTTACTGATTGAAAAATTATAGCATATTATAGTAAACATCATAGCTCAAAATCGTTGTGGTGGAATGTGATAAGACTTTGTACACTTCTTTCCTATGACATGTAGTTGTGCCTTTTAGGGGTCACATCTCATTGGTTGAAATAGAAAGAAGATAATAATGCTGTCACACTCTACTGATTTTGCACTCTAGAAAAGAAACTAATGGACCAATTTGATGAAAATTAGTTTATAGATACAATTTTAGATGTTCTATATGTTGCACCACAAAGTCGGTCATTGTGATCAAAAACAAACATACTAATCCATGTCCGAATCACAATCCAGAAGCAAAGTAAAAACTTTGAAACTGACAAGTTAGGTTAGATACGTCAACTTCCACCAGGAAAGTGAGGCCGGGTGCTCCGGAAGGGTAAGCACCTCCTGTTTGGCTAGCTACACCCGTCACGTGTGTAATCAAAATTGTGTGAAAGGAACATGGAACTATGAGACGTCAAAAATATCCATGGCAATCCTGGACACAGGGACATCAAAATTATCAACAATACTGTAATGATGGCCATTAAACTTTTTGAGGGCCTTGATAAGCCTAGGATTGCAATATCCCTGAGTTAACAATTTATTTGCAAGCAGGCTACTTCGTTGTACAAAGTCCCCGTAGTGTGAACAAGCTCTACCATAGCGTAATAATTGGGAAACAAATACACCATAAGCAGGAGAAGTAGGTATATTGCTGCATAAAAAAGGAAAGTTTACAATAGAAAAATTGAAGTCATCACGTTTGTCATAAAGTTTCAAATGTAGCCTTTCGTGTGCGTCATAATTCAGGTATAAGTCTAAATATGAAGCAGAACTTGAGGAATCAGTCATGTCTTTTATTTCAAGCTCACTAGGATAGATGACGTTTACATAATCTCCAAATTTAGGATTGTTAAGAGACAGAACGTCATCTTTATATATATGTATGTTGAGTTGAATGATTTGGCAACAGTCTTCTCTCCAGATTTAACAAGGTTCTGCATAAATTCTGCTTCATAAGAATAAAAAAACAAATCAGCAAGCAATGGTGCACAGTTTGTACCCATTGGTATACCGATTGTTGCTGAAAAACTATATTACCAAACATAACAAATATGTATCTATCAAAACTCCAACATTTTGTTGATGATACTTCAATATATTTTTGTTTGGAATCCGTATGATGCTTGACAAAATAACCAGAATCCCTGTTTAGCACCAGATATTTGTATCTTTGCTTACCATTTTTGTAAAAGAAAGACGATGTGAATGATTTCTTTAAGACGTTCTTTCAATTTAGAATGAGGGATAGTGGTGTATAGTGTAGAAAAATCAAATGTTTTATACTTTTTACATGAGATAAAGCATTAGAAGCAAGATGTTCAAGTAATTCTTTAGAATTTTTGAGAATCCACATATGGTTGATTCCAGATGTAGAATATACTTTTTCTGAATAAGACTGAAGACCATCTTTGACGATTGTCAAAATTTGTGTTAGAGTTACTGATAATGATTTAATAGTACATTTAGACGAGCCTGCTATATATCTTTCCTTGTATGGATTTTTTGGAGTTTAGGAATCTAATACAAGTAAGGAAGATCAAGATCTTCCTCTTTAGGATTGATAGCGAAAGACTCGAGAACTCCCCTATGGTTGGAAAGAACTTCATCTTTGGTAAAATTAGTGATTTAAGCCCCATTTATACGGCGAGAATTGCATACCTAAGTATTTTTTACTTATATGTAAATTTACTCACATATGAAAATGTTGTCGTATGAACATCTTTACATATACGCAAATTTTACTCATGTTAGTAAATTTTCACCTAGTAGGGACCAAGTGAAAATTTGCTAAAGTGTGTGAGTATTTTATACTAAGGTATGCAAGTTTTGCTACAATGTCGTATGAACACACAGTAACATCTACTCACATAATTATTTTAAACATATAGAATTCCAATATGGATGCCAAGTTATTTATTTCTATGGTTTTATATTCATTCAGTGTCATGTGATGCAGGAGTGAATATGGGTGTGTTTGTAATCTGCCTTGTACCAGAAAACGTTATTTAATTGAGTTGGTCCACTATACAATGTCACAAATTAACATTATATACATCACATTGTATTGGAACCGAGTTAACCAACAGGTGCCCATTGTAAAAGAAATCCACTCTCCACATATGGTGTAACAATCGGGGATCGAACTCATAGCGGTTAAAGAACCTAATCACTTTTAGTCACCCCATCCCTCATTGGTTTGTCATAAATATACAGTAAAGAAGATATCAAAAGTTGTAATTAAAATAGTTTTATTTGACAAAAGCTCAAAAACTGGTGACAAACTGTAACCAAAATTTGACGTTTTACTAGTTTTCAAAGAGAAAGTGGTTGAGCAACAAAACCCAACCACAAAATGTAGAGAAAATTTACTAATGAATTGTCCATGAAAGGCGATGCCATGTCGTACAAAGTGTTTTAGGAGAACAAATGTTACAAGCATCATCATCTTCAACATCAAAATGATTTTCACCATCAAGTTCAATAAAAATTATTCCATCGATCCCTAAAGAATTAATTTGCAGTTTCATATACAATGATGAAGCTTGACTATTTTGAGTTAGGGGCCCACATCACTTCAGAAAAGAAGTTTTAATGTAATAAATACCGAATATGTGTAAACATTGTGGGGCCACAGGCTGAGTTTCAGGATACATAATGAGCTATTGGGACTCTGCTTATCTGAATCCCTGATATATGTTATGAGGAACAACACAAGCTCCTTTTACAGAACAAGCAAACAGAACATGGGTTTCAAACCTTTTTTGCAAACACCACAATGGACATTTCAAGCAACCCAAATAGATCGAAGATCAAATGTCGTTTTACCCTAACTAGAAGGTAGATAAATGTGTACTGTGCTGGTGTAAGATTTAGTTTGTTTGTATAAGGCTTAAGAAACCCAACGTTTTTAAAGGATATGCCATATAACATTTTTGAATATATTTTATGATTAAATTTAAAATGGTGTATGACAGATTTGCTGGATGACCGAGTTAACTGCTCCTTTGTCTTTTCAATAGCCCAGTATCAAACCAGTGCTTAAATAGAAAGGAAACGTTCCTCTTGTCTGATAATCAAGTATAAATTGTTCAGTGTTCATAATGAAAATGATCCAAAATTGGTTAAAAACTTTAAATTTACTTATGGTACATAAATTATGTATGAACGCAAAGCAAAATATACTTTTGCTTACATAATCAAAAACAAACATACTAATCCATTTCCGAATCACAATCCAGAAGCAAAGTAAAACTTTGGAACTGACAAGTTAGGTTATACACGTGAACTTCCACCAGGGAAGTGAGGCCGGGTGCTCCGGAAGGGTAAGCACCTCCTGTTTAGCTAGCTACACCCGTCACGTGTGTAATCAAAATTGTGTGAAAGGATTATGGATTTATGAGACGTCAAATATATCCAAGGCAATCCTGGACACAGAGACATCAAACTTATCAACAATACTGTGATGACGGCCATAAAACTTTTTGAGGGCCTTGATAAGCCTAGGCTTGCAATATCCCCGAGTCAACAATTTATTTGCAAGCAGCCTACTTCGTTGTACAAAGTCCCCGTAGTAAATTTACATATGAGTAAAAATACTTAGGTATGTAATTCTCGCCGTATGAATGGGGCCTTTAGTTTTCATGGTCCAGTCATTTTTTTTAAATAATTTTATGAGATATTGAATGAAATTTCATAAAAAGCATAGCTCAAAAAACATTGTATAGAATGTGATGAGACTACCTATTGCAATCAAACTTGGTTTATATCTACGACTTTATATACTCTACATGTTGCAACACAGAAAAGACAATTTTGATGAAATTTCAAAAGAAATTAATTGACCTATTTTGATGAAAATTAGTTTATAGGTACAATATTAGATGTTCTACATGTTACACCACGAAGTAGGTCATTGTGACCTTGTTTTCATGATACAGTGATTTTCCTCTATAATTTTATGAGTTATTGAATGAACTTTTGTAAACAGCATAGCTCAAAAACGGTGTGGTGGAATGTGATGAGACTTTTTGGGGTCACATCCCATGGTTGAAATAGAAAGGGAGATAATAACGATGTCACACTCTACTGATTTTGCACTCTAGAAAAGAAACATATTTACTGATTGAAAAATTATAGATGCTCTACATGTTGGACCACAAGGTCAGTCATTGTGACCTGTTTTCATGGTCCAGTGATTTTCTTTAGTAATAGTATGAGTGATTGAATGAAATTTTATAAAACGCTTTTCTCAAAATATTGGATAGAATGTAATGAGATTTCGATCAAACTTGGTTCATATCTATGACTTTATATGCTCTACATGTTGCAACACAGAAAAGGTCATCATGACCTATGTTTTATGGTCCAGTGATTTTCTTTGATAATATAAAGCTTAATAGGATGAAACTTGGTTTGTAAGTACATCTTCAGATGCTTTTTCTATTTCAACGCAAAGTTGGTCATTGGACCTATTTTTTCATTGACAAGTGATTTTTACCTGAGGGTTGCAATACCTTAGATAGTAAAATATTAACGTCTTGTTATAAGTGTGCATATGAAAACATCATAATTATATAGCATCTGTGCATACAAAATAACAATTTCCAGAAATAATTACACCTTTATCATCTATCATTGCTACTACTTACACTATCAATTCTTTTCTAATGTACAAAGTTACCACCATTTGGGGTGACTTACCAAGCAATTGGGTCCTGCTCAAATGTCTAGTTTTTAGTAGCTTCACAACTTAAGAGCAATAACATCATTAAATTTAGGAACAACATTTTAGCAGGTCTTATTCATAAATAACTCTGAAAGCTAGGGCCTTCTAAAAGTATTTGCACCACACTATTCATAAAATCACCTCTGTCTCACATCTGTGGGTTTTATATAAAGCTAAAACGTGGTTATCATGTCTACTTTCATATTATATTAGATCCCGTGAATGATCAAAGTTGGGTATATTACGATCTGTGCATTGTTCCTATTTTTGCTTGTGTTCATGTTGCAGAAACTATTGCCAAAGTTAGGGATCAGGTAGGCGAGTTCGAATTCAAGAAATAATGCAGGCATTAGGCATTTCACATGGCAGCATTTTAACAATCTAACATGATTATTTAAGTATGCTAACAGCACATTGGGTCTGAAAATCTTTGCAATGAGCAAATGGCAACCGAAGCATCAGTACTAACATTGATACAAGATATACATATCTATTAATCCAAGTTGGTTTGCTCATTTACTGGCAGGTGTTATTCACAAAATTTGCTTGTTTTTATATCTAGTGCTAAAAAAGGACTCTGCTATTGTAAAGCTTGTTCTCACTATGGGCACTAAAACAACCAATAAAGCTGCTTATAAATAAATTACTGCAAGATTATGTTAATGAAGGCCCTCGAAAAATCATGTCAAACATTACAATATTGTTGATTAGTATGATGTCTCTGTATTCAGAATTATCCAGAATTATCCTGGATATAATTTACATCGCAGGGTTCCATGTTCCTTTCACTATATCAGCAGCTACCAAAAACAACAATGGGGGGGGGGTGTATGACCTCTGGACAGTTGCGCTAATAAATAAAATAAACACTGTTTAAATTATTAAATTATTTATTGTCACATTACACACATTAAATGCAAAGTCATTCAATCATACACTTTCATCATTTTTGTTCCCTAGAAAACATCAGAATAAATTATTGGTAAATATATAATTTACAATGAGATAACCAAATCATCTATATGAACAATAAATTCATCTTTAAATTCAGCACAATGAGTTTACTGTCCCTTTAGACAAATTTTCTGTTTAATGTTTGTTTTTTTTAATATTACAAACAAATAAATTATACTTATTAAGAAGTAAAAGTAATGCTTACTTCAAAACATTTTCTGATTTTATTCATTAAGAGATTTTGAAAATATTATGACAATTTCACCTTTGAATCTGTACATCAAAATTTCAAGAAATTAGAAGCAACTAAAGTTTTTTTTTCCAAAATCATGTTTCAAATCCTTACAGGTATTTGGTGTATTTGTTGGACATGTTGTCACCCTGTCTGTTTAGTCAAAACTTTCAGTAGTTTCATATTTAAATCACAATCACACACAGCTTTTTCCTTACTTGGATTTAATAGTTTCGGTCATTTCAGGAACAGCCTGGAAGAAAGCAGAATATGTATATTGTATAGTGACTGGGTAAGTTTGTTTAAAGATTATTACATATTACAGCTTTTTGTAGTTTGGGAATACTAGTACATGTTTAATCTATACTATACAACCATGATACACTCCAGGTTGCTAATACTTATCAATTCTAAGAGATTAAAAAAAATTCTAAGAAAATCCTATTCTAATAATACATGTACTTCTAATAATTCCACTACAACAATATAACAAGAGACCTGATAAGCTCACCTGACAAATAATGGTTAGCTGATAGATTTCAAGAAAACATAAATACTGAAACCCTAATGTTAAAATCTTTGATAATAGTAACGATTTGAGGCTGAAATAGTGAAAACAAAAGAGAGGCCCATGGGCCTTAATGCTCACCTGAGGCCGAGTACATATCTCATGCAGAGGTTCAATGGTCAATGACATTAATTAAAAAGAAGTCCAAATTCTCAGCAGTAAGAGCCAATTATATGCAAAGATTTTTGCAAATTTATTATAGCTTGTCCTAAGAATGCTACATATAACATATCTAAAGTCTAGCTACAATACATTATTTCTAAACAGCTAAAGAATCTATATATCAAATTGAACATTAGGCCAATACCTACAATATTCTAACAACATGTCTATACAAAAAGTTTATAGTTTTTGAGATAATTAACCATTTTGTATTCATTTGCATCTATGACCTTGACCTTTGGACCCATGACCTTTATTCATATATCAAAATGATTGTTGTTCAAATGCCTACAGTATTCTGATATACATGCCTATTCAAAAGTTTACAGTTTTTGAGATAATGAACTATTTCAGTATTCATTTACATCTTTGACCTTGACCTTTGAACCTATTACCTTCACTCATATAGCAAAATGATATTTAGGCCAATGCATACAATATTCTAATATACATGCCTATACAAAAAGTTTATAGATATATTGACAAATACATAAATTTTAGCAATTTCCCCCTCAAGTACCTTGCCATTTTCCCATTTTGGCCCCTACAGTTACGATTTGTGCAAATTTGAAACTAGGTGCCCTAAGTATATTTTACATAAAATATCTAAGCTATATCTCTTGTAAGTTCAGAGGAGATGATTTTTAAAGATTTTCACACTTTTCCCCTTTATTTGTGCAAATCTGAAAGCCCCTCACCTAGACATCATATTACTGCCAAATATCATCCAATTTGGCTATGTAGTTTTGGAAGAGTTGATTAAAATGTGAAAAGTTTACAATATGGTTTTTTGGTATCTGTGACCTTGACCCTTGAACATATGGCCTTAATATATCAAAATGATTGTGATGCCAAAACCTAATCTTCTAATATAATGCCTATACAAAATGTTTCTAGTTTTCAAGATAATTAACCGTTTTGTTATTGTTTGGCATCTGTGACCTTGACCATTGAACCTGACCTTTTTCAATTCATCAAAATGAACGTTACATCAATACCAACAACATTCTAATATACATGTCTATACAAAAAGTTTATATTTTTAAGATAATGAACCATTTCGGTATTGTTTTGCATAGTGAAAACAAAAGTAGAAAAGTAAAAAAACTAGGCCATTTTGGGGTTTTTGGTATCTGTGACCTTGACCCTTGAACATATGACCTTAATTAATATATCAAAATGATTGCGATGCCAAAACCTAATCTTCTAATATAATGCCTATACAAAAAGTTTATAGTTTTCAAGATAATGAACCATTTCGGTATTGTTTTGCATATATGACATTGACCTTTGAACCCATGAACTTTTTTATATATCAAAATGACCATTTGTTAATGCCTACAACATTCTAATATACATGCCTATAAAAATGTTTATAGTTTTAAAGATAATTCACTATTTCAGTATTCTTTCGCATCTGTGACCTTGACCTTTGAACCCATGACCCTAATATATATATTAAAATGATCGTTACATCAATACCAACAATATTCTAATATACATGTCTATACAATAAGTTTATAGTTTTCGAGATAATGAACCATTTCGGTATTGTTTTGCATCTGTGACCTTGACCTTAGAACAAATGACCTTTGTCTACAAATCAAAATGATCATTGTATTAATACCTACAACATCCTAATATACATGCCTATAAAAAAGTTAATAGTTTTCAAGATAATTAACTATTTCAGTATTCTTTCACTCTGTGACCTTGACCTTTGAACCCATGACCCTATTCTATATATTAAAATGATCGTTACATCAATACCAACAATATTCTAATATACATGTCTATACAAGAAGTTTATAATTAACTATTTCAGTATTTTTTTTGCATCTGTGACCTTGACCTTTGAACCCATGACCCTAATTTATATATTAAAATGATCGTTACATCAATACCAACAATATTCTAATATACATGTCTATACAAAAAGTTTATAGTTTTCGAGATAATGAACCATTTCGATATTGTTTTGCATGTGACCTTGACCTTAGAACCCATGACCTTTGCTATACATCAAAATGAACGTTGTATCAATACCTACAACATTTTAATATACATGCCTATAAAAAAGTTAATAGTTTTCAGAATAATGAACTATTTCAGTATTCTTTTGCATCTGTGACCTTGACCTTTGTTCCCATGACCTTATCTATATATCAAAATGATCATTACATCAATACCAACAATATTTTAATGTATTGTTTTGCATAGTGAAAACAAAAGTAGAAAAGTAAATCAAAGTACTGAAGGTACTGAAGCATCAGCTAAACTGAGCAATTTGATAAAAAAAATGTGCACTTGAAACTGAGATTTGTCTAATGAATCAGTAACAAATGAAAATCATGCAAATAATAGATACTGTGATCGGGAAGCTTCTAACAACAAGTCTGCTTTTTATGCAAGTTGTTAGGTTCTAACGTATAAATATGTTACAATGGTCAAAATGGACATGACACGCCATGTTTATCAATTGAGTAAACTAAGTAATTCGCATAAATATAAATTTTCAATTTTTCAAAAACCAAGAGAGGCTACTAAAGACCCGACCCCAAATCTGAGTGAAATATCTCAAGCGTAACTGAAAAAAGTCCAGAGAAACCATCATTTTGATAAAATTCACAAAGTGAAAGGGGCATAACTCCACTAAAACGCAGTTGACTGGAAGAAAACCCAAACTGGATCTGTAATCACCACCATCATCATCATTATCACTCCTCATATCACATTTTGATCATCAACATGAAGATATCATCATTATCATCATCATCATCATCGTCATTAGCAGCAGCAGTAGAACCCATGCCATGACAATCACCACCACCATTATATTAATCATTTTCAGAAATCCTCATGTTACATCATTAATATGGTCACATCATCATCATAGCTCTTCGTGTCACATAATCATCATCATTATCAGCAGCAGCAGTACTGAATGTCATCATCATCATCATGTCACATCATCAGCATGAAGACATTGGCTTTGTTATCATCATCATCATCGTGAATTATTATCATCATCGACAGCAGCAGAACTGAATGTCATCACCACCATCATCATCATCATCATCACCACCATCTTCATTATCATCATCATCATCATCATCATCATCAGCATCATACTATCGGCAGTGCTCAGCAGTACTGAATGTCATCATTGCCACCATCATCATCATCGGTAGCAACAGAACTCATGTCACCATCATAATCATCATCATAGTTCGTCAAGTCACATCGTCATCATCACCATCATCATTCATAGCAGCAGAGCTTATTTTTATCACCACCATCACTATCATCTTCATCACGATAATCATTATCATCACCATCATCAACATCATTATCATATCTCCTCGTGTCACATCATCATCATGGTGACATCATCATCATATCTCCTCATATCACATCATCATCATCATTATATCTCCTCATGTCATATCATCATCATCATGGTGACATCATCATCATCATCATCGGCAGCAGCAGAACTGAATGTCATCATCATCATTATTATTGTCATCATCTTTACCAGATCATCATGCCACATCATCATCGCCATAGTGTCATCATCACAAAAAAAACTTTCACCATGACCAGCTATTTCCCTTGACTTGCAATTGACAGATTAACCATTGTTGAAGTCATTAATTTTATTCATTGAATTCACAATTAATTTGAAAAAAAAAATGAAAATAAAAATAAAACCTTTGTTTTAGAAATAATTTCAATGTATTTAAAATTATTGTTGAATATATATAAATTGTCCAAGTGAGCTTCAAAAGCCTGAATTGGTATAAACCATCCTGACACAATACGCTAATAATCTGTACCTCCCAATTACAAAAGTTGTCCAGGCAACTGTCTCTTTCAAAAAAAGTTTGTTGACAAGAATTGTGTACAAAAGAGGGAAATATTTCTGAATATGATTAATTGAAAATTATTTGATTATTATTTAGACAACTAAAATGTTACAATAAAATTACTTTGAATTTAAGAGAAACTGTAAGAGGAGTCGAGTTCACAAAGTAGGTACCCCCATTCTAATACTTGCTAAAAAGTGACTAAGTTTCAAAGTCTGGAAAAATAGAGAAAAAATCTTGAAATATTTCCATAAAGTCAGGTGCACATCTCCCATGTATATATAAACATTCTGTGAAGTTTCAAGGTTTTTGGTTGAAATCTGTAAGAGGAGTTGAGTTCACAAAGTAGGTACCCCCATTCAAATACTTGCTAAAAAGTGACTAAGTTTCAAAGTCTTGAAAAATGGGGAAAAAATCTTAAATATTTCCATAAAGTCAGGTGCACATCCTCAATATATATAGAAACATTCTGTAAAGTTTCAAGGTTTTTGGTTGAAAACTGTAAGAGGAGTTGAGTTCACAAGATTGGTACCATATTTTCCCCGCCCTTAGTTTCTGTTCTACTTCACCAACGGTGCTCTAGAAATCGGAAGAACTTAAGAAAGCACAATAACTGTTTTGTTTGTTTTACATATTATGTGAAATAAAGTAATATGGCTTCATGAAAAGAAATTAAAGGTTGTAAAAACCATGGATTAAACTACTGACAACAACTTTAATCGGATATCCACTGTAAAAACGATCTAATAAGGACTTGTAACAAGGTAAATAAATTTTATCTGAAAATTTTAAAACATCGTTTTTTTTTCAGTTTTGTTTAGATTTTGATTTCAAGTTGTTCTTTCTTGCGATTTATTTTGTTGATTCAAAATAAACAACTGGAAAAGGTATTTAAATGAACATTGGTGATGAAATTGTCTGTCTTCGGAGACATATGGTGAGAAGTGGAGTGTGTGCGGAAGATCAGAAGTATGTAGCAGAGATTCGAGAATGAAGCATGTCGTTTTTATATTAAACTGATAACTGAAAAGGACAGGGTGTCATGATCATTTTAAAAGGGGCAAGGGTGTACTGGACTAAAAAGGTCAGTCACTACGCTATGTGAATACATTTGAGCAGGGGCATCGGGTGTCAAATGCAGGCATGCCCCCAAACACATGGCTAATTTGCATACGAACTACGGTATCGATATTAGCCTACACAACTTCACGAGTCACAAACGATTTATCAACATAGCCAATAACTTGTAAATAAACTTCTTCTTTCAGTTTCGTATCACATTTTTGGGAATAATCTTTGATTTCTATTTTTTTGTTTTTTTGTTATGCATAATTTCGCTACCGAATGAATTTTAATACCCAATGAAAGCGGGAAAATCCTCGTGACGTTATGATGAATATTAATGACCCAGGTCGGGATATCCCAAACACGAAATATTATTGACAATCAATTTTTAAAAAAATATATATAATTTATCATCAAATGTGATCCATGTTTAAAGTTATTTAACTTAAAAACTGTTTAATGAGCATACTTTGTGTTTATTTATCGATGTCACTTTGCGTAAATTAAAAAAATCCAATATGGCGGCGACTGTAAAACAACCACATGTACAGCACTGTAGGTCAAAAAGAAGAACGTCGGCGCGAACTGACAAGATCGTCATTTTTGTTGGGTTTTCCGAGGGGCGTATACTTAATGGATTTTTATGGTTTTTATCTTAAAATTATCATACAAAAGTGAAGAGTTAAAATATATATCCAGCAAAAACAATTACGGACTCAGTGGCGGATCCAGCGGGGGGGCACAGGGGGCCCGTGCCCCCCCCAGTTGCCCCGACCTTCCCCCTCTCTCACTGCTAATTGTCAATCAACCAGCGTCATGACCAGTTAATTAGTGGCACTGATTAATTAATTCGTGTACACAGGTAGGAAATTGCAATCAGGTGATGATGTAATTTACCAGTTCGCTGAAGCATGAAAGAATCCAGGTAGTACTGACCAGTCTTAGGTGATAATGTTATTTACCTGATCGTTGAGGCGTGAAAGAAACCAGGTAACCAATAGACAACGTTAATTAGTAATACTAATTAAGAGACTTCCATGAAGAGTAATTCCATTAATCATACGTGAATTCATTTAATTTACCGATATGGCCAAGAGAGAGAGAGAGAGAGAGAGAGATCTAGAGAAAACTAATTTTTAGCACACAAGATTATCTTTTTTGTATATGTTTATAGCACGATGTTCTATTTCCATATAAAAGTCCAAATTTTTGTACAATTTTTATACATTTTTTTAATTAGTTTTAATGGGAAAAATCTGTCTCATTTGACTTTTTATTCTATTCGCCCGTTTATCGGCTTAAATTTACGGAACAAATCCGTCTAAAATAATCAGTGTTTTTTTTTGCTAGTGACAAGATTCTTGTGTTCGGTTGCACTTTTAATGCGCATTATACAATGAAGAAACTGACTAACCAGTCATTTTAAAACTAATCAAATAATAAAATTAACTTGAAAGTCCAGATGGATGTCATACAGTTCATTCTAAACAAGTGTGGAAAGGGGGTAGTGGTAGTAGGAGACCTACCCCTTCGGTACATGTAGCGGGCAGGTCAGTTGGTAGAGTGCTTGCTCCGTAAGTCAAGGAGGTCGAGGGTTTAGTCTCTGGTCAGGTCTGACCCAAGAATTGAAAAAGTGTAGTGACTGTTCGCTCGGCATTAAAAATGAATGCAGGTCTTTCGGACAAACCTTAAAACCCGAGGCCCCTTGTCACGGTAGGCGTGGCAAGATAAAGAACCTTCCCTGTATAATGCCACCACCGCAAAGCACAGATATTTCTGCACCTACACCTATAGCTGGTGACGTCTCGATATAAGTGAAATATTATTGACTTAAAAGTTAAACCCCATTAATCAATGATCAATCAAACTTAGGACCGGGATTCAAACAGAAAGACTTTCCACTGATGAGCTTGATTTATCAACCCAACTGGATCACCCAGACCACTTTCATCCAATTATCGACCAAATTAAATCAAAACACTGGTATCCCTCTGATGGATCAACTTCCAAAGGTTGAACAAACTCCTTTAATATAACGCAAAAAAGAGTCGGTCTGGATCTGGGGTGCACAATTACACCTGGACAGAAAAAAAGGACGACAATACAAGTTACCGACGGCGACAAATTTCGACAGCACAGTTGATAGACGATACTATGAACTCGCCGACACTCATAGCCACCAGCGTCAATATTATTTTTATTTTTTTTAAAATAAGCTAAACTGATTAGTTCTTTGACTGGTTTAGATCCACTTTGAATGCGAGGTAAAAAGGATGCTCGACAGTGTTCAAGATGCAGGAAATTGCACCATTTGTACTGAAAAAAGCAAAATTTTTCTGGGGGAGCAGACCCCCCTAGTAGGTCGCGCCTTTGGCGCATACTTGTGCCCCCCCATTCACCAAGACTCTGGATCCGCCCCTGGGACTAATACGCGTATGAATACATTTCAGATCGGCACATGACTTTCCGGGAGACCCAATCACTCAGATTGGAGTTTATACATACCTGGGATACCGTATATGGAAATTCCCGTAATTTCAGTCGAAACGAAGGATTTGATTGGCTGTCAAGGTGAAATGAGAGCGGCGCTAAATACGAAAAAATCCAACGATCGCTATAAAGCATTCAGCATGGCTGATGCTTTAAAAAACTAGGCCATTTTGGGGTTTTTTGGTATCTGTGACCTTGACCCTTGAACATATGACCTTAATTAATATATCAAAATGATTGCGATGCCAAAACCTAATCTTCTAATATAATGCCTATACAAAAAGTTTATAGTTTTCAAGATAATGAACCATTTCGGTATTGTTTTGCATATATGACATTGACCTTTGAACCCATGAACTTTTTTATATATCAAAATGACCATTTGTTAATGCCTACAACATTCTAATATACATGCCTATAAAAATGTTTATAGTTTTAAAGATAATTCACTATTTCAATATTCTTTTGCATCTGTGACCTTGACCTTTGAACCCATGACCCTAATCTATATATTAAAATGACCGTTACATCAATACCAACAATATTCTAATATACATGTCTATACAATAAGTTTATAGTTTTCGAGATAATGAACTATTTCAGTATTCTTTTGCATCTGTGACCTTGACCTTTGTTCCCATGACCTTATCTATATATCAAAATGATCATTACATCAATACCAACAATATTTTAATATAGATGCCTTTACAAAATGTTAATAGTTTTCGCGATAATTAACCATTTTGGTATTGTTTTGCTACCGTGACCTTGACCTTTGGACTCATGACCTCTTTTTTATACATCAAATTGATCGTTGTATCAATTCCTGCAACATTCTAATATACATGCCTATATAAAAAGATAATAGTTTTCGAGATAATAATTAAAATCAGAGGTAAAAAAAATAGGTCATGACCTTCACAATTGACCTTGACCCCAATTTGAAGGTAATTACAAGAATATGTCAAAACTGAAAACCTTGTGTCATTATCTGGTCAAATAGTCAAGTTATAACAATTTGAAGCCATTTTACAATTTTTTCAAAATTAAACACAAACAAGAGGCCCATGGGCCTGATACGCTCACCTGATAACTAATGGCGAGCTGATAGATTTAAAGAGCACATAAATACTAAACCCAAATGACTTTTTTTTAACATCATGATAACCATTGTATCTATACCTACAACATTCTAATATACATGCCTATACAAAAAGTTTATAGTTTTCGAGATAATTAACCATTTTGGTATTGTTTTGCATCTGTGACCTTGACCTTTGAACCCATGACTTTTTTCTATACATCAAAATGATCGTTGTATCAATATCTGCAACATTCTAATATACAAGCCTATACAAAAAGTTTATAGTTTTCGAGATAATTAACCATTTCGGTATTGTTTCACATCTGTGACCTTGACATTTGAACCCATGTCCTTTTTCTATACACCAAAATAATTGTTGTATCGATACTTACAACATTCTAATATACATGCCTATACACAAAGTTTATAGTTTTCGAGATAATTAAACATTTCGGTATTGTTTCGCAAATGTGACCTTGACCTATGAACCCATAACCTTTTTCTATATATCAAAATGATTGTTGTATCAATACCTACAACATTTTAATATACATGCCTATACAAAAAGTTTATAGTTTTCGAGATAATTAACCATTTCGGTATTGTTTTGCATCTGTGACCTTGACCTTTGAACCCATGACCTTTTTCTATACATCAAAATGATCCTTGTATCAATACCTACAACATTCTAATATATATGCCTATACAAAAAGTTTATAGTTTTCAAAAAATTAACCATTTTGGTATTGTTTCGCATCTGTGACCTTGACCTTTGAACCCATGACCTTTTTCTATACATCAAAATGATCATTGTATTAATACCTACAACATTCTAATATACATGCCTATACAAAATGTTTATAGTTTTCGAGATAATTAACAATTTCAGTATTGTTTCGCATCTGTGACCTTGACCTTTGAACCCATGACCTTTTTCTATACATCAAAATGATCGTTGTATCAATACCTACAACATTCTAATATACATGCCTATACAAAAAGTTTATAGTTTTCAAGATAATTAACAATTTCAGTATTGCTTCGCATCTGTGACCTTGACCTTTGAACCCATCACCTTTTTCTATACATCAAAATGATTGTTGTATCGATATCTACAACATTCTAATATATATGCCTATACAAAATGTTTATAGTTTTCGAGATAATTAACCATTTCGGTATTGTTTCACATCTGTGACCTTGACCTTTGAACCCATGACTTTTTTCTATACATCAAAATGATCGTTGTATCAATACCTACAACATTCTAATATACATGCCTATACAAAAAGTTTATAGTTTTCGAGAAAATTAACCATTTCAGTATTGTTTCACATCTGTGACCTTGACCTTTGAACCCATGACCTTTTTCTATACATCAAAATGATTGTTATATCAATACCTACAACATTCTAATATACATGCCTATACAAAAAGTTTATAGTTTTCGAGATAATTAACCATTTCGGTATTGTTTCACATTTGTGACCTTGACCTTTGAACCCATGACCTTTTTCTATATATCAAAATGATCGTTGTATCAATACCTACAACATTCTAATATACATGCCTATACAAAATGTTTATAGTTTTCGAGATAATTAACCATTTCGGTATTGTTTCGCATCTGTGACCTTGACCTTTGAACCCATGACCTTTTTCTATACATCAAAATGATCGTTGTATCGATACCTACAACATTCTAATATACATGCCTATACAAAAAGTTTATAGTTTTCGAGATAATAATTATAATCAGAGGTAAAAAAAATTAGGTCACGACCTTCACAATTGACCTTGACCTCATTTTGAAGATACTAACAAGAAGATGTCAAAACTGAAAACCCCATGTTATTATCTGGTCAAATAGTCAAGTTATAACAATTTGAAGCTATTTTACGATTTTTTCAAAATTAAACGCAAAAACGCGTAACCTATTTTTTATCCGAATTTCACAAAATGAACAAACTATAGGCTTAAGACCCTAGAGAAGCCAAATATCACATCAGATTATTTTTCCAATCAGTACTTTCGGAGAAGAAGATTTTTTAAGATTTTTGCACCCCTAGGTCACCTTGACCTAGTTATGGTAGCCATAGCAACGCCACGAACAAATCTGAATTGCACCGGCCCATATATACTTTTGACAAAGTTTCATTAAAAACTGTCCAGTAGTTTCAGAGGAGAAGTCGAAAATAGGTGTTAACGACGCACACACGCACATACACACGCTGCGCTATGCCATAAGCTCACATGACCTTCGGTCAGGTGAGCTAAAAGTGTTACCTATTTTTTGTCCGAATTTCACAAAATGAACAAGCAATAGGCTTAAGACTCTAGAGAAGCCAAATATCACATCAGATTTTTTCTCCAATTATCTATTTGGAGAAGAAGATTTTTTAAGATTTTTGCACCCCTAGGTCACCATTAACCTAGTTATGGTAGCCATGGCAACGCCATGAACAAATCTGAATTGCACCGGCCCATATATACTTCTGACCAAGTTTCATTGGAATTGGTCTAGTAGTTTTAGACTCAATTAGAGGAGAAGTTGAAAATAGGTGTTAACGGTGCACGCACATACACACGCTGCGCTATGCCATAAGCTCACAAGACTTTTAGGTCAGGTGAGCTAAAAACTGAGCAACTACTTATTACCTTTTGACCCATTACAACCTATGCAGTAGCTGTCATGAAGTCAAAAAAAACTTTGTTTGCATTCTGAAGAAAACTCTGGAAAACCCTGATCGTTCCAATTTGATGAGGTCATTACTAATAACTGAAAGTAGTCCTTTAACGAGTTCAAACCACCTTGTATCAGCTATGGCCAATAAGCAAATGACTGATACACAATCATATATCAGTTGAAGAAGGAATAAATTAAGCAAACATTTTTAATTGTAAATTAAAACTCAAGACAGATTGTACATACTAGAATGAAATATCACAGAAATGAATGTAGTGAATTGGCTTTTGTTTTAAAATTTTCATGGTGTTGTGCTTTTATTTTTTACTTCATGAGAAATAAAATAAACTTTATCTTCCTTAATTTTTATTTTTAAACAATAAAATTACATGATCAAACGCGGCACACAGATTGATTGAAAGAATGAGATTTCATGTCCCAGTCAAGAATGTATCACTTTAGACTTCACCTTTCAGTGTGCTTATGACAATGTGCAGGTAGGGTTCTTTAATGTGCTATGCCTCCTGTGACAATGTGCAGGGAGGGTTCTTTAATGTGCTATGCCTCCTGTGACTCATGGCATCACTTTCAAGGTCTTCGAAATGACTATGTTACTTTCATTTCTAAATGCTATGTGCTTGGCAAATTAACAATCACTACCAATTTTTAAATCTTGGTCAGACCTGCCCGAGTTTTCCAACCACATTTGCAATGAGCACTCTACCAACTGAGCTAAACCAGCGGTAGAGTGGCACACAGAGAACACAATGAAAATGCAGGGTTCACACTGACTTCAATCTTTTTTTCTCCAAAACTTTCCCCAGAACATTTTTTTCCCGCCAAATACAATTTTTTTGGGCCAAAGATATTTTTTAACTGTAGTTTTAGCGAAAATTTAGGAGAAATAAAATTGTCTAATACAATGCATGTCTGATGACATGAAAAACAACAACAGTTTTCTTGTTTATTTCTTTTATTCGATGACAACTTTGAAGTTTTAGTCAAATTCTCCCAAGTCGTCAGTTGGTTAACGTTTTTTTTTTTTTTTTTTTTTGTGTGGTGGTGTGTGTGTGTGTGTTTTTCTCGTCAGTTGGTTTACGTTTCAATCATAATCGCCAATAATCTGATTCCTTTGACTTCGCATGCCCATTAATAAGTCTATCGATCGGTTGATCAAAGATGAGGCACAAGCTTCGTGACTATCGAAAAGCACTCATCTGTTTTTTTACCAGCTTCCAAAGATCTATCGCCGATAATAAATCGTTCTAAATTACCTGTGTTTATCTGTAAATGCGCTTGGGACACTATTCAGATGCGGGTCGCGGCTTGGTAAACACTGGCTGACAACGTTAATTAAATCTTGTTATAGGATTAATCCACCTGTAATTAACACCTTCACACGTGGGCTTTTGTTAATTCAACATCATGAGCATGGCCTCGATTACCCAAATAAACACCCATTCGGAACTCACTAGATTGATCGTTTGATATACACATACGCGGAGACGGAAACCAGTTGCTTTACCGACTCTCTGCTCATGTCCGCGATGCGCAGTGAACCTGTTAATGTAAACATTTTTTTCGCCATCACTTTCGCCAATGTTTAGTTTTTATCGCCAAATTTTTTTTTTTTTCATTTTGCAAAAAAAGCGAACGGCAGCATGAACCCTGAATATGAATGGGAAAGTTTCTAATTTAATTTAAATGTACTATTTATAGCTAGTACTGAAAAAAGTGAAATATCTCAAAAGTTACAGTAAATACCTTGAATAGATCTTGAACTAATCCGTGATCTGCTACTTGGAATATAGGTGCTTCTGGATCTTTATTTATGGCAACAATGACTTTACTGTCCTTCATACCAGCTAAATGTTGTATAGCACCAGAAATACCTACAGCTATGTACAATTCCTGTAACAAAATAAAAGGAATACATGTACCTTTTTATAAAAAGCAAATTCAGTGAATAAGGTTCCTCTACCAGGAGGTACTATTTTGTGATTTGCACTTATGTTCAAATGAACAAACCGACTCTGACTAATGATATGTACATCTCCCATCAATGTTGATTCTTTACACCAAGTTTTGTAAAATATTGCTTTATAGTGTTGGAGAATTATTGTGGACAAGAAGGGTTTGGAAGGAAAGATGAAAGTTCTAATTCAATATCCCATTTTTTCCTTAAAAGCTGGGAATGAAATAAACAGTGGATTAGTTTGGAATATATGGATGATGTAAATTCATAAATTTAATGAAACAAGCTGTATGTTGATCTGACTGTAATTTTTTACTTTTCTGTTACATTGTGTTTGTATAGATCTCATTTTTACATTTATTCATGTCCAATTTGTTGTATTATTCTGTAGCAATCATATTTTCTTAATATGTAAATATCTTCGTATTATTAAGTTGATTACTGGTACACAAATACGCAAAAGTACCAATGTTGCAAAATATTACTGTTGTGAGTATGACAAATGATGACAGATGATAGTAAACAGACAATTGTGATAGATCAAGAAAAGCATTTGTCTCAATTGTTGTAACCAGGGGTGGCCCATTCATTAAAGATACGTGTTAAAGTCTAGTCTACATACAAATGCTTTCCATACCTTCAAACATGTGGTATGGTCTAACAATAGGCAGGGCCTGTGATGCTCAACTGGCAGGTAATTTACATTTTTGATAAATAACATGCAAATCTTGTGAAATGGCATACCACCTCCTTTTTGCAGTTGCAACTGGAATCAAAGTGGTTGGAAAATAAATCTGCATTGGTCTTTCATGTTTTTGCTATTTATAGGAACAGGAACCACCTTGCATTTTGGCCGATATGCCAGACACAACTTTTGGATTACTGTTACTTTAGGACTTTTCATGCTGTATTGGGTTAGAATTGACCAATTCAGAGAAGAAAATTTTCAATGGTTTGGTTGAAACAAACATCTTATTTGTACACAGTGTAAAAATTTGGCCGACAAACTTTTTTTTCAGGAAAGGTAAAAAATTAGGTCATTACCTTCACAATTGACCTTGACCTCATTTTGAAGGTAATTACAAGAATATTTCAAAACTGAAAACCCTAATGTCATTATCTGATCAAATAGTCAAGTTATAACCATGTCAGTATTTTTATTTGCATGTGACCTTGACCCTTGAATGCATGACCTTTTTCTTTACATCAAAATAGTAGATGTATTAATATCTACAACATTCTAATATACTTGCCTATAGAAAATGTTTATAGTTTTAAAGATAATTAACCATTTCAGTATTATTAATTATCTGTGACCTTGACCTTTGAAGCACTGACCTTAATCTTTATATCAAAATGATCGTTACAGCAATACCAACAAAATTCTTATATACTTGTTTATACAAAAAGTTTATAGTTTTCGTGTTAATTAACAATTTTGATTTTGTTTCCCATCTGTGACCTTGACCTTTGAATCCATGACCTTTCACTATATACCAAGATGATTGTTGCATCAATACCTATAATATTCTTAATACATTCCTATACAAATGTTAATAGTTTTCGAGATAATAAACCATTTTTGATTGTTTTGCTACTGTGACCTTGACCTTTAGACCTATGACCTTTTTCTATACATTTAAATGATCGTTTTATTAATACTTACAACATTATCATATACATGCTTATACAAAAAGGGTATAGTTTTTGAGATAATTAACTATTTCAGTATTTGTTTGCATCTGTGACCTTCACCTTTGAACCCATGACCTTAATCTCTATATCAAAAGGATCGTTACATCAATACCAACAATTTTCCAATATATATGCCTATACAAAAAGTTTATAGTTTTCGAGATAATTAACCATTTTGGTATTGTTTTGCTTCCGTGACTTTGACCTTTGGACCCATGAACTTTTTCTATACATGAAAATGATCGTTGAATCAATACCTACAACATTCTAATATGCCTATACAAAAAGTTAATAGTTTTCAAGATAATGAACCATTTCTGTATTCTTTTGCTTTAGCCAGTTGAGCTAAAAATGTGATCTATATATCATGCCATTGTTACTTAATTGGCATTAACGGCTAATATATGATACAATCCTAAAACAACTTACAGGTGCTACAATTTTTCCTGTTTGTCCTATCTGCATGTCATTGGGTACAAATCCAGCATCGACTGCTGCTCTGGAGGCTCCGACTGCAGCTCCAAGCTTATCAGCGAGATCATACAGAAGTTTGAAATTCTCGCCATTCTTTAAACCTCTACCTGTCTCAGAAAAGTTAGAAGAAATTATTAACTGTTCATGATAAACTGAAGCAATAGATTAAGATAAAAAATAATGTATAAAAGTAAGATTATATATGGATACATTCACACCTGTCTATAAAGACCATCCAAGAAAACCAGTAAAGTGGTCTTTCTGGGCAGGTGGTCTTTATATAAAGGTTCAAATGACATGAAAATAGACCAATTGGGATAACATTTTAATGATCTTTAAATGCAGGCCCTTATATAGCAGTGACCTTTAAGGCAGTTTCGACTGTAAATATTAATCATTGCAAATAAAAATTCCCAGTATCCCAATAAATGGTAATATATAAATTTAGAAAAGATAAAAGACAATTGATGCATGACAGACAATGTACAGTGAACAATTGCCATAGCTCATCTATGTTATATAGTTAATGTTAGGAAATGCACAAATGTCCTCTTCAAGTTAGCAACATTGGAATGCAAAACCATACATGTCTGCAACAGTGGTACCCTGTGGTTTGATTTACAGTAGCTACCGGGACTTTAAGAGGTTCTTTTCATCAAACAAATTTTGCAAACAAGAGTCCTTTAAATACAAATATAATTTACCTCCTGATATAATAACTTTGGCAGCAGTCAATTCAGGGCGGTCACTTTTACTTAATTCTTGTTGGACAAATTCTGATAACGAGTTACTGGCATCTACACTAGGAGCTGAAAAACAAGGAAATATAAATTAGACTTTAACACTGGAAAATGAAAACAACAACGAATAGAAATCTACACAGAGGCCCCAAAAAATAATAAAATGTCAATTAGACATCTATGCTGGAAGGTGAAAAACTAGACATCTACACTAGAAGCTGAAAAACATAAAATGTCAATTCAAATTTTAAGGTAAAATAGTACAAAGTTGTCATACTGCATTCTGAACGACGTCCAATGTAAAGTTGGGATAGGTTCAGGACAAACAGAACTATATCCCCATCTTTAACACCTACAAATTCTGAGAACAAGAAAACGTTGTTTAGCTTTAACACAATGCTTTTTCTTATTTCTCACTGTTTATAAATGCACAATTTAAACATTTCTAATATAACAAAATACAATGTACGTTAAAATCTTTTAGGAGTATGGTAGATAGTCTTTGTACTATTATTTGTTCCACAACTATATTTAAGTAGAGTATTTAATACAAGTACTGTATAAGAAGAAACATTTGCGAGGGAAAAATATTCACGATTTTTACAGTGACTCTTGTACACAAATATACCTTCTATGTGAAAATTTCTTATTTACCTTGGTACACTTTCCCTACAGTCAAAATGGTGAAAACTTCTTGCTGCTAAATAGTTCAGAAGATTAAAACTGCGAAGGTTTCCTACAGCTAATGTTTCTTCTTATAAAGTAATATACACTTAAAATTGTAAAATTACATTTTTGGGACAGAAATATGTTTCTCACATAAAACTATCAGGGGTGTAGCTGAGCTTGTTTTACTTTACACTGTAAACGTAAAAAATGCACCAAAAGCGCATGTAAGCGCCGTAGGCGCGTTTTTCTAGGGGGTATGGGGGCATGCTCCCCAAGAAAAGTTTAAAAAAATATAGCAAAAATTGTGTATTTTCCATGAATTTCGACCCTTGTCTACAAGAAAAAAATTAGATTTAATCGGATAAATTTTAGTACTATTTTTTCAAAAATAAAATCTTCGTTGATACTTTGTATCTGATTTTAATGGTATTGTGACATATTTTACATATTTTTAATATCGGTGCCATTTGTTGCAGCGAAAATGGTTGGTCTGGTAAATATGATGAAATCTGGGTTTCGCTGAATTATGAGATTTTCTTGGAAAATCTTGTTCAAAGTGACTATTGTCGTTGTTTGAATGGATTGTGATTTGCGCCTTCATGTCCGATTCGTACTTGCAATGCTAGCTTGCAGAGGCACTGTGCAATATTCAGCCGTCATGCGTTTACCCAACTCAGCTTACAACCCATATAATGACTCTTTTATCTATCTAAGCAGTAAAGTTAGTACTGTTTTAATGGCCAAACCTGTAACATGCACAAATTTGCCGCAATAAGAACTCGTTCAGCATGACTCAGATTTTTTTTAGACTATTTGGCTAGTAAGTTCTGATTAACGACCACGATTTTTGTATAACTGAATTGTACATTGATTCATATGCATTGGATTAAATTTTGTATTGCTTCCACGTTTTGAAATATATAATCATATAATTATTTTTACGCACGGTCGTATTTGCATATGCTCAGCTATGCCCTTGACTATAAACTCACAAAGGATGCCTCCATCAAAGATTCATGATCCAGGCAATAATTGTTTTCTTCCTCTATTTCTTTATTTCAAATTTGTACAAAATTAAAAACAGCAGCCTTCTTGGAAGTCATGTGGGGGAGGGTGTTGTCTGGTACAACTTTAGTCTTACCTACCTTGGGACCTTTAAAGTTCCATAACAAGTTTTCTGAAAGGTTTCTGAGAAACGATTTTCATAGAATTTACTAATTATTACATTTCATTTGCTTAATTCGTGAAAATTTGGTAAACAAAAAACCCCAGTTATGTATGTTAAATGCTCTACTATTTGTTTTCCATATTTCAAATTTGAACAAAATTGGATTAAAATTGAATGTACAATGGCTTCTTTTGCATTTTTACAATTTATAGTAATGACAGCCAATGAGAGCCTATCTAGGTCATAAATGTATGCTGCACATTGTCTCTTGGTGATACACCCATGTGCAAAATATAATGTGTTTATATGACACAACTAACAAATAAGTTAAGGCCTGGACATGAATCTGCATGCAGACAGACTGACAGACGAGACGGACAGAGTGATTCCTATAGCCCTCTTTTGTTCGAGGGGGTTATGACAATATCTCATTTTAAAGCAGATGTTAGGAGACTGAAAATCAAGTATAATTTAAATAGTTTTGTTAACAGTTTTTATTGTAATATACCATTACCATTTTCTGTTGCTGCACTTCCGCCTTCAGCTGGGGCTGCCTCAAATGCAGTACCACGTACAGTGACTATTTTAATGTTGTCTTTTGATTTCACTGTCTGGATAGCGTTACCTACAGTATGCAGAAAGAAAGGTATATATACCCTAGAATTGAGAATATTAACATTTTGAACAAAATTTTAATTGATAGTCTTTTCCTACACACACAAATTTACCATAAATACACTGGTCTAATGATGAAATCTAAAATTTTTATTGCAGATTATTAAACCAAAACAAAAGTCCTATGGCCCTTAAATACCTAACCCCACTAAATCAGAACTGTAATAGGATTAACTCGAAACGCTGCTAGCATAGTAACATATGAAAGTCAATGGAGTCCACCATTTTTTCATACTTCATGTAAAGATGTTATAAATGAAGCTGGTAATGTTTGAATAAATCTTGGTCGTGTTGGTTCCAAACTGATGAATAGGGTACTGTTCATTAAATTAAAATCGTAAATACTATTCACTATGCATGGCAGATAATGACAGACAAGGGGATGGCTATAGGCACATTGATTTTGTTACATTTTTGAAACTACCTTCAGCCTTTTTAATTGGGAAAATTTGAAATTATAAAATACAGCAAACTGTTCTATGGCATGCTTGCAATAGCTAAGTGTCCTCATTGTAAAGATGTTAAATTGTTACAACTTGTTACATTTTGTGGAAAAAGACATTTAGATTTAATTTGCTAGAATACCATTGTTGTTTTGGGAATTTTAATGGAGAAATTGGGAAATTTCAGTTATATTTTACCAAGGCAACCTACCTTTATTTGGTAGTAATTTTAGGCAAACAAAATCACTGAGGTCACCATAAGTTCAGGTGACTTGAAAACCTTTAGATTATATTTGGTTCTAAAGATAACACAATGTAGTGTTCTCTTTCTACTATTGCTGTACCTGCATAGATAGTTCTAACAAATGTTTCAGCATCTTTGATTCCAATTATATCTGATATTGGTGAAACATCTAATTTAGCTGCAACTCTAGGTAGAAGACCCTGAAAAAAGGATTACAAGCACAAACTGTAAATCACTGTAATCTAGCATTATGAGTATCCATGTACCAAGTCTTGTCTTTGACTGAAATGCTTTCAGATTCCCCTATCCTTCATGGATGAACTCATAATGGATTCTTATATTCTCACAAGGAAGTTTGTATAATAAGGGTTCTATTTGGACCACAAAATACAATGAACACTTACATAGTAATATGAAGTCAAGACATTTTTCTGTCAAAATGACACAAAATGGTTTTATATTTGATGACTGAGGATGTCAAAATGATGTCACTAATATAAAGATGAAGCTTATTTCATCAACTTTAGCCAGTTGTCTTTAATGTACTAATAAACTTATAACAAAGCTTTCACCAGAAATGAATGATAATCCAAATATTGTCCAATATTCTTAACAGATGCTGCAGTTGTGGTTGTGACAAGTAAGCAAGTTTAAAACAGATAATTAAAAATTACAAATTTGTCTATGGCTCTCCATTTAGTTTGTTTCAATTCACTTTGGGAGGGGGGCCTCAGTCATATATATTTTTATATACAGTCACACTTGTCTACAAAAACCACCCACAGGAACCAGTAAAACAGATAATTAAAAATTTACAAATTTGTCCATGGCTCTCCATTTAGTTTGTTACAATTCACTTTGGGGAGGGGGGCCTCAGTCATATATATTCTTTATATACAGTCAGACTTGTCTACAAAAGCCACCCACAGGAACCAGTAAAAGTGGTCTTTATGTACAAGTGGCCCTTATATACAGTCAGACTTTTCTACAAAAGCCACCCACAGGGACCAGTAAAAGTGGTCTTTATGTACAAGTGGCCCTTATATACAGTCAGTCTTGTCTACAAAAGCCACCCACAGGAACCAGTAAAAGTGGTCTTTATGTACAAGTGGCCCTTATATACAGTCAGACTTGTCTACAAAAGCCACCCACAGGAACCAGTAAAAGTGGTCTTTATGTACAAGTGGCCCTTATATACAGTCAGTCTTGTCTACAAAAGCCACCCACAGGAACCAGTAAAAGTGGTCTTTATGTACAAGTGGCCCTTATATACAGTCAGTCTTGTCTACAAAAGCCACCCACAGGACCAGTAAAAGTGGTCTTTATGTACAAGTGGCCCTTATATACAGTCAGTCTTGTCTACAAAAGCCACCCACAGGAACCAGTAAAAGTGGTCTTTATGTACAAGTGGCCCTTATATACAGTCAGTCTTGTCTACAAAAGCCACCCACAGGAACCAGTAAAAGTGGTCTTTATGTACAAGTGGCCCTTATATACAGTCAGTCTTGTCTACAAAAGCCACCCGCAGGAACCAGTAAAAAGTGGTCTTTATGTACAAGTGGCCCTTATATACAGTCAGACTTGTCTACAAAAGCCACCCACAGGAACCAGTAAAAGTGGTCTTTATGTACAAGTGGCCCTTATATACAAGTTCAAGTAACATAAATAGAGTAACCAGTCTAACATTTTACTGGCCTTATAGAGGTGGCCTTTAAGGCAGGTTCAACTGCATGTGAAATAAAATTTTCGCAATTAAGCCAACATTCATCAATGTATGCATGATGCAATGACCTGCAAATTAACCAGCACCCCTCATATTCAAGGTTAGGATTCCACTTTGGCAGATCTAGTGTAAGAAAGTATGTCAGTTCACTTGTCCGCTTTCTTCGCCATCCCAGAACTGACCACCTCAATATAAGTGACTTAGACATAAAACTTCACTCCACATTAAACATTTATTTCAGCACATTTTATTTTTTACACTTTATATGCATACCAGTATACTGTTAAAAAAAAATTCTCGAGGAAAAAAAATATTTGCGATTTTCACATTAATTCTTGTACCACGAAAATATCTTCTCAGCAAAATTTCCCTTGGTACACTTTACCTACAGTCGATACCATGAAAATTTCTTGCTGTCAAATAGTTAAAAAGATCAAAACTGTGAAAGTTTCCAACCCCTAATGTTTCTTCTTACACAGTATATTGCAAATATTATGAAGATAATTTGTTTGTCAAAAAGTCATCTACAGACCTCATTTCCTGAATTTGTATCAAGATGTGAAAATATTTACTGTTATTTCATATCAAAGTAGATAAATTGTGCTTGGTTAAGTTGTAAAAGAAGAAAATGTTGCACATTGTAATGCTTGTAATGAAACTGATTTAAGCCTTTCAAAGGCATGATGTACAATTTCTCACCTTTCCAAATGCACTAGCACCAGCAAATATATGTGTGAAGTTAAACTGTTGCTGTGTAGCTAATATTAGAGGCGTTATTGATTCTGAAATAGAGTAAATTAACATATAAATTATTAAATTGTATCACTTAATTTCACAAATATTTCTGACAAAAAGATTCAAAACCTTTTTAAGGATTTTTCAAGACCATTTTATATTTTAAGGGCTCCATTCACCTATGCAGTAAATGCAACATTAACAGATAGTAAATTCAATGAAAATGAAAGAAAATATATTATTGTTAAGGGTCCATGATTGGTTGATGGCCAAGATTCCAAAATTATTAAAGTGTCTAAGTGGCATCAATCCATCCTATAAATATACCATTTTCTGTTGTTTTTCAAGAATTTGGATAAGTTGTTTCAATCTCTTTTTTTTTATTTAGCTTCCTTATCATTTGAACAGTTAGGATAATGCTGATCTTTCAGTTGGAGCAAGTTAAACAAAAGCAGTTATTTTGGCTCTGATCTACAGACAGACTTGAAATGACCATGGCACAAAATTTTCTACTCACAAAAACTGTGCTACATTACCCGATGATTACTAGTAACTGAATTAAATAGTATATATACTACATGTACACAAATGTACATTTCTTTTGTTATTACCTGGTAAAAATCCTTTAAAGGCTTCATTGTCTGCTAATAATACTTTACTTACACCTGTAATCTTACTAACTTCTTCTGCTACCTGCAATTACAAGTGTGGCAGCTAATTATTTTACTGTTTATTATATTATGTATTTTAATTTTAATAAAATGTACTTTAAATGTCTAGTGTTAAGTTGTTAGTTATTGTCAACCTGCACTTGTCTTTTGTCACACCCTCTACTTGTTTGTCATACACTGTACTTGTCTTTTGTCAAACCCTGTACTTGTTTGTCATACACTGTACTTGTCTTTTGTCACACCCTGTACTTGTTTGTCATACACTGTACTTGTCTTTTGTCACACCCTGTACTTGTTTGTCATACACTGCACTTGTCTTTTGTCACACCCTGTACTTGTTTGTCATACACTGTACTTGTCTTTTGTCACACCCTGTACTTGTTTGTCATACACTGTACTTGTCTTTTGTCACACCCTGTACTTGTTTGTCATACACTGTACTTGTCTTTTGTCACACCCTGTACTTGTTTGTCATACACTGTACTTGTCTTTTGTCACACCCTGTACTTGTTTGTCATACACTGTACTTGTCTTTTGTCACACCCTGTACTTGTTTGTCATACACTGTACTTGTCTTTTGTTACACCCTGTACTTGTCCGGGCCACGAACTGTGTTTGTTTGTTCATTTAGAGTTACCTAAGTTTAGGTGATTATTTCCTGTCCACTAAGGTCTATTTTCATTGGTCATTCAAGTTCTGGAAACCAGTTTGACTGGGTTAACACTGTTTAGTACTGGTCAGTGGTTGTAGTTCTAGCAAACTGAGATAAACCACATATACAAAACAAAATATACAACAAAACAATCTACAGATCTTAGAAAAGTCATCTTGAAGGTAATTACACATATTATATTCATATTTTGCCCAATATTTTCTCATTTTCATTATTTACTATTTTCCATACTTTTTTCATCTCAAGGTCTTTGATCTTTGTCTTTTCACTTTAACATATTTTACTGAATGAAAGTGTGTGTAAATGATATTATGAATGAATATTTATGAATGAATGAACTCATGAAATGAAAAAATGTCCAAGATATATAGAGACAGTAGTAAATGTCTACATTAAGCATTTTGCTATTTTTATTGATCAAACAAAAGTTACAAGTAATCTTTTTGGTGGCAATGTTACCTGAAAGTAAACGAGTTATAATGAGAAATGGTATGTGTATTCCATACAGAGTACATGCATTATGCATTGGTGTAATGTGCACATATTTTGTTTATTTAGGTGCACATATAGATATGTAAACAGTACAGAACATGAGTCCTATGTGATTAATATCCATAGACCATATCTATGTAAGTGTTTTATAATATTTTCAAAGTCATTTCATGTTATTTTCATACTTATATCGATTTTATTCTGCAATATTGTAACTCACGTGAAATCACAGGTGTTTAATAATTTTACTCCCAAGTCAAGAATATTGTTTATAACTTGTTCCTAATTTTTAATATTTTACATTTAACACATTTTTGCATTTCGTAATACTCTATAAATAACATTTAGTAAATTCAGTAATTTTCTATAAAGCGTTAACTACACGAAATATTTGTAATTGTGTTCCTGTGAGCAAGTCACATGATCTATTATTTTCTTGTACTATTTGTCATGTGATCTAATGCATGATGGGAAACACTAGATTATTCTATATATAACATGTAAATAAGGTTATACCGTCACTTACATATGGTTATTGTTTACCAGTATTTATATGCAGGGATTTATGTAAAAAACTATTGAAAATAATGAAGATAATTAAACAGGAGTGAACCTGAAACTAGTGTTATATTTATTTACAACATAATAACAAGAGGCCCATGGGCCTGATAAGCTCACCTGATAAATAATGGCTAGCTGATAGATTTCAAGACAACATAAATACTGAAACCCCAATGACTTATTTCTTAACATCAAAATGATCGTTGTATCAAGACCTACAACATTCTAATATACATGCCTATACAAAAACTTAATAGTTTCCAAGATAATTAACCATTTCAGTATAGTTTCGCATCTGTGACCTTGACCTTTGAACCCATGACCTTAATCTATATAACAAAATGATCTGAACATCAATACCTACAACATTCTAGTCTACATGTCTAGACAAAAAGTTAATAGTTTTCAAGATAATTAACCAATTCAGTATTCTTTGGCATCTGTGACCTAGATATTTGAACCCATGATCTTAATCTATACATCAAAATGATCAGTACACCAATACCTACAATATTATTATATACATGCTTATACAAAAAGTTTATAGTTTTTGAGATAATTTACCATTTCGGGATTGTTTTGCATCAGTGACCTTGACCTTTGAACCCATGACATTTTTCTATACATCAAAATGATTGTTGTATCAATTCCTACAACATTCTAATATACATGCCTATACAAAAGTTAATAGTTTTCAAGATAATTAACCAATATGGTATTGTTTTGCATCTGTGACCTTGACCTTTGAACCCATGACCTTTTCTATATATCAAAATGACTGTTGTATCAATATCTACAACATTCTAATATACATGCCTATACAGAAAGTTTATTATAGTTTTCAAGATAATTAACCATTTCGGTATGTTTTGCATCTGTGGCCTTAACCTTTGAACCCATGACCTTTCCTATACATCAAAATGATCGTTGTATCAATACCTACATCATTCTAATTTACATGACTATACAAAAAGTTTATAGTTTTTGAGATAATAATTATGATCAGAGGTAAAAAAAATTTGGTCACGACCTTCACAATTGACCTTGACTCATTTTGAAGATACTAACAAGAAGATGTCAAAACTAAAAACCCCATGTTATTATCTGGTCAAATAGTCAAGTTATAACAATTTGAAGCTATTTTCCGATTTTTTCAAAATTAAACGCAAAAACGCGTAACCTATTTTTTGTCCGAATTTCACAAAATGAACAAACTATAGGCTTAAGACCCTAGAGAAGCCAAATATCACATCAGATTTTTTCTCCAATCAATACTTTGGGAGAAGAAGATTTTTTAAGATTTTTGCACCCCTAGGTCACCTTGACCTAGTTATGGTAGCCATGGCAACACCACAAACAAATCTGAATTGCACCGGCCCATATATACTTCTCACAAAGTTTCATTGAAATCAGCCAAGTACTTTCAGAGGAGAAGTCGAAAATGTGTGTTAACGAAGCACACACACACGCACGCACACACATACACACGCTGCACCATACCATAAGCTCACATGACCTTTGGTCAGGTGAGCTAAAAAGGCTGGTGTTGAGATTATCTCCCATCTCTACTCAATGTCATGTTTCTATATGCATGTTTATGTGTTGAGGGACAGTATGGAGAATCTTAAATATCCATCTGGAAATTAACTTATATATAATTCTTCATACTCATCCCTCAACAAATATATATATACAGTTAGACCTGCCTTGGAGGACACTTCTGTACCTGTACATATAGTTAAAAGCCAGTGCAATTTTATTATAATTTATCCTATTTGGACCTATGGGGGCCGCTGGTCCGTCAGGTCACTTTTGCTAATTCCCTTCATGAACAGGTCTGACTGTATATGTATATATATATATTTTCTATAATGTATTATTTACTTTTTTGTGATATGTTTATACAGATGAATCTCGTTATCTCGAACTCGGATATCTCGAACTACCGGATATCTCGAACTTTTAACAAGTCCGAACAGAGTTGTTCTTTATTAAACCAAAATCACTCCAGTTATCTCGAACTCGGATATCTCGAATTATCGGATATGTCGAACAATATTTTCGTCCCCTTGAATGGAAATCCTAGGAAAATTACACTCGTTAACTCAAACAAAAAAATTAGGAAAATTAAATTTATTAACTCGAACAAAATTTTTGGAAAGTCAAATTTGTCAACGCCTACAAATTTCTTGGTAGACAAAACCCATTCCGACATAAATAAAATATATGACTGCCGGCCTCGTGTTGATTTTAAAATGACAACATTGCACTGACCTCCCAATTTCCTTAAGCCCTTAATTATTATCCCTTGCAGAAGCAATTAAACCCTCAAGGAGATTAACAGGTGTTATAATTACTGCCAAGCTGAACATAGCTGCCGAAAAGCGTGTGATGAGAACATTACTCAAAACAACCGGAAGCTTGGGGTGATTAAAGTACACAAAGCGAAACTGGTATGGCGACCAAAGCGGACTCCACTATTTGTCGGCTAATAACAATAGCGCAATCGGTAATTGACAGATTTGAGTAATTAAAAAAAACTTATAAAACAAAATGCATAATTGAATACATACGATATAGGAAAAAACGGCAATATACAGTTTGACAAGATAAAAACCGGAAGCTACTTCCGGTAGGCGTGTACGAGTTACTTCCCTTTTGTTGCCGTTTTTAACATCGGTTATCTCGAACTCCGGATAAGTCAAACTTTTTGCATTTCCCCGTCGAGTTCGAGATAACGAGAGTCAACTGTATGTAATATATATATGATATGTACCGGTGTCAAATATATATAAGAAAAAAAAAAAAAAAAAAAAAAAAAAAAAAGTAACCAGTCCTTCCCAAATGTTTCCAGTCTCAGACTGTGGGACTGGTTGTTATTTCAAGCTTAATTTAATGAGAAATCACCTTAGAACACTGTGTTCCTGCGACAAGACAGGCTACATCACCAACTTTACGAGCTGCAGTTATGGTGTTTAATGTTAACGGCGTTAGTTTGTCATTTGTATGTTCTGCTATCACTAAAGTACTGTTATTTCTACTCAATAAAAATACCTGAAAAAGAAAATAAATACTTTAAAAAATAACACATATTATTTGCATTATAAATTTTGATACAATAGAACTTCGATAACTCAAAGTGCACGGGACTTCGATGATGACTTCGAGTTTTCGAAGTTGAAGGATGGTGTCACAATGTAGACTTTCATTTTTATGGGAGGAATGCTGTATGGTGTTAAACTGTTTACCAATACACTAGTACAATATATATTGCACAAAATAATGAATTAAAGCTATTTCATTAATTATGTTTTTATAAGGACTAATGGCGACAACAAACACATACATTTAATGCACAAAATGTGTATTACCAATACATGACCATAATGCATTCAAAGAACTGAATCAGACAAACATAGTCATGTAAATTGCATGTAATAATCATAATAATACATACGCAAGACAAGACGCTCATTTAAAGAATTTATAAAATCAGTGTGTGTTCCACGTCTCAGTCATTTAAATCCAGCTTGCTTAAATCACCTGGAAATTTGCTGTTATCGCTGATGGTAAAAAACTCGGCTTCTACTAAGAGAAAACATGGTCACACTTCATCACCCATTACAATTGCGGCACAGAGTACTAATCCTTTAATTGACACCAATTAATATGGTAGCAGAAACTTAGATCTGTAAAACTACTCCTCTCATTAATCAGATTATACGGAAGACTGTGATTTCATTGATCGTTCTATTGATCACTCATTGTTAAAACATTTCGAGTTTTAGAAGGTTGTTTGTCATACAAGTTTTAATTTTGCACCCTAACATTATTTTGAGTTATCAGGGGTATTCGAATTATAGGAGTTTGAGTTATTGAAGTTGTATTTATATAGTTTATATAGAAAACCAGTTGGGACAAAATAATGATTTCGAGTTATCCATGGTATTCAAGATATCGAAGTTCTACTGTATTTTTATTTTAATAAGTTTAATTTTTTAAATCAAATTTTACTATGATTAATGCGACTGTTCAAAAACAAGCAGAAGACCCTGCCACTGTAATAGCTGACTTTTTTTTAAGTGAAAGACTACCTACCTAATCCTCTTCTTGCTGGGGTAACATAAGGGTTAAATGCTAAAGCCTATCTATTAGTCTTTAAAACCTCATAGGGTGATGGACCACTATGGTAACTCAGTTGATAGTGTGCTCGTTCTATTTGTGGGAGGTCCCATGTTTGAACCCCAGACAGGCCTGACCAAGACTTGAAAGTAGGTAGTGACTGTTATTTGGACAATAACTTTTTGCAGTGAACTGAATAACTTTCTCGCACTAGAACCTTGGCCAAGTGGGAGTAGAACATAGGCAGTGAGAGGCACTGTGATCCATAACATAGGCAGTGAGAGGCACTGTGATCCATAACATAGGCAGTGAGAGGCACTGTGATCCATAACATAGGCAGTGAGAGGCACTGTGATCCATAACATAGGCAGTGAGAGGCACTGTGATCCAGAAAATAGGCAGTGAGAGGCACTGTGATCCAGAAAATAGGCAGTGAGAGGCACTGTGATCCATAACATAGGCAGTGAGAGGCAGTGATCCAGAAAATAGGCAGTGAGAGGCACTGTGATCCATAACATAGGCAGTGAGAGGCACTGTGATCCAGAAAATAGGCAGTGAGAGGCACTGTGATCCATAACATAGGCAGTGAGAGGCACTGTGATCCAGAAAATAGGCAGTGAGAGGCACTGTGATCCATAACATAGGCAGTGAGAGGCACTGTGATCCAGAAAATAGGCAGTAAGAGGCACTGTGATCCATAACATAGGCAGTGAGAGACACTGTGATCCAGAACATAGGCAGTAAGAGGCACTGTGATCCATAACATAGGCAGTGAGAGGCACTGTGATCCATAACATAGGCAGTGAGAGGCACTGTGATCCAGAAAATAGGCAGTGAGAGGCACTGTGATCCATAACATAGGCAGTGAGAGGCACTGTGATCCATAACATAGGCAGTGAGAGGCACTGTGATCCATAACATAGGCAGTGAGAGGCACTGTGATCCATAACATAGGCAGTGAGAGGCACTGTGATCCATAACATAGGCAGTGAGAGGCACTGTGATCCAGAAAATAGGCAGTGAGAGGCACTGTGATCCAGAAAATAGGCAGTGAGAGGCACTGTGATCCAGAAAATAGACAGTGAGAGGCACTGTGATCCATAACATAGGCAGTGAGAGGCACTGTGATCCAGAAAATAGGCAGTGAGAGGCACTGTGATCCATAACATAGGCAGTGAGAGGCACTGTGATCCAGAAAATAGGCAGTGAGAGGCACTGTGATCCAGAAAATAGGCAGTGAGAGGCACTGTGATCCATAAAATAGGCAGTGAGAGGCACTGTGATCCAGAAAATAGGCAGTGAGAGGCACTGTGATCCATAACATAGGCAGTGAGAGGCACTGTGATCCAGAAAATAGGCAGTGAGAGGCACTGTGATCCAAACCATAGGCAGTGAGAGGCACTGTGATCCAGAAAATAGGCAGTAAGAGGCACTGTGATCCATAACATAGGCAGTGAGAGACACTGTGATCCAGAACATAGGCAGTAAGAGGCACTGTGATCCAGAAAATAGGCAGTGAGAGGCACTGTGATCCATAACATAGGCAGTGAGAGGCACTGTGATCCAGAAAATAGGCAGTAAGAGGCACTGTGATCCATAACATAGGCAGTGAGAGGCACTGTGATCCATAACATAGGCAGTGAGAGGCACTGTGATCCAGAAAATAGGCAGTGAGAGGCACTGTGATCCAGAAAATAGGCAGTGAGAGGCACTGTGATCCATAAAATAGGCAGTGAGAGGCACTGTGATCCATAAAATAGGCAGTGAGAGGCACTGTGATCCAGAAAATAGGCAGTGAGAGGCACTGTGATCCATAAAATAGGCAGTGAGAGGCACTGTGATCCATAAAATAGGCAGTGAGAGGCACTGTGATCCATAAGCCAACATTTTAGACAAATTAGCCTCAGACGGCCTTCATCAATTAAAAGCCGCAATATTTTACTAGATTCCGAAATATATTCCGAAAATTTATTCTATATGTACATATGTAACCAAATGCATTACTCGTCTCAGCATACATATCTCACGATAAAACAGATATATTTCTTTCACGTTTATTTACCAGGCGAGAGTAAATGATCAGAAAAATGGAGGATATTTTAAGTCTTGACCGAGATACAAATATCTTGCAGATATTATCAAGACTAAAAATTAGAACTTAATCTAATTTACTTTGTAATTTCCACTTCAATTTATTAACCGATTATAATCGGAAAATCGATTAAAATCATCTTCCGATTATAACAGATTAATCGATAATTAAAATGCAACCAATTTCCATCACTACTGTTCCATGAGTGTATCATCCAATAAAATTCATTGATAACGTCACTTCCTATGTGACAGGACTTGCAATGTATGATTTTTCTCAACCGAGAACTTTAATTTTAATCTACTTTCACAGAAAATTAAAACAAGTAATAAAGGTATGGTTTTATTCAGCTTTCCAGATCGGGGCAGTACATAACAAATTATGTAAATATACAGTGTACACCACTGTCTTGTCTAAGTTACAAAGTAACTGTTCACCACGTCCAAGGCAATACACAACCACACGTGGTGTGAAATTAACGTAATTTACCTGTTTATTAATAACTAAACAACATCTCTTATTCATTTATTGTTTGTATTCAATTTTATAATTAGTGTGAAGGGCCAAAACAAGAAGGGTATAAAATGTGTAGGCGGGCTGGCAAAATCTTACACCGAATTTTCAATGATCTATATTTCAATAAATGTCTATTGGATTCTTATAATATTTACACATAATATCGGGCATGACCTCAATTTTTTAAATATATTTTTGATTTTAAAAAATATTTAATATTTTTTAAGTTATTACAAAAAACATGGGCTACACTTTTTTCAATTGGTAAAAATTCATCCGAGGCAGGATAACAAAATTTTACCACCCAATTTTCATTGATCTATATTTCAATAAATATCTATTGGATTTTTATAATATTTTTTACATAATATCGGGCATGACTTAAATTGTTTAAATATATTTTTGATTTTAAAAAATATTTGATATTTTTGAAGTTATTAAAGAAAATACAGGCTACACTAATTCCAATGGGTCAAAATTCATGCGAGGTAGGACGAGTGAGGTTTGAACATTGATCGATATCTCTCCACATAATTATGCTTAAATTTTTCAACAAATATGCGGTGGATATATATCTTTAATAGCAACAAAGGGTATTTTCTATAATGGAGTGGTTTTCTTTTTATAAACGATTGTTTGTGACAGTTTATTGTTCTTTAATTGCGATAAGTACGCCGCCATCTTTGATCAAGGCACGACAGGTTCACCATTACACAGGAGGGATTTACAGAAAAATAACTTATGGCGTCGTACTTATAGAACAATCAAATGTCACAAACAATCCGTTATAAAAAGAAAACCACTGCATTATAGGAAGTACCATTTGGTGGTATCAAAGATACATATCCACCGCGTATTTGTTGCAAATTTTAATAGGCAAGCATAATCATGTGAAGAGATATCGATCAATGTTCAAAGCTTACCCGTCCTGCCTCTGATAAATTTTGACCGATTGGAAAAAGTGTAGCTCGTATTTTCTTTAATAACTTCAAAAATATTAAATATTTTTTAAAATCAAAATCATAATTAAAACTTTAGGTCATGCCGGATATTATGTCAAAATACTATATAAATCCGTTACATATTTATGGAAATATAGATAATTGAAAATTGGGTTGTAAAATTTTGTTATCCTGTCTCAGATGAATTTTGACCAATTGAAAAAAGTGTAGCCCATGTTTTTTGTAATAACTTCAAAAATATCAAATATTTTTTTAAAATCAAAATATTTTTAAAATTGAGATCATGCCCAATATGTGTGTGAAAATATATAAAAGTCCAATACATATTTATTGAAATATAGATCATTGAAAATTGGGTGCAAGATTTTGCCAGCCTGCCCACAGGGGCCAGTTTCATAATAAAATTTAAAAAATACCGATAAGTATATAAAAAAGAGTAAAGGGGAACAACGAATCGGACATTTCACTTGTAGGTGCTCCGACAAAACTCTACATTACATTTTTAATTTGTATCCGATCATCGTGATCTTGGTGTCATTTTGTTCCCAGATAAATATTCTTTAACTCTTTGTCGACCAACTTATTTTTCAAAATATAATTGAATGAATTCAAATTGTTTTCACTTGCAGATTAAGAGGTTTTAAACATATATTACAATACATAAAGTATATATTTTCGGAATCCTTGGCACCTGAACTTTCTAACCAGATTATTTTCTTTAAAAAAACAAGTTTACAAGTAAATAACCGTTACTATAGCAACCATTCGACTGCAAAAAAATATGGTGATTTTTTTTTAAAGTTAGGACAAAAACTATATTTATGGCGGTTTTTGGAAGGTATTTGTGTTTTATTACGGAAATTTTCAGAACAAAATTAAAATTCTGATTATGGAAACATTCATAGATAGGTTAGGATATAATTAATAAACGTTTATGATGAACTTGAAACAGGTGCCAATTATCCCATTTATTGACGTTTTTGCATAAAATATGACGTTATTTGACGTAAAACAGACGTAATTTAGTATATATTGTGCATAAAAACCCAAATGTTATCACATTTTTCTATATATGCAAAATGCAGATATCATAAAAAAATCCACCACTCAAATATCATGTATAATGGCTTTGGATACGGACAGTATTTCACTTATAAAACATAATACTTGAGAGTAAATTTACTCATAGCTAGATTATAAAGTTGTAAATCAATATCGTAAATTGTTAGGATTGTCATACCGTAATTCCAAGGAAAACTGGAATAAAGTCTACACAGAATCTAAATAAATGTACATATTATTATTATTATTATTATTATTATAGTCAGTAGTAGTGGCAGTAATCATTGATGCTGTAACACTCTAGATATTTATTCTTATCAGAAGTCTTGTGTGATCATCGTCAAATAATAATACTCCATTTTCTGTAAATTATTGTTTGTGAAAAACTGCAAAGCATGGCTTTGGAGGTCGACACAAAGGTACGTTACCACACAAATGACACCCATAGAAAGTCTCATGTCTTCGATGATCGGCTAAGCATACTCGACACCTAGCCGAAACATGTCCATAATCACGAAGATCTTCAATAACATGGTGTGGGTTGTTATTTGGTCTAGTTGGTGGACGACCTATCCGCTTTCTTGAAGTAAACCTGGCAACCAGTCCATCCTCTACCAGTGCTGTGCGGAAATCAAGCTGATTCATTATAGTTGCGTTTTGATCATGTATTAACCTGGTTTTCTTGTAGAGAAAGTGGGCATTCACAATGCTGGAATCAACAAGATGCCAAAAAATTCTCAACGGCCATCTCTTTGATTTCCTATCGACACCATAATAGGAACGATGCTGGTTGAAAACATCAATTCCGTTCATATAAGCATTGTACATTTTCACTGCCGGTTGACACTTGACGTTTTCTATTGTTCCATCTTTCTTGCAGCGTTTTACTATATCGTCGTCACTTTCATGATGGTAGGCTGTATTTAGGAAGAAAACCATTCTATTATCTCTCCAAGCTATTGCCTGTGTCCCATCTTCTCTACATGTGTATACATGTGAGCCCCTTTGCTGTAAAACGGCAGTATGTTGCAGTACCCTTGGGCATCTGTTGGAATTTATTGTTCCACAAGCATATATACTGGCTTCTAGTAGCTTCTGAAATAAGGGAACACTAGTAAAATAGCGGTCTATGTGGACGATATTTGACTTGTTACTCAAGGATGGTATACACAGCCCCGTAACGGCCTTCAATGCTAAATTTCTTTCTGGAATTCCTGGAGTTGTTCTACCTGTATATATATTGAAATCCCAAAGATATCCTTTGTCCTCAGCAGGCGAAAGGCTCCAAACCTGTAAAACATGAAAATAAACATCTTGTCATAATTCAGGATTTTATCATAAGGTTCGATTACAACTCGTGTGATAAAATTGTTCTGTTCAACATGGATCGAATTCCACTCCGGCAGATCCTATCATCCAAATGAGAAACGTTTGTCAGTTTATTTACCGCAGGTTGGGGATTTATTTATTTTCTTCTTTTTTGTTATTCTGGTGTTCTCCGCCATTCCAAAAACTGACCGTAGAGGAATCTCTCTCTCTCTGGCAGGGTCTGACCAAAACTTGAATTAGGTAGTTACTGTTCTTTCACCAAGCACTCAGCATTTAGAAATGAAAGCCATGGTGTCCTTCGGAAGAGACCTTTGAAAGCAAATGTCTCGTGTCAGAGCAGGCATGGTACGTAAAAAAACACTCTACACATTGTTCTGCGTGCATTGCAAACGTCAAAATTTCTGCCACTTTACTGGTGACGTCTCGATATAAGTGAAATAATTTTTGACTGGCACGTAAAACCTCATTCAATAAATCACTCATCTCTCTCTCTCTCTCTCTTTTATATAGTACATTGACTGTTTTGGGAAATAAAACTCAAATGCAGATTATTGATAAACCTGTATGGTATATATGTTACGTGTAGTTATGTGTAAAATTTGAGCATAAACAAAATTATTAATTTCATACCTTGAATCCACGCTTTACTGGTTTCGAAGGGTCATGATGTTTTATAGATGATCTGCCTTTGAACTTTATAATCAATTCGTCAACTGTTACTTTTTGTGGTAAATTGTAACTTGTCTTGAAACAGTGTTTGCAGCTTTCAATAATCGGTCGGATCTGAAATACAACAATTAAAATAATTATTAGTTCTGTTTCTGTTGAAAAGTTTGCTGTATTATCCAATATGTATTGCATTTTTTACAGTCAATGATATTTGTAAGCGGGATAAACGTATGTGTTCTCTCCTTTACCATGCAACGAAAAACTGACAAAATGTCGATACACTCAATCGCCATATATACATTCTGTCATCAGATGGTCAAAGTATAAAAGGTGGAATGTGATGAAAAGATAGATTGTTGGTTTATATACGATCTTAAAAGTAGCTTGTGACTGTTGTTTTGCCAAGCACTCGGCATTACAAAATAACAGTCTCGGTTCTTTTGGATGGATACTTAAAATAAATGAGGTCCTGTGTCACATTAGACTTTGCAGGATAAAGAACTCTGCTAAAATAAGCCGTTGCTGCAAATCAAAGCAGTAACTCCAGTAAGCATACAGAGACGTCTGCAACCAGGTGTGCATAATAAAGTTAAATTGTACATGTACCTTGTAAAGTCTGTCATGATCAGGAGAGCCGCGTGCAGGCGCAAACTCGTTATCATTGAAGTGTATGCACGCCCATAACTGCTTGAAACGATTTTTAGCCATGATAGACGCATACATGTTCAAGCCCCTGGACCATTTCTGGCTCCATATATCTTCAAGTCTAAAGTAGAGATATAAATAGCTATACTAACAATATTATGAATCAGTATAAATACTTATGCATAATTATGCATATAAATAAATAAATAAATAAATAAATTAATTAATAAATGTAAAAGGGTAAAATGAAAAATATTTCGCACTATAAATGTGTGTGTGTGTGTGTGTGTGTGTGTGTGTGTGAGAGAGAGAGAGAGAGAGAGAGAGAGAGAGAGAGAGAGAGAGAGAGAGAGAGAGAGAGAGAGAGAGAGAGAGAGTAATAATTTGAAGTTTGGTAATATGTCATCATACTGGTCATAGTATTGAGTTTTTGAATTTTATTTTTGCACATATTCCTGTTTACGAATATCATTGTACTCCTTTTGCCATCTATATTATCAATAGTCATTGTGTAAGTGTTTCTGGTAAAATATAAAAATACTGTACCGTGATATCCGGGTATAAGATGTGCCTATCACCATGCCAAGAAAAGCCTTCATTTCATCAATGTCTGTGTCTTCCCAAGGTATAACATTCTTTTGTCTAGCATACCGGTTCGTTTCCTCTACCACTCTGTCTATCAGTGCCTCAGGAAATTACTGGTAAAAATAATCTACTGGTGCAGCACCACGGTCAAGAATATTTGTTGGTCCTTCTTGAAGCCTGTATCGACCTACTGTTTGAAGAAAAATATAATATAATTGTGTGTGTGTGTGTGTGTGTGTGTGTGTGTGTTTGTGTGCAGAGGCGGATCCAGAATTTTAGAAAGGGGGGGGGGCGTAAATTGTGAGAGCGGAAGGCTCCACCCTTCTAGGCGGGGTCCGGACAATTTTGAAAAAATGACGCAAAAATCCTGCATTCTTGTGCAATCTGAGCTGCATCAAAGAGGAAATCGAAAAATACATAAGTTCGTTGAAAAATCAAAATGAACAATATGTATTATTAGCGACATAAAGGGGGGCGTACGCCCCCTACGCCCCCGCTGAATCCGCAACTGGTGTGTGTGTGTGTGTGTGTGTGTGTGTGTGTGTGTGTGTGTGTGCTAGTATATATATAAATTAATTTGTATATAATGTATATCTTTGTGTATAATATAGTTGTTTGAGTTTTAGATAATCAGAGTAATAGTGGCACAATTGAAAAATGATACGAAAGTATCCGAATAAAATTTTGAAAGCGCACCTGTTAGCCATCATGGTTTATCCATTCAAAAGTAGCACATGACAATTGATACAATCGAAATACAGAAAATAGAATATAATTTTATACGAAATTTATTTTCATAACGATGTATCTATATAGATCGAACAGGGTTTTGTGTTTAGACCAATGTAAAAGAAACGCACACAAGGTTGAACGTCCACAGTTCACATGTATACATTTCACATTGTATCAGGTCAGTCTAATAGTAGAAGGGGAATAACTTGTATAATGGTGACGTGGATGTTGTTGTTTATAATGGAGTTTATTTTGAAGTGATATATGGTTTTATATTGATAATACTCTATGAATGTTATTATATTACCTGGGCCAGGGTGTCCATGAGAAACATTCAATCGACCCCAACCTTGGTTATCAATGAATTCATCGTCACTTTCTGTGCTGTATTCAGTGTACTGAGAAGAATTTTGACTCTGACTCAATTCCGATTCCGTTTCAGTTTCTGTCTCAGATTCACTTGACACTTCACTGTCCGAGCCGTTAGGTCTTTCTTGACTACACTCCAAATCAATATCACCATCACTGTCTTCATACCCTGACAAATCGGATTCATCATCAGGCAATTCAACATTGGATGCCATTCTGACATTCTCTGGTTGCCATAAAAACGGAAACGGAATCATCAATTGTGCATCATTCAGGAGGACGAGACGGAGAGGACTGTTTGAAGAACCGGAATATGCGGCATAATTTACTTGTATATCTAGGCGTATATTTATTTTTCATTTATTTATTTATTTATTTATTTTATGTCATTGTTTTTTCTTGCATTACAGTCACGGCCCGTGTTATCTCAGCGCCGAATCAATATTCGTACCGGTTGATCTAAATGTTTAGAAAAAGATTTCAATTTTTCATTTGAATTCGAATTTAAGTTTAGATAATAAAATGGAAGACGCGAATGTCAACTTGATGATTAGTTTGCGATTTCTAATCTGATATTATTGATATGAGTATTCAATAAGTTGTTTTAGTATAAATTACATCAATGAATGTTATTTTACTTTTTTGTTGGCAATGAGCATATAATGTTGTATACAAAAGCATGGCGGATCGCCAGATGTACATTTACGCGTTAAATTATTTAAATTATTTCATTCAAATTAACAATTTTATTACAAAAAGCCGACTTCACAGAAAATAATCATATATTTTGCATAACCTGGCCAAAAATTGGAGTGTTTTGATGACAAGTCTGCAAGTACCGCGGGTGTAAAACTATGGGTAATTTCGAGCGGATATATCCGCTTATGGACGTCAAAGGGTTAAGTTGACATTCAATTTTTGGACATAATTTAAAATCCTTATAAAATGTTCAAACGGAAAACACAGAAAAACACTGCAATTTTGCCCGATGTAGCTATGCCCGTCCATGTAAAGTAGCTTAAAATTGGCAACTACCAGCGTCCGTGTCAACTACAAATGCTGATGTGGATCGAAGAACTAAATAAAAAGCAAGAATTTTCAAAGTTAACCGTTACTCACTTCTTACTCTACAAGACATTGTATCCCATTTTGTTCCAACATGGACCAACTTTCCTCTATCATGCCTCCATTTTGAACTCATACATAAAGCAAGTACTGCGCATGTATTATAAGCTGTTATTCGATTGGCACATTTTAATCCACCCTGTTTTCATGAAAATGTAAGAAAATGATTATACATAAACTTATTTTATATTTCTTTTTAAAGTATTAATCATTATAAAGTCATTTTGATAGAAAATCTGATACATTGACAAAATTCTACAAATGACAACGGAGGGGTGAAATATTTTTAACCAATCAAATAGCAGCTTATAATAACGACAAATATGATTACAAGATGGAGGCATGATAAAGGAAAGTTGGTCCGTGTTGGAACAAAATGGGATATAATGGGTTGTAGATTAAGAAGTGAGTGACGGTTAACTTTGAAATTGCTTGCTTTTTATTTAGTTCTTCGATCCACATCAGCATTTGTAGTTGACACGGACGCTGGTAGTGAAAAACATGATCGTAATGCCAATTTTAAGCTACTTTTACATGGACGGGCTTAGCTACATCGGGCAAAATTGCAGTGTTTTTCTGTGTTTTCCGTTTGAACATTTTGTAAGGATTTTAAATTATGTCCAAACATTGAATGTCAACTTAAAGAATATTTATCTGGGAACAAAATGACACCAAGATCACGATGATCGGACACAAATTAAAAAAGTAATGTAGAGTTTTGTCGGAGCACTTACAAGTGAAAGGTCCGATTCGTTGTTCCCTTTTACTCTTTTTTATATACTTATCGTTATTTTTTAAATTTTATTATGAAACTGGCACCTGTGAGCCCGCCTACACATTTTATACCCCTTCCCAAAACAAACCTTCTTCCCTGTAGGCATATGAATTTTGGATTTCCTTACAGTTACACTAAAGACAATTATATATGCTAAATCACTGGATGCATTTACCGCCACATTATGAGCAAGCACAAGGAGATAACAGCCAGGGAAATTTATCCTAAAATGGCCATGCACATGAATTTGTAGAAGAATTTTAACAAGGTTATCAAGAAATCCAGTCAGAACTGGTAAGTTTGTGCAAAAAAATAAGATTAAGAAAATTGGGATTTGCATAAAGCATGCTAGGGGAAATAACAGTCCGAGTCTAAATTCGGCAATCAAACTTACTGCTTGATTTAACAGTTTAACTCTGTTACAACTTCTTGCAAACATCTTCGCACTTTTCTTGTTTTATAACAACCGCAGTATATCGGTTAAGCCCCGTTATACGCTTACGATTTTTAGATTGTGGCAGCGTTAGAATAGACTGGACGAATGAATTATGCGGGTTACAGGAATCAAAGTTCATCGACGACGTACCATGTCGAATAGATACCCATTATGAGAGTATCAACAATGTAATAGGACGAAGTTATATTTTGTTTTGTCAAGAGCCGAACTCTCATTTTTAAACTATAAGTACGAATTATTTTTTCTGATTATCGATATAAAACCTGACAACGGAGACAAACGTACAGTAATCACGTATTCATTTCTTAAAGAGTACCTGTAACGATTTTTTTATTTTTACCAGAGACATATATATGTCTCTGTTTTTACATATTATGTTATTCTCCATGCCGAAATATGACTTAATGCGAAAATGTCATAAAAATCCATGCCGAAAGAAGGGAGTTATTGGCGAATTTCTAATACAACTCCTATTAATCAAAATAAAAAAGGACGGTTTTGGGGATCCCGTGTAGTGACGTCACTTAAGTAAGCAACCCCCACAGAATACTATTTACCGGTATCTACATTACTAATATACTGGACTAGCTAAAAATCTCCTTATATTTCACGATAAATTAATTTGATGAAGTGGAATTTACATCATCCGAATGACACCTACCAATAACTAAGCAAATTATAATTAGTCCACCTTGATAAAAAGTTTGTTTATTAGACATTCTTAGGTTGATACCCGTACCTTTAATCAACAGGATGTGTCCTTACAGTTGACAAAACTGATTGACAGGTGTTCGGATAGAGTGATTTCGTGTCTGTCGTGATACGCGGAGCAACGGTTTCTAACTTATGCAAAGGGCCTCGTGACTTTTGTTTCGAAATGCCGAGTCAGCTTAGCGAAAGAACAATTACTACCTATCTTCAAGTCTTGATCAGACCCGGCTGGGGTTCAAACCCACGATCATGGGCCCGACATAGGGAGCATGCATTCTACCAACTGAGCTAGCCTAGTGGTCGCACTATAACAGATCCAGACCCGGGCAACTATGCATTTTTGTCGCTGGAAACATGCGCGGCCTCTGCCTTTAACCGGTGTACATCAGGACAACACTTTGGTGGTTGCTTCATTTTCTATACCGCAAGAGATAGAGGATGTTTCAAGAATGGCGAATTCTTCACTATTTTTCTAAACATGACCGAATACCGAGTACGGCGTAAAATGATATAATGCGTGATGTAAACGAAAATGAAGCCATTATATTGACTTTATATATCCATGTATATATATGACCTAGCAATTTCAGAATCAGGATCTTTCTGGGTGTCTCAGTTAAAAGTTATTATTTAGACAGCAAGTAACAAATGTCTCATTTGTTGCATTGTAAGCAAAAAGTAGAGAAAATATTGTCAAATTCAAGAACAAACTTAACATCCACACGAGTCCACCGAACATTTATAAAGTTAACGTAATATCTGTAAAACAATCAGTGAAATATATTGTTGACCGGATATTAATATACAAGCTTGTGCTTATCAAGACCGTTAAGTGCTAACGGTCGCCATAACAATATTGTTGAAAAGAATGTTTTCGAAAATTTTCTATATCCAAAATTATCCTGGGTTTGACAGTTATCAGGTTATAAAGTTTTTACTTTTGTTTTGGGATTGTTATAACCGCTGTACACATAACATTCAGTAGAATCGGCACCCATCTAGCCTAGATAGAAACATGTACATACAGAATAGAACTACACAAAAACTAAAGGAACACAATCATCCGATTTTTCCCGACTGGAAGTGTGATGTATATTATGAACATGTTACTTAAAAATGAAACGAACCCTGCCTGTTCCAATTTCTTTAGTTGTCTGTAGATATTTCTATAGGGAAGATGGGAACGGATTCTAAAAATTGTTCATTGTACATGTACTGTAACCAATAGATTATTATTATTATTATTATTATTATTATAACTAGTGAAACAAATCAAACATATTTTACAGGTGAGCTATTAGGCCCGAAAGGTAGGATCCATATCCTGTTTCGTTATTGGTCAATTTGTTGTTTACGTCATAAACTATTTTTGTCCATATCCTCAAGTTCCGGGTTTTCCACAGTGTCATGAAATATGGCGTACAACGAAATTCAACCCTAACAAACCGTGAGTATTGCAAGACATGTTTATTTTGATCAACGTTAACTGGCACAACATTAACAACATATGGAAAGCTCATGCATGAAAATTATTTCTAATCTCACGCCCGTAATTTTAAAATCACATGTTCAACCCCCACCCCACCACCGAACAGTTCTAAAACATAATTCAGTTACTGTTAGTCTTCATGTAGAGGTATAGCAATTAATTCTATTGAGACCAACCATGTTTACATATTTTTTAAGGAAATATATTGACATATTGAGATTATATACATTATTTCAATATATTTTAACGACATACACTATCTTGATATGCAGGGTTAAAATGGGAATTCCCCATGGCCATATTCCAAGTTGTAATTCATATATCCAGTAGACTTTTAACAGAGTGGTCATAACACTTATCTATTAAGATTCCTTTTAAAAAAGAAAACCATGAAATAGGACCTGTTAAAATATCTTTCAGGTACCATAATGTTTAAAAAAACAAAAATCTTTTAGTTTTACAAATCTAGTTCACATTGATAAAGCGAAGGGAAGTTAAAGGCATTTTCGGGTTTTTTCATTGCGCACCGAATCTGCGCATCCAGGGGCTACAACTCTGTTTACGTTATTGTCTGTGTAAGTGGTGCGACATTTCAAATGAAGGGATATACTAGCAGTAGACGAAGATCGACTGTAGCAACTGTAAACACCCTGCTTTCTTTTAATCAGTATTCGGCAATATAAATCGTATATCGTAAAATTATTGATCAAAATGCCTCTTAGAAGAAGAGGACGGTTTATTAAAGTATCGGATAAGAAAAGGCGAGAAGTATGTTCTCCCCGCATGATTCAAATGAACAAATCTGGTCCAACTGTTGTCGAACCCGAACGTACTTCTTAACCACTGGCTTTGAAAAATGATTAAATGATATCTATTACAGTAAACATAAACAAATGGAAACCATACAGCGGTGAATTGTCCAAATTTCATCACAACGTTATAGCAATTAGGTTCTATCTATCTTGTGTAATCCAAAACGAAAAACGGTACGGCCTATAATGCGAGTATTACTAGCACAGATGCACAAAATGTAAACTTACCATAATATAGAGTTTTCTCTCTTTGACCATACCACAAAGTAATGGAAATTTATGTGAGTTCCAAGAGATATTAGAATGTTAATATGGTTGAACAAAACTGTTCTATTTTGTTCTTTTCATTAGAGTTTTTGAAATCTTAAAGATTCGCAGATATTTTTTATGATAATTATGAATCTATTTTTAATATCCAGATTATAACACAAAGATTAATATTGTAAATTATATGTAAAAACATACTTTGCTTTGTTTGTGTATTATCTTGAATCTGATGCTAATATTTGAATTAACTGAAGAGAGAAAACCTTTTGGGGATTTTTTTTCATTTTTTTCAATGGAAAATTTGAAAAAATCATGGGGGTAGGGATAATTTTTTATTTTTAAATCCTAAAATATCCTAATGACCTCTCAATTTTTCTTTGTTTTTGTGAAGTATATAGTCTGGTTAAACCTTTGGCAGATTTTGATAAGATTTTCGAATGGTAGATTTTTTTTTGTACATGAAAATGTATGGAATTTTTGTGAAAAAGGCGGTAAAATGAGCTCTTTCTCCAATGTATTTTTTACCAATTCTTTTAATAAATGTGTATTGAACTGCTAACTTTGACATTTTTTAACATGTTAAATATGGGTATGATGTATTTTCGCTGTTTATAGAATTTTAATGAATTTCTTGAGTTTGTTTGAGGTTGATTTTTCAAATTATACCAATTTTTGGGTAAAAAAAATGCAAAATCCTTGAAATACTGCATATATTAAACAAGAGTTGTTGAAAAATTACATGCGGTGACCTACCATTATTTTTGCATATTTTTGTTTGCATGTTCATATAGAACAAACAGTGAAAAAATTAGCTTGTTTTGAATGGTGGTTCTATTTCATAGCATATGCCTTTAATAATGATTTGGTACTGGTAAGTTATATGTTTTGAAGGCATGAAACCCGTTTAAAAATTACTGGCAACCAATATTGCAATTTACCACAGATATTGCAATTTAACATGTGGCTGTTTTATTTTTGTGTTAATATGAGATCAATGAGTAATTTTTTGAGAAGCATGATGATACATTTCAGGTACTTTTAACAGGGGCAGGTTGCCTCGGTTAGCTCATTCACTGCCATTCATACATTAGCTACACATAATACTAACAGACTGACAAGAAAAAAAATAGGAAAAAAAATTATGTTTTCTCCAAACATTTCAATTTTTTTTTAGAAAATTGTTTTCCAAAGAAAAAGCTTTGTTGCATATTTAAGATCGTACTGTTAAGGTATCATTTTTGAAATACTGCAAAATTTCAATATTCAATTCTATGAACAAAATCAGACACAGTGGTTATAATACAAAACCTATGGCAAAATATACATTTGTAAAGTTATTTATGGATGGCAGTGTATTAGCAACGGAAATGAATTTTATATATCTAACATCAGTAACATGGTATTTATATATTGTAGAAACAACATGAGTTTCATGGTAATCAGTGCAGGAAACTTACACTTTGATCCAGACACGTTGATATCAGACCTACCTGCAGGGCTGATGTTACAGTTACGACGAGACTGTCTGGATAACAACCCACCACCAGTAACTGGAGAGAGTTTTCTTAGCATTGTATCAAACAAGTATAAACAGTATACATTCAGGTAAGGAAGATAAACAATTATAAACTGATGGAATCTTACTAACCAGTGGTTTTGTTACATTTTTTAAAAACTACCTTCTGCCCTTTAAATTGTGAAAATTTGAGGTTCTGAAATACAGCAAACTGCATAATAACATGCTTGCAATAGCTTAAGATCCTTATTGCAAAGATGTTATATTGTGGTAATATCTAACATGTTGTGGGTAAGGACAACTAGATTAAAGTTGCGAGGATATCACCATTGTTTTGTAAATTTAAGTGGTTAAATTTGGAAAATTTAGTCATTTTTCTCCAGGGGAAACTACCTTTATTCGGTAGTAATTTTAGGCAAACAAAATCACTGCTAACAGCAGAGTAACTGAGGTTTACATACATGTCAGGATTCTTTTACATATCCAAGCTATTAGCTTCGTAGAAAACTACCAACCTTCATTTAGGGAACTTTCTCAGTGACTGGACAAATTGATCTATGTGTATAATCAAGTTTTAATTTTTGAAATAATGTACTTGTCCCGATGGATAAATATCTAGACTGCTGAACTTGTCAGTCTGGAAAACTGACTGGTACGGGACAAGCGGACAAACCCTAATGTACTACCCTGAAGTTTGAAACTTTAAATCCAGCATCATACATAATTGGCTAACACATGTGTTGGTAAGTTTGTTGACGTTGACCTTCATTCAAGGCACTCAATGACTTTCATTAGAAAATGTTTTAACCATCTTGTCATAAACCAAAAGGCCCAGAAGCTTACATATAGCATCCTTGGTTTTTCATATTTAAATTATTAGTTGTCAAATTCCAAAACTTGTGAAAATATTGTCCTTTTTAAAGGTCACTGGTCACCAAATTGATCAATTTTGTATTTTGTATTCCTACGGGTAGAGTTTTCGATAGTGATGTGTCTGACGGTGATACACACCAAACATTCACCTGTAATACACAGAAAACTTACCTGAATAAACCTGCTAATACTCTTTAATTTCTGACATCGCTTGTAACTTTCTGGCAACCCAATCAATGACATACATGATGTTAAGCTGCTGAGAAAAGACACATTATTTGCATCTTACATATGGGTTTGTGTGACATTTGAAGGTTGTTAAAATTTGTTTTTAAGACAAGATGGAGCTCCAACCTGAAACCACTACATGAATTTTTTTTTAAAAAAAAGTAGCGCATAAAGGAGAAGAAAGCAGAGACAGTTAATTTAAATGTGTGTGTCAGTAAAATATCGTGTCTATGACTTGTGTCTGCAGAGACAGTTAATTTAAATGTGTGTGTCAGTAAAATATCGTGTCTATGACTTGTGTCTGCAGAGACAGTTAATTTAAATGTGTGTGTCAGTAAAATATCGTGTCTATGACTTGTGTCTGCAGAGACAGTTAATTTAAATGTGTGTGTCAGTAAAATATCGTGTCTATGACTTGTGTCTGCAGAGACAGTTAATTTAAATGTGTGTGTCAGTAAAATATCGTGTCTATGACTTGTGTCTGTGCAGAGACATTAATTTAAATGTGTGTGTCAGTAAAATATCGTGTCTATGACTTGTGTCTGCAGAGACATTAATTTAAATGTGTGTGTCAGTAAAATATCGTGTCTATGACTTGTGTCTGCAGAGACAGTTAATTTAAATGTGTGTGTCAGTAAAATATCGTGTCTATGACTTGTGTCTGCAGAGACAGTTAATTTAAATGTGTGTGTCAGTAAAATATCATGTCTATGACTTGTGTCTGTCAGAGACAGTTAATTTAAATGTGTGTGTCAGTAAAATATCATGTCTATGACTTGTGTCTGTCAGAGACAGTTAATTTAAATGTGTGTGTCAGTAAAATATCGTGTCTATGACTTGTGTCTGCAGAGACAGTTAATTTAAATGTGTGTGTCAGTAAAATATCGTGTCTATGACTTGTGTCTTCAGTGACAGTTAATTTAAATGTGTGTGTCAGTAAAATATCGTGTCTATGACTTGTGTCTGTCAGAGACAGTTAATTTAAATGTGTGTGTCAGTAAAATATCGTGTCTATGACTTGTGTCTGTCAGAGACAGTTAATTTAAATGTGTGTGTCAGTAAAATATCGTGTCTATGACTTGTGTCTGTCAGAGACAGTTAATTTAAATGTGTGTGTCAGTAAAATATCGTGTCTATGACTTGTGTCTGTCAGTGAGTTGTCATGCACCATGATGATATATCGATGTATCGATCTATCAATGACAGCCCTACTGAACACCCTAAAACGTATGATGTCATAATTTAAGTCCAATGCACCTCAAATTTAAATTCAAAATGTTACTATTTTGATTGTTTCAGTTCACAAGAAGTAGAGTCTAAATTTGGTTGCCACGTATATAATGATAGTCCAACAAGTAAACTCTTCTCTGAACTGGCTGGCAGAGGAATGAATGCCGCAGAACTAGTGTATGCTCTGGACCAACTTAACCTTGAGAAAATACTAATACAGATCAAGAAATATGGTAAGTTATAGAAGAAATGTTCACATTTGTTGTATTTCCCTGTAAAGCTATATCTTTCCTGGGTAAAAACAACAAAAAATATTTTAATTTGGCCTCAGATCATTGCATTGTATTAACAGAATTTTTTAAACCACATTGGGATAAAACTTATTTTTTCTGAGTTGGGAGCTCAACTCACTTCGTAAAAGAAGTTGTAATAGTAATAAATAGCTAAAATGTATAAACATATAGGGACCCAGACTGATATTTAGGAGCCACTGGTTACTAGGCTCCTGCTAATCTTAAACTCTGCACATGTCACTTCTCAGCTTCACAAGCTGAAAAACAAATGTGAAAATTTACACGAAAATACAACAAATGGGAAAATTTACACGAAAATACAACAAATGGGAAAATTTGCACAAAAAAGCACAAATGTCAAGATTTTCAAAAAATACACCAAATGTAAAAAAAAAAAAAACAAAAAAAAAAAACAAAAACACCAAAATGTGAAAAAAACAAAAAAAAACAAATACACTTAATGTAAAAATTGATACAAAAATGCACCAAAAGTCAAAATTGACAAAAATATAAAAAATGTCAAAATTTACACAAAGATATACCAAATTTCAAAATTTACATAAAACTATAACAAATGTCAAATTTTTTATCCAATCAACGATTATTAAATATTTTAAATAAGCACTTGAAATCTGGTCATGATTGATTATTAATTATACAGGTAACATTTGTATTCAGTAGATAGTAACACAAGCATTACTAATAACTGTTTTACTTTGTTTTAATTTATATTTTGTTAGAATCAATTGATATCCTAGAGCAGCCAGCGATAGAGTTAAGAATACATGAAGGTGAACCACTACAACTGGAGGTCAAGGCCATTGGTTTTCCATATCCACGATATCAGTGGTTCAAGGAACTTGGATATGATTTTGAGGAAATTCCAAATGCTACAGATAAACTCCTTAGAATTAAAGAAACAAAGTATGTATTTTATTGCATTTATTAGTGTTTACCAGTGGACCATATGATCAATATCTCTTAGCTTTTGTGTGGAACATTTTGGAAAACATTTACATCGAAATTTCCCAGAGTAACATAATTTTTATGGGAAAATGTGAACTGAAGTGATTCCATCTCCAATAAAAAAATTGTTCTGCAGAAACATTATGGGGTATCAATTGTTTCACATGTGAACCTCATTGAGATAGTATATCAAGGTGCATCTGGGGCCCTTAAAAATGTAAAATATTTTTTAATCAATCTACAAAAATGTATGATAATTCACAATAGACTGCCATCCATACATTTTTATATATGTTTAAAACTATTTATATGATTACAGACTGAAAACCTTCACAAATTAAATTGTTGAGAACATCATTCTGTTATAGCTGAGTGGGTTTTTTTGTTGTTGTAAAAATAGTGTTTTTATCTTGAAAAAAATTCCCACTAGTTCACATGTTATATTATATCTTACAGATCAACAGATGCAGGGACTTATTGCTGCAGATTACATAATGGCAGTAAAGATAATCAGGTAGCCTTCTCAGGATATTCCACCATCATAATTGATAAGCCTAAGAAGTCAGGTAATACAATTTATTGGCACTTAACCTGAGCTTTTTTATTTTACCCCCTACACATCCACCCCAGACCCAGCTGCAAATAAAGGTCAGGGGTAATTAGGAATAACCATGTCTGTCTGTAATTCCCATTGTTTGTCTGTCTAGATGTCCATCCCAATATCATGTCTACTCCATATCTTCCATGTCTATGGATGAACTTTGATCAAACTTGACATAAATGTAAACTAACATCAGGCAGTGTGTCAAATACCAAATTTAATGTCCTTCCCACCATCTGATCTAGCCATTCAGTACTAACTTCTCAGTGTTTGGGATAGGAAGAGGGGGTCTCTCAAGACTCCGTTTAAGTATTTGTCATAAATGAGCTTCAACCTCTATAACCCTTGATTAAGATTGATTCATTTTCTACCAAATTACATGGTTTATCTGTATTCATCATAATTTGACACACTAATTTAGTCTTGTAATTATTCAAACCAAGAACAAATTTTGCATTTTTGACAATGATGTTAAAATTGTTATGTTTCATCTTACAGTGAATATCACTTGTCTTACACATCATGGTGCAAGACAGAGCTATTTGATCATCAATGGAATAGTTCTATAAAACATGCTTTTTCTTTGCTTAGTGATCCACTATAGTTCAGTAAATACATGTTTACAAAGGTGCCACTTTAGTTAAAATGAGGCATGTTTTCACTTTACACAGGAATATGGTTTTAACAGGTTCCACTATAATTCAATCAAAGCATGTTTTCAGGGTTTGGTTCTCAGTTTCCACTGAAGTTCAATGGAGTCATTTTTAGTTTACTTAGGGTTTGATTCTCACAGCTTCTGCTTTAGTTCAACAGAGATGTTTTCATTTCACTTAGGGTATGACTTTCACAGATTTTATTGTGGCCCATTGTTTTTGGTTTCCACATGTTCCACTTTATACCAGTTGTTTTATCTTATAGTTACAGAACTTTACAAGAATGGAGATGAAGATTCATGGACGCCACCTTCTAATTTAGACAAAGATACATCATCAGATGACTCACAGTTTAATCCCTCTAAAGGTAAATTTAATAGGAAGTATGAACCTATTAACAATAACGAAATTACAATAGAGTTGGCCAGCTTGCCACATGATTGATACCCTTAACATTTGTGTGGAGTGTTTTGGAAAATGTTCACATTGAAATTTTCCGGAGTAATGTAATTTTTACGTGAAAATGTGAACTGAAGCAATTCCATCTCCAGTGGAAAAAACTGTTCCTTAGAAATGTTATGGGATATCACATGGTACAGTGGCAGACCAGATTGAGGTTGTTGCTTTCTGACCATTGTGCATCCCTCTTAAGGCACATCAATGGGCTTTAAAAGTTTTTCCCACAAATGTAACCAGACAATCTGTTTAACTAGAGCTAGATTTTCCTGTCTCACCATGGTCATGACAGATCACACGAACAATCTCCTGCATTAATTGGATTTCTCTGATTTTTAATCTGATTCTATGAAAAAATTAATTGCATTCTGGATCACACATAATCACTTACACTCACTAAATTGACGATGTCATAATCATTTTATGTGAGAATGTCAACAAAAATCAATGATGTCATTTTCAGAAGCCACAGATGGTGGCATGAAAACTGAACATTTGATGCAAATATTTGTTTACAAATCATGATTTTATAGTGCAGATGAATGAGAAAAAGAATCCTACAACAGTAACAGTGTAAGACAGAGATATCTCAAACTCAGAATATACACTGATGACTCATTCTGGACAAGAAAATATTACTGTAACTCTTGTTACCATTGTAGGATTCTATTAGTACCGGGCAGTATTTTTAGGTACCATTATAACAATGAAATTTGTGGATCAAATTAGAATATACACTGATGACTTGTTATCAAATTAGAATATACACTGATGACTTGTTATCAAATTAGAATATACACTGATGACTAGTTATAAAATTAGAATATACACTGATGACTTGTTATCAAATTAGAATATACACTGATGACTTGTTATCAAATTAGAATATACACTGATGACTTGTTATCAAATTAGAATAAACACTGATGACTAGTTATCAAATTAGAATATACACTGTTGACTTGTTATCAAATTAGAATATAAACTGATAACTTGTTATCAAATTAGAATATAAACTGATGACTAGTTATCAAATTAGAATATACACTGTGACTTGTTATCAAATTAGAATATAAACTGATAACTTGTTATCAAATTAGAATATAACTGATGACTAGTTATCAAATTAGAATAAACACTGATGACTAGTTATCAAATTAGAATATACACTGATGACTTGTTATCAAATTAGAATATACACTGATGACTTGTTATCAAATTAGAATATACACTGATGACTTGTTATCAAATTAGAATATACACTGATGACTTGTTATCAAATTAGAATATACACTGATGACTTGTTATCAAATTAGAATATACACTGATGACTTGTTATCAAATTATAATATACACTGATGACTAGTTATCAAATTAGAATATACACTGATGACTTGTTATCAAATTAGAATAAACACTGATGACTTGTTATCAAATTATAATATACACTGATGACTTGTTATCAAATTAGAATATACACTGATGACTCGTTAGGTTTACTTTTGTTTTGTATTCATTCTTACAAGGGTAGATGCTAGTGTGAGAAAGTTCGTCAGTTTTCTTGCTGAAAATTTCTGCATGGTGGTTTTCTCTACACTTTTCAATTTTTTTCAACATCCCTGAACTGACCACCTCATTATCAGTGAAGGACTTGACTGGGCATAAACATAATTACTCCATTCCATCCTAATGCAGTTGTCTTTAAATACACTTTTACTACTTTTTACCACTATGGTAGCCCCTTACATATAAGGGAGATTGTGGGTTCGAACCCAAGTGGGGAACTGACCAAGACTTTGAAATAGGTCTATTCTTTAGAGAAGGACTCTGCATTTATAAATGAAAGTTATGGGGTCCTTCAGAAGAAACCTTAAAAACTGATGCTTTCTTCTGTATGTGTGTGTGTGTGTGTGTGTTGGGGGGGGGGGGGGGGCTCATTGGTTCTAACCCCAGCTGGGGTCTGACCAAGACATGGAAATAGGAAATGTCTGTTCTCGCCAAGTACTCTGCATTTAGAAATGAAACTTATGGGATCCTTCAGAAGAGACATTAAAAACCAATCCACGACCTCTTTTTCATCACAATAAAGAACCCAAACCAAAATCAGTTGTGACAAGAGGTTGACAGGTGATGCTAGTTTACTAAAATGTAAACTTTATTCTTTTCATTAAGTTAATTTCAGAAAAAAAATCAATTATTGTAAATTGTTGATTCCTAATCTACATAACTCTTTACAGCTCTGTTGCCATATATCACAGTACAACCCCGGAATAACTCTGTAAATGCTGGAGAACCAGTCACGTTTACTTGTCAAGCCTGTGGTCGGGAGCCGATGACATACGAATGGTATAGAAATGAACAACTTGTTTTTCAAACATCAGAAACTTTCTATAAGGTAAGGAAATTTAAAATCTGTAAAAGTGACTATCATCATACATGTATCACTAAATCTTCCTGTCCATTCATCCATCACAATGCTTTTTTAATCCTCTTCCTTTTGAAGAAAATTGAATGTTCGGTCTTTCCGGCCTTCTAGACACTTTTTGTCAACAGTCATTTTCCAAAACTATGAAACACTATTTTACGAAACATGATGCAAAGCATCAACATTGATAGAAGATGTACAATTCATTAACCTGAATTGATTTGGAGTTATGATCTTCTGAACATAAATGCAAATAAAAAAAGTATCTACTGGAAGGGGATCCAAAGTCTGAATTTTCATGTAAATTCTTGAAAAAAATATAGTAGATAACTGATTTTGTGTATATGAAATTTCACGCAATAACCCCTGAACTTTAAATATTTATGCCCACAATCCATGTGCTTATTTAATTTCTTGGAGAGTACAGTTATCTTCCTTTCTGGTCATTTTGGCCATGCACCATGACTTTCGTATTGTTGTTGAAATTTCTTTATATTTAATTAAGTAAATGCCATATCAAAATGATACAGGTATTAACTGGTATTATTATATAATACATTTCACTAAAACAACTTTTTCTCCAGAACCATGGCATTGAAACTTAGCATAAACGCGGCAATGCTGGAGCCCTTTCAAGTTTGCAAACCTGGTTGACTTTGACCCTTATTCAAGGTCACAGTAAACTTGAGCATAAAACATATGAATATATTTTTGTTACATGTTTCAAAGGTTTAAAGCTTAAAATTCAAATCCAACAACATTGCATACATAAAGCGAAACTATTTGAACTTGACTCGCCTTCATGGTCACAGTGACTTTAAGAAGTAAAACTGCTATTACATCTTGTCATGAACTTAAATTCCTAGAATCTTGGAACTACATAATAGTATACAACAGTGTCACCATAAAACTATACCAGCTTTGCAAAGTTGGCTTACCTTATTGAAATAATATGATTGAAATTCAGGCCCGGTTTCACAATCATTCCTTAGCTAAGATATTCCTTAAATTAAATTTAGCAAATTTTTGTAATCTCTTGTTGGAACTACTGGTGAATATTTTTGCCAAAACTAAATGCAAATGTTTTAATCTCGAAGTGATCTTAAAAATGACACATTAAATTCCTCAATATCTTGAAAATTAACAAAATTATATCGATTTGAAATTTTGCAATATTTAAGTTAAGGAAAATCTTAGCTAAGGAATGATTGTGAAACCGGGGCCTGATACCCAATGTCATCATGTGAGTGGTTTAAAGTCCACAGGTCTCTTGTTCCATTTTGAGAGTTGATTGATAGTAGAAGGTAGAAGACCCCCCCCCTGCTATGAAGGCCAAGGTTTACCTACCAGTTATGTTGCTGGCACTCATTTAAGTATTGTAGTAGACTGATGACCTAGAGAAATAGTTACCCGGTAATTCAATGTCTTTCTCAGTGACACACACATATATTACACATTACTGTGTAGCTGATTTTATTTACTGGGGATTTAATCTCGCTAAATTCATGGTTTGCCTTCATAGCACAAAACTAAATACCAAGTGAATATTTTCATATAGCATTCATTAATCTTAGCCTAAGATAATCCATACAGAAAATTGTTAACACTGGGCATTGCACTGCAAAATTTTATACCCGTGTCTGAATTATGAAGTTTTATCCCCACAGAATTAAACAACTATACAGTATACTTGGATCTTGAACCTATAACCTCTGAATCATGATAGCGTGACTACATATACAGTCAAACCTTTCTATAAAGCCCATCCAAGGGAAGAAGTGGCCCTTATCAGTATATGACCCTTATGCCAACAATCCATGTATGGTACATATGCTTATATACAGTTTCAAATAACCTGAATAAAGAGCAATTGAAATAAAATTTTACTAGTCTTTTAAAAACAGGTGACCCTTGTATAGAGGCAGCCTTTAAGGCAGGTTGGACTGTAATTAGTTGAAACAATATTTTTCTTATCAGTAAATACAATAAATGCAATGTAGAACAAACTGGATTCAGTAACAAGCACAAGCTTATTTCTAAATCGAGTTTACAGTTCGTTCTACAAGCCAGCCTGTCTTAAAGGCCACCTCTATTATATAAGGGTCACCTGCTAATAAGGGCCAGTAAAATTGTATCCCAATTGTTCTTAATTCATATTATTTGAACTTGTATATAAAGGTCACCTGCCCATAAAGACCACTTTTACTGGTTACCTTGGGTAGACTTTATAGACAGATCTGACTGTACATTGTATATTGACTGACCTTGGTTACATAGCTCCATGTGAGATCTACCACTGTACATTGTATATTGACTGACCTTGGTTACATAGCTCCATGTGAGATCTACCAATTAAGATAACTTGTACATGTTTTTTATTATAATTTCAGATCCAGTTTGCTAGAATGAGTGATGCTGGAATGTATAAATGTATTGCTTGTAATACTTTTGGTAGAACACCTAGTAATGCTGTCCGTCTAAGTAAGTAGTCTTATTGGATAACGACTGTGGAATCATTTTCATGGTGTCCCAATTTACATTGTTTTTATGGATGTCCTGGTCCATGAATTTACATGTCAACAAAATGCTATTTATTTATTTATTTCTTTTTTTAACTCACCTAAAACAGAAATCACAAACCAAGGATTGGCAACACCACAATATTTTTTTTCAAGAACCACAGAATTTGGACACCACAAATATTTTTGAAAAATTATTTTTCACAGAAATGTTCAAAATTGCTTGATTTTGTCATATTTAGTCATTTTTAGTCGAAATTAATATTTAAGTGGAGGGTGCAAATGGAACTCTTTCCAAATGATTTCAAAGTATAACTAAAACAACATGAGGACCTACATAGGACTCTTAAAGCCAAGGTGCCAAGTAGATAAGTCAATAAACAAAGTTCTGCTGAAGTTCTGTAGATAAAACTTGGCTTAGTTTTGGTTACTGCTTATATTTATATTTGTCTTCACTTTATTTTCACTATGTGTAAAACAATAAACACTGTGTTACATTACATTCCATGGAACCAGTACAGAAAGGATGTACACAATGGGGCACTTTATACAACCTTCAGGTAAACAAGCTGTAATTGCCTCAAGGGAAGTCGTTCTTCCTCACATGTGGTTAAATTAAGCCATACCCAATAGTAAGAAATCTTAGGATCCTTTAACCACCCTGCTATTTTGCTGGATAATATCTCTTTAACTTAACCTTAAACATATAGTGGGATTCAATGACTGTCAGCCTCTGTATCAGGGTTCAATGACTATCAGTCTCTGTATCAGGGTTCAATGACTATCAGCCTCTGTATCAGGGTTCAATGACTATCAGCCTCTGTATCGGGGTTCAATGACTATCAGCCTCTGTATCAGGGTTCAATGACTATCAGCCTCTGTATCAGGGTTCAATGACTATCAGCCTCTGTATCGGGGTTCAATGACTATCAGCCTCTGTATCGGGGTTCAATGACTATCAGCCTCTGTATCAGGGTTCAATGACTATCAGCCTCTGTATCAGGGTTCAATGACTATCAGCCTCTGTATCGGGGTTCAATGACTATCAGCCTCTGTATCGGGGTTCAATGACTATCAGCCTCTGTATCGGGGTTCAATGACTATCAGCCTCTGTATCGGGGTTCAATGACTATCAGCCTCTGTATCGGGGTTCAATGACCATCAGCCTCTGTATCGGGGTTCAACAACATCTGCCAGGGTAGTCTGTGAATTCTCTTATATGATTATTGGACACTGTCTGGTCTGTATCCAAGTTTTTCCTAAAATTTGAAGGACTAGATGTGCCAGTTATGATATGTTTAAGAAGTAAAAGTAAAATGACTATTCTCTTACTATTTGTAGATGTAGATCCATGTAATACAGTTGTGCCAATTGACATGTCACCCAGTGGTAAGTTTTGTTTACTGTGATACATACATGTATATACCTACATTTCCAATAACTTCTAATATGTACTAGATATTTCTAGAGACCTAATGATATAGCGTTTGACAATTTTAAGATGGTTCACTTTATGGTATGACAGAGTCACTTCATGGTTCGCCAGTCCCAAAATTTATCATTCATTTTTCACTCTTGAGTTTAATTGTATACTGATTTTAAAAAATACCAATCATGATATTTCCTTCATGATATGATATGTTTCATGATATTTCCTTCATGATATGATATGAATCATGATATTTCCTTCATGATATATGTATCATGATATTTCCTTCATGATATATGTATCATGATATTTCCTTCATGATATATGTATCATGATAGTTCCTTCATGATATGATATGTATCATATTTCCTTCATGATATGATATGTATCATATTTCCTTCATGATATGATATGAATCATGATATTTCCTTCATGATTTGATATGTATCATGATAGTTCCTTCATGATTTGATATGTATCATGATAGTTCCTTCATGATATGATATGTATCATGATAGTTCCTTCATGATATGATTTGTATCATGATATTTCCTTCATGATATGATATGTTTCATGATATTTCCTTCATGATATGATATGAATCATGATATTTCCTTCATGATATGATACATATCATGATATTTCCTTCATGATATATGTATCATGATAGTTCCTTCATGATATGATATGTATCATATTTCCTTCATGATTTGATATGTATCATGATAGTTCCTTCATGATATGATATGTATCATGATAGTTCCTTCATGATATGATATGTATCATGATATTTCCTTCATGATATGATATGTATCATATCATGAAAGAAATATTATGCTATGTATTGTATCATGACTTAATCGTAGTGTTACAGATCTAGATATTTTAAGATTTTACAAGACAAGAAGTTGTAGCCAATCAGTCACACAATTCCCTGTTGTTTCAAACTTTTTAGCTACTTTGTACTACTGCTAGGACTTGTTTTATGAAAATCCTTATGATTTTTGTTTTAGAAATAGAGATTATCATCAACCCTAAGACATGTATGGTGGAGTTTGGTGGTAATTGTATATTTTCTGTTGAGGCCAGGTGTAGAGAACCATTGTTGTATCAGTGGATTAAAGATGGCTCACCTATTGAAGGTACATTTACAAAATTGATGAGACTAATTTGAAGAAAAAATCTCAAATTTCAAAATAATGTATTAATAACTATAGATGTTTTTATTTATTGTAATTGGTAAATGTCATGATAATAAGAATTACAATGTGCATATGAATTTTGTTTTTGCATGCTTCATTATCCCCCTCCTCCAACTTTCGAAATAGGAGGGAAATAATTAACTCAAAAGTTTTTTCCTTCTGTCTTTCCATTTGTCAGTACAATTCTTGTCTGGAGTAATTCTCCAAAACTATGAAGCACTATTTTACAAACTTAGTGCAAAGCATCAATATTGATATTAGATGCACATATCAATAACCTGAGTTGATTTCCTCAAATTCCTAGGAGTTATGTGTCCCATTGAGCACAAATGCAAATACAAAAATATACCTACTGGCGGGAAATTCTTATTGACTGAATTTATTTATTTTGATTTTATTTTATACTATTGTAGGTGCTATACAATCAGAATACAAGCTGTATAACTTACAAGAGATGGAGCTACAAGGATCATATCAGTGTATGATCACAGCTGAGAATTCACGGACATACAAGTTGTCAAATGCTGCTAGCCTGACAATAAACATATCAAGACCACCTGAATATACACGTAAGTTTATTGTCCCCTCCTATTTATAGCAGGGTGTTTAACATTAAAAACAGATGTCTTGTGTCACCAAAGGTATGGCACATGAAGGAACCCTCCCTTCACATTGCCCTGTGTGCACTGCAATAGACAAAATTTCTGCCACTTCACCTATGATTGGTGACGTCTTGATATAATTGAAATATATGTAAAACCCCAATCAATCAATTTAAAGCCAATGATTTTTGCAAGTTGTCTAACTTTGCTTGTCAGACCAGCTGAAATCCCCTGTATACACATATAACTTACAAGAGGATGTGATGGAATATTGATATTATTTAATCATGTTATTCTCACTTTAAACCCATCCAATCTTTACGTTGGGGACTTCTAGACCATAGCACTTCTTACTGCCTATGATCAAATTCTGTTCAGGGTGATCCTAGTGCAGGAGAGATTGTCTTTTCACTTGCCGATGACAGTGCAGGAGAGATTGTCTTTTCACTTACCAAGGACAGTGCAGGAGAGGTTGTCTTTTCACTTACCAAGGACAATGCAGGTTCACTTACCAAGGACAGTGCAGGAGAGATTGTCTTTTCACTTCCCAAGGACAGTGCAGGAGAGGTTGTCTTTTCACTTGCCGAGGACAGTGCAGGAGATATTGTCTTTTCACTTACAAAGGACAGTGCAGGAGATATTGTCTTTTCACTTACAAAGGACAGTGCAGGAGAGGTTGTCTTTTCACTTACCAAGGACAGTGCAGGAGAGATTGTCTTTTCACTTACCAAGGACAGTGCAGGAGATATTGTCTTTTCACTTACAAAGGACAGTGCAGGAGATATTGTCTTTTCACTTACAAAGGACAGTGCAGGAGAGGTTGTCTTTTCACTTACCAAGGACAGTGCAGGAGAGATTGTCTTTTCACTTACCAAGGACAGTGCAGGAGATATTGTCTTTTCACTTACAAAGGACAGTGCAGGAGAGATTGTCTTTTCACTTACCAAGGACAGTGCAGGAGAGATTGTCTTTTCACTTACCAAGGACAGTGCAGGAGATATTGTCTTTTCACTTACCAAGGACAGTGCAGGAGATATTGTCTTTTCACTTACAAAGGACAGTGCAGGAGATATTGTCTTTTCACTTACAAAGGACAGTGCAGGAGAGATTGTCTTTTCACTTACAAAGGACAGTGCAGGAGATATTGTCTTTTCACTTACAAAGGACAGTGCAGGAGATATTGTCTTTTTCACTTACAAAGGACAGTGCAGGAGAGATTGTCTTTTCACTTACCAAGGACAGTGCAGGAGATTGTCTTTTCACTTACAAAGGACAGTGCAGGAGATATGTCTTTTCACTTACAAAGGACAGTGCAGGAGATATTGTCTTTTCACTTACCAAGGACAGTGCAGGAGAGGTTGTCTTTTCACTTACAAAGGACAGTGCAGGAGAGGTTGTCTTTTCACTTACCAAGGACAGTGCAGAGAGATTGTCTTTTCACTTACAAAGGACAGTGCAGGAGATATTGTCTTTTCACTTACAAAGGACAGTGCAGGAGATATTGTCTTTTCACTACAAAGGACAGTGCAGGAGAGATTGTCTTTTCACTTACCAAGGACAGTGCAGGAGATATTGTCTTTTCACTTACAAAGGACAGTGCAGGAGAGATTGTCTTTTCACTTACAAAGGACAGTGCAGGAGATATTTCTTTTCACTTACCAAGGACAGTGCAGGAGAGATTGTCTTTTCACTTACAAAGGACAGTGCAGGAGAGATTTCTTTTCACTTACAAAGGACAGTGCAGGAGAGATTGTCTTTTCACTTACCAAGGACAGTGCAGGAGAGATTGTCTTTTCACTTACAAAGGACAGTGCAGGAGAGATTGTCTTTTCACTTACCAAGGACAGTGCAGGAGAGATTGTCTTTTCACTTACAAAGGACAGTGCAGGAGAGATTGTCTTTTCACTTACAAGGACAGTGCAGGAGAGATTATCTTTTCACTTACCAAGGACAGTGCAGGAGAGATTGTCTTTTCACTTACAAAGGACAGTGCAGGAGAGATTGTCTTTTCACTTACCAAGGACAGTGCAGGAGAGATTGTCTTTTCACTTACAAAGGACAGTGCAGGAGAGGTTGTCTTTTCACTTACCAAGGACAGTGCAGGAGAGATTGTCTTTCACTTACCAAGGACAGTGCAGGAGATATTGTCTTTTCACTTACAAAGGACAGTGCAGGAGATATTGTCTTTTCACTTACAAAGGACAGTGCAGGAGAGGTTGTCTTTTCACTTACCAAGGACAGTGCAGGAGATATTGTCTTTCACTTACAAAGGACAGTGCAGGAGATATTGTCTTTTCACTTACAAAGGACAGTGCAGGAGATATTGTCTTTTCACTTACAAAGGACAGTGCAGGAGATATTGTCTTTTCACTTACAAAGGACAGTGCAGGAGAGGTTGTCTTTTCACTTACCAAGGACAGTGCAGGAGATATTGTCTTTTCACTTACCAAGGACAGTGCAGGAGAGGTTGTCTTTTCACTTACCAAGGACAGTGCAGGAGAGATTGTCTTTTCACTTACCAAGGACAGTGCAGGAGAGATTGTCTTTTCACTTACAAAGGACAGTGCAGGAGATATTGTCTTTTCACTTACAAAGGACAGTGCAGGAGAGGTTGTCTTTTCACTTACCAAGGACAGTGCAGGAGAGATTGTCTTTTCACTTACCAAGGACAGTGCAGGAGATATTGTCTTTTCACTTACAAAGGACAGTGCAGGAGAGATTGTCTTTTCACTTACCAAGGACAGTGCAGGAGAGATTGTCTTTTCACTTACCAAGGACAGTGCAGGAGATATTGTCTTTTCACTTACCAAGGACAGTGCAGGAGATATTGTCTTTTCACTTACAAAGGACAGTGCAGGAGATATTGTCTTTTCACTTACAAAGGACAGTGCAGAGAGATTGTCTTTTCACTTACAAAGGACAGTGCAGGAGATATTGTCTTTTCACTTACAAAGGACAGTGCAGGAGATATTGTCTTTTCACTTACAAAGGACAGTGCAGGAGAGATTGTCTTTTCACTTACCAAGGACAGTGCAGAGAGATTGTCTTTTCACTTACACAGGACAGTGCAGGAGATATTGTCTTTTCACTTACAAAGGACAGTGCAGGAGATATTGTCTTTTCACTTACCAAGGACAGTGCAGGAGAGGTTGTCTTTTCACTTACAAAGGACAGTGCAGGAGAGGTTGTCTTTTCACTTACCAAGGACAGTGCAGGAGAGATTGTCTTTTCACTTACAAAGGACAGTGCAGGAGATATTGTCTTTTCACTTACAAAGGACAGTGCAGGAGATATTGTCTTTTCACTTACAAAGGACAGTGCAGGAGAGATTGTCTTTTCACTTACCAAGGACAGTGCAGGAGATATTGTCTTTTCACTTACAAAGGACAGTGCAGGAGAGATTGTCTTTTCACTTACAAAGGACAGTGCAGGAGATATTGTCTTTTCACTTACCAAGGACAGTGCAGGAGAGATTGTCTTTTCACTTACAAAGGACAGTGCAGGAGAGATTGTCTTTTCACTTACAAAGGACAGTGCAGGAGAGATTGTCTTTTCACTTACCAAGGACAGTGCAGGAGAGATTGTCTTTTCACTTACAAAGGACAGTGCAGGAGAGATTGTCTTTTCACTTACCAAGGACAGTGCAGGAGAGATTGTCTTTTCACTTACAAAGGACAGTGCAGGAGAGATTGTCTTTTCACTTACAAAGGACAGTGCAGGAGAGATTATCTTTTCACTTACCAAGGACAGTGCAGGAGAGATTGTCTTTTCACTTACAAAGGACAGTGCAGGAGAGATTGTCTTTTCACTTACCAAGGACAGTGCAGGAGAGATTGTCTTTTCACTTACAAAGGACAGTGCAGGAGAGGTTGTCTTTTCACTTACCAAGGACAGTGCAGGAGAGATTGTCTTTTCACTTACCAAGGACAGTGCAGGAGATATTGTCTTTTCACTTACAAAGGACAGTGCAGGAGATATTGTCTTTTCACTTACAAAGGACAGTGCAGGAGAGGTTGTCTTTTCACTTACCAAGGACAGTGCAGGAGATATTGTCTTTTCACTTACAAAGGACAGTGCAGGAGATATTGTCTTTTCACTTACAAAGGACAGTGCAGGAGATATTGTCTTTTCACTTACAAAGGACAGTGCAGGAGATTTGTCTTTTCACTTACAAAGGACAGTGCAGGAGAGGTTGTCTTTTCACTTACCAAGGACAGTGCAGGAGATATTGTCTTTTCACTTACAAAGGACAGTGCAGGAGATATTGTCTTTTCACTTACAAAGGACAGTGCAGGAGATATTGTCTTTTCACTTACAAAGGACAGTGCAGGAGATATTGTCTTTTCACTTACAAAGGACAGTGCAGGAGATATTGTCTTTTCACTTACAAAGGACAGTGCAGGAGATATTGTCTTTTCACTTGCCGAGGACAGTGCAGGAGAGATTGTCTTTTCACTTACAAAGGACAGTGCAGGAGATATTGTCTTTTCACTTACAAAGGACAGTGCAGGAGATATTGTCTTTTCACTTACCAAGGACAGTGCAGGAGATATTGTCTTTTCACTTACAAAGGACAGTGCAGGAGATATTGTCTTTTCACTTTCCGAGGACAGTGCAGGAGAGATTGTCTTTTCACTTACAAAGGACAGTGCAGGAGATATTGTCTTTTCACTTACAAAGGACAGTCCAGGAGATATTGTCTTTTCACTTACAAAGGACAGTGCAGGAGATATTGTCTTTTCACTTACAAAGGACAGTGCAGGAGAGGTTGTCTTTTCACTTACAAAGGACAGTGCAGGAGATATTGTCTTTTCACTTACAAAGGACAGTCCAGGAGATATTGTCTTTTCACTTACAAAGGACAGTGCAGGAGATATTGTCTTTTCACTTACCAAGGACAGTGCAGGAGAGATTGTCTTTTCACTTACAAAGGACAGTGCAGGAGAGATTGTCTTTTCACTTACCAAGGACAGTGCAGGAGAGATTGTCTTTTCACTTACAAAGGACAGTGCAGGAGATAATGTCTTTTCACTTACAAAGGACAGTGCAGGAGAGGTTGTCTTTTCACTTACCAAGGACAGTGCAGGAGATATTGTCTTTTCACTTACAAATGACAGTGCAGGAGATATTGTCTTTTCACTTACAAATGACAGTGCAGGAGATATTGTCTTTTCACTTACAAAGGACAGTGCAGGAGATATTGTCTTTCACTTACAAAGGACAGTGCAGGAGATATTGTCTTTTCACTTACAAAGGACAGTCCAGGAGATATTGTCTTTTCACTTACAAAGGACAGTGCAGGAGATATTGTCTTTTCACTTACAAAGGACAGTGCAGGAGAGGTTGTCTTTTCACTTACCAAGGACAGTGCAGGAGATATTGTCTTTTCACTTACAAATGACAGTGCAGGAGATATTGTCTTTTCACTTACAAAGGACAGTGCAGGAGATATTGTCTTTTCACTTACAAAGGACAGTGCAGGAGAGATTGTCTTTTCACTTACCAAGGACAGTGCAGGAGAGATTGTCTTTTCACTTACCAAGGACAGTGCAGGAGAGATTGTCTTTTCACTTACCAAGGACAGTGCAGGAGAGATTGTCTTTTCACTTGCCAAGGACAGTGCAGGAGAGATTGTCTTTTCACTTACAAAGGACAGTGCAGGAGAGGTTGTCTTTTCACTTGCCGAGGACAGTGCAGGAGAGATTGTCTTTTCACTTACAAAGGACAGTGCAGGAGAGGTTGTCTTTTCACTTACCAAGGACAGTGCAGGAGAGATTGTCTTTTCACTTACAAAGGACAGTGCAGGAGATATTGTCTTTTCACTTACAAAGGACAGTGCAGGAGATATTGTCTTTTCACTTACAAAGGACAGTGCAGGAGAGGTTGTCTTTTCACTTACCAAGGACAGTGCAGGAGATATTGTCTTTTCACTTACAAAGGACAGTGCAGGAGATATTGTCTTTTCACTTACAAAGGACAGTGCAGGAGATATTGTCTTTTCACTTACAAAGGACAGTGCAGGAGAGGTTGTTTTTTCACTTACAAAGGACAGTGCAGGAGAGATTGTCTTTTCACTTACAAAGGACAGTGCAGGAGATATTGTCTTTTCACTTACAAAGGACAGTGCAGGAGATATTGTCTTTTCACTTACAAAGGACAGTGCAGGAGAGATTGTCTTTTCACTTACCAAGGACAGTGCAGGAGAGATTGTCTTTTCACTTACCAAGGACAGTGCAGGAGAGATTGTCTTTTCACTTACCAAGGACAGTGCAGGAGAGATTGTCTTTTCACTTGCCAAGGACAGTGCAGGAGAGATTGTCTTTTCACTTACCAAGGACAGTGCAGGAGAGGTTGTCTTTTCACTTACCAAGGACAGTGCAGGTTCACTTACCAAGGACAGTGCAGGAGAGATTGTCTTTTCACTTACCAAGGACAGTGCAGGAGAGATTGTCTTTTCACTTACCAAGGAAAGTGCAGGAGAGGTTGTCTTTTCACTTACCAAGGACAGTGCAGGAGAGATTGTCTTTTCACTTGCCGAGGACAGTGCAGGAGAGATTGTCTTTTCACTTACCAAGGACAGTGCAGGAGAGATTGTCTTTTCACTTACCGAGGACAGTGCAGGAGAGGTTGTCTTTTCACTTACCGAGGACAGTGCAGGAGAGGTTGTCTTTTCACTTACCAAGGACAGTAATTTTCTCATGGTATTCCAGTTTCCTCCACTGTATCCTCAGAATTAACTGGCCAATATAAGTGACAGAATCTTGACTTGGATGTAAAACTTCATTTCTCTACTCTTTACATGTAAATGTATCTTCAAAACAGCTTGATTTATTTATTTGTTTAGTTCATTTTCACTGCCTTTCAGTCCATCATCCCATGCGTCCATACAATTCTTGTTAGAGTGATTCTCCAAAACATGAAGTACTATTTTGCAGAACTTAGTGCAAAGTCTAAACATTGATAGGAGATGCTAACATCATTAACTTAAGTTGGTTTGTTCATTTTCCTGAGAGTTATGGCCCTTTGAGCATATCCGTTCTAACTGGCAGTTGGACTTTTGCTTGTTTGCTTGTTTGCCACTTGAAATTCTAGACGAACAGCACTGGTGCATATGAGTATGTAAGAATATTTTAAATCTTAAATTGGAGCTTTAAATTTCTAAGTATATGCACTGACTTTCTATTGTAAACAAAATTGTAAAAAAAAAAGTATTGCCTGTATTTCAATTGCAATCAGATACCTATAATATAACAAAGTTTTGATACAGAGTTAATGGTAAACGTGTTTATAATGAAGTCTTACAGAGTTAATGGTAAACATGTTTATAATGAAGCCTTACAGAGTTAATGGTAAACATGTTTATAATGAAGTCTTACAGAGTTAATGGTAAACATGTTTATAATGAAGTCTTACAGAGTTAATGGTAAACATGTTTATAATGAAGCCTTACAGAGTTAATGGTAAACTTGTTAATAATGAAGTCTTACAGAGTTAATGGTAAACATGTTTATAATGGAGCCTTACAGAGTTAATGGTAAACGTGTTTATAATGAAGCCTTACAGAGTTAATGGTAAACATGTTTATAATGAAGTTTTACAGAGTTAATGGTAAACATGTTTATAATGAAGTCTTACAGAGTTAATGGTAAACATGTTTATAATGAAGTCTTACAGAGTTAATGGTAAACATGTTTATAATGGAGCCTACAGAGTTAATGGTAAACTTGTTAATAATGAAGCCTTACAGAGTTAATGGTAAACATGTTTATAATGAAGTTTTACAGAGTTAATGGTAAACATGTTTATAATGAAGTCTTACAGAGTTAATGGTAAACATGTTTATAATGAAGTTTTACAGAGTTAATGGTAAACATGTTTATAATGAAGCCTTACAGAGTTAATGGTAAACATGTTTATAATGGAGCCTTACAGAGTTAATGGTAAACATGTTTATAAAGGAGCCTTACAGAGTTAATGGTAAACATGTTTATAATGAAGCCTTACAGAGTTAATGGTAAACATGTTTATAATGAAGCCTTACAGAGTTAATGGTAAACATGTTTATAATGAAGTCTTACAGAGTTAATGGTAAACATGTTTATAATGAAGCCTTACAGAGTTAATGGTAAACATGTTTATAATGAAGCCTTACAGAGTTAATGGTAAACATGTTTATAATGAAGCCTTACAGAGTTAATGGTAAACATGTTTATAATGAAGCCTTACAGAGTTAATGGTAAACTTGTTAATAATGAAGCCTTACAGAGTTAATGGTAAACATGTTTATAAAGGAGCCTTACAGAGTTAATAATGGTAAACATGTTTATAATGAAGCCTTACAGAGTTAATGGTAAACATGTTTATAATGAAGTCTTACAGAGTTAATGGTAAACATGTTTATAATGAAGCCTTACAGAGTTAATGGTAAACATGTTTATAAAGGAGCCTTACAGAGTTAATAATGGTAAACATGTTTATAATGAAGCCTTACAGAGTTAATGGTAAACATGTTTATAATGAAGTCTTACAGAGTTAATGGTAAACATGTTTATAATGGAGCCTTACAGAGTTAATGGTAAACATGTTTATAATGAAGCCTTACAGAGTTAATGGTAAACATGTTTATAAAGGAGCCTTACAGAGTTAATAATGGTAAACATGTTTATAATGAAGCCTTACAGAGTTAATGGTAAACATGTTTATAATGAAGCCTTACAGAGTTAATGGTAAACATGTTTATAATGAAGTCTTACAGAGTTAATGGTAAACATGTTATAATGGAGCCTTACAGAGTTAATGGTAAACATGTTTATAATGAAGCCTTACAGAGTTAATGGTAAACATGTTTATAAAGGAGCCTTACAGAGTTAATAATGGTAAACATGTTTATAATGGAGCCTTACAGAGTTAATGGTAAACATGTTTATAATGAAGCCTTACAGAGTTAATGGTAAACATGTTTATAAAGGAGCCTTACAGAGTTAATAATGGTAAACATGTTTATAATGAAGCCTTACAGAGTTAATGGTAAACATGTTTATAATGAAGTCTTACAGAGTTAATGGTAAACATGTTTATAATGAAGCCTTACAGAGTTAATGGTCAACATGTTTATAATGAAGCCTTACAGAGTTAATGGTAAACATGTTTATAATGAAGCCTTACAGAGTTAATGGTAAACATGTTTATAATGAAGCCTTACAGAGTTAATGGTAAACTTGTTAATAATGAAGCCTTACAGAGTTAATGGTAAACATGTTTATAATGAAGTCTTACAGAGTTAATGGTAAACATGTTTATAATGAAGCCTTACAGAGTTAATGGTAAACATGTTTATAATGGAGCCTTACAGAGTTAATGGTAAACTTGTTAATAATGAAGCCTTACAGAGTTAATGGTAAACATGTTTATAATGGAGCTTTACAGAGTTAATGGTAAACATGTTTATAATGAAGTCTTACAGAGTGAATGGTAAACATGTTTATAATGGAGCCTTACAGAGTTAATGGTAAACATGTTTATAATGAAGCCTTACAGAGTTAATGGTAAACATGTTTATAATAAAGCCTTACAGAGTTAATGGTAAACATGTTTATAATGGAGCCTTACAGAGTTAATGGTAAACATGTTTATAATGGAGCCTTACAGAGTTAATGGTAAACATGTTTATAATGAAGTCTTACAGAGTGAATGGTAAACATGTTTATAATGAAGCCTTACAGAGTTAATGGTAAACATGTTTATAATAAAGCCTTACAGAGTTAATGGTAAACATGTTTATAATGGAGCCTTACAGAGTTAATGGTAAACATGTTTATAATGGAGCCTTACAGAGTTAATGGTAAACATGTTTATAATGGAGCCTTACAGAGTTAATGGTAAACATGTTTATAATGAAGCCTTACAGAGTTAATGGTAAACATGTTTATAATGGAGCCTTACAGAGTTAATGGTAAACATGTTTATAATGAAGTCTTACAGAGTTAATGGTAAACATGTTTATAATGAAGTCTTACAGAGTTAATGGTAAACATGTTTATAATGAAGCCTTACAGAGTTAATGGTAAACATGTTTATAATGAAGCCTTACAGAGTTAATGGTAAACTTGTTAATAATGAAGCCTTACAGAGTTAATGGTAAACATGTTTATAATGGAGCTTTACAGAGTTAATGGTAAACATGTTTATAATGAAGCCTTACAGAGTTAATGGTAAACATGTTTATAATGAAGTCTTACAGAGTTAATGGTAAACATGTTTATAATGGAGCCTTACAGAGTTAATGGTAAACATGTTTATAATGGAGCCTTACAGAGTTAATGGTAAACATGTTTATAATGGAGCCTTACAGAGTTAATGGTAAACATGTTTATAATGGAGCCTTACAGAGTTAATGGTAAACATGTTTATAATGGAGCCTTACAGAGTTAATGGTAAACATGTTTATAATGAAGTCTTACAGAGTTAATGGTAAACATGTTTATAATGGAGCCTTACAGAGTTAATGGTAAACATGTTTATAATGAAGTCTTACAGAGTTAATGGTAAACATGTTTATAATGAAGTCTTACAGAGTTAATGGTAAACATGTTTATAATGAAGCCTTGGGGACTCTATTTTTAACTTCGTTATAAAGCGACTAAATTATATTGTTATAAATAGAGATATAAAAAAGCCGTCTGGCCCAATATTTGACTTTTTACTATCCATGTATAAGGCATAAGCGTGTTTGTTATATTCATGTTTTACTGTACAGTAAAATCTTGTTAATCACCACCACATGTATTTGAAAAAAAGACATAGGCCTACTGTATAAGTATATATAATAGGTGCATTTGTGACCTGTAATTTGTTGGATCTCATAATTTGAGTTCTGGTTTAATCTACTTTGTTTTTTTGTCTTTTCTTTTTGATTAGCTACAGACAAGGTGGCATTACTGATCGGCAATTTTGACTACAGAAATGAAACCATATTAAAGCACCAAAACATGATGTTTTAAAACTGGCGGAAATCTTCCGAAGCTTAAACTTCAAAGTAGTCTCCCTTTTGAATCTTACCAAAGATGAAATGATTTCAGCTGTTCATGAGTTTGTAAATCTGCTGGGAAGAGGTGTTTATGGTGTGTTCTATTTCTGTGGTCATGGGTTTGAAGAAGACGGGAGGTGTTACCTTGTCCCTCCTGATGCTCCCGCCGGGTATACTGTTGACGATTGTGTTTGTGCTGACAATGTACAGGCCTTGATTCAGAGAACAGACCTGGCTTTGTTGTGTATGATCCTGGATATCTGTAGAATAAAGTAAGTACACTATCTAGTTTAACTTGATTTAGATATAGTAAAAGTAAATCCTACTCTGTATTAGATACTGTCCAGTCTTATTGTGAGTACACAAAGCAGTATGGCTGGGACGATAAAGACATGTTGCTATACAATCTATATGGCAATACACTATATATTGTGAGTACACAAAGCAGTATGGCTGGGACGATAAAGACATGTTGCTATACAATCTATATGGCAATACACTATATATAGTACATGTATACACAAGGCACTTTCAATTAAATGATTAAATGTTAAAAAAAATTAAGTCACATAAAACCACAATATCTCAATGAGGTTTGCCGCTGTACCACGTGATCAATACCTCAACATTTGTGCGGAACATTTTGGAAAATGCTGACATTGAAAATTCCCAGGATAATGTCCTTTTACAGGAATACATCATCTTATGCGATATGATATCCAATGGAAATAAGTATAAAATAAAATAAAAGTTAACAGTTGTAAAATGGTTTTGGCAGGAGAATAGGAAATGTTAATATCTCTGAATAAAAGTTAACAGTTGTAAAATGGTTTTGGCAGGAGAATAGGAAATGTTAATATCTCTGAATAAAAGTTAACAGTTGTAAAATGGTTTTGGCAGGAGAATAGGAAATGTTAATATCTCTGAATAAAAGTTAACATTGTAAAATGGTTTTGGCAGGAGAATAGGAAATGCTAATATTTCTGAATAAAAGTTAACAGTTGTAAAATGGTTTTGGCAGGAGAATAGGAAATGTTAATATCTCTAAATAAAAGTTAACAGTTGTAAAATGGTTTTGGCAGGAGAATAGGAAATGTTAATATCTCTAAATAAAAGTTAGTGTACAGTATGTTATTATTTGTTTTTCTAAACAGAAATAAAGTATGCAGTCCATCAAAGCCACAAATATTAGAACCAGAAACCAGAACTCCAAGAGGAAACACTGTAACGTGTTATGCCACGTAAGTAATTCTCAGATATGATATCTTTTCCAAGAGAAAACACTGTAACATGTTATGCCACGTAAGTAATTCTCAGATATGATATCTTTTCCAAGAGGAAACACTGTAACATGTTATGCCACGTAAGTAATTCTCAGATATGATATCTTTTCCAAGAGGAAACACTGTAACATGTTATGCCACGTAAGTAATTCTCAGATATGATATCTTTTCAAAGAGGAAACACTGTAACATGTTATGTCACGTAAGTAATTCTCAGATATGTTATCTTTTCCAAGAGGAAACACTGTAACATGTTATGCCACGTAAGTAATTCTCAGATATGATATCTTTTCCAAGAGGAAACACTGTAACATGTTATGCCACGTAAGTAATTCTCAGATATGATATCTTTTCCAAGAGGAAACACTGTAACATGTTATGCCACATAAGTAATTCTCAGATATGTTATCTTTTCCAAGAGGAAACACTGTAACATGTTATGCCACGTAAGTAATTCTCGGATATGATATATTTTCCAAGAGGAAACACTGTAACATGTTATGCCACATAAGTAATTCTCAGATATGATATCTTTTCCAAGAGGAAACACTGTAACATGTTATGCCACGTAAGTAATTCTCAGATATGATATCTTTTCCAAGAGGAAACACTGTAACATGTTATGCCACATAAGTAATTCTCAGATATGATATCCAAGAGGAAACACTGTAACATGTTATGCCAAGTAAGTAATTCTCAGATATGATATCCAAGAGGAAACACTGTAACATGTTATGTCACGTAAGTAATTCTCAGATATGATATCCAAGAGGAAACACTGTAACATGTTATGCCAAGTAAGTAATTCTCAGATATGATATCCAAGAGGAAACACTGTAACATGTTATGCCAAGTAAGTAATTCTCAGATATGATATCCAAGAGGAAACACTGTAACATGTTATGCCAAGTAAGTAATTCTCAGATATGATATCCAAGAGGAAACACTGTAACATGTTATGTCATGTAAGTAATTCTCAGATATGATATCTTTTCCAAGAGGAAACACTGTAACATGTTATGCCACGTAAGTAATTCTCAGATATGATATCCAAGAGGAAACACTGTAACATGTTATGCCACGTAAGTAATTCTCAGATATGATATCCAAGAGGAAACACTGTAACATGTTATGCCACGTAAGTAATTCTCAGATATGATATCTTTTCAAAGAGGAAACACTGTAACATGTTATGCACATAAGTAATTCTCAGATATGATATCTTTTCCAAGAGGAAACACTGTAACATGTTATGCCAAGTAAGTAATTCTCAGATATGATATCTTTTCGTTTAACTCTATATAATAATCATTTACAGTACTCTTGATATTTCAGGTTAGCTGACAAAAACACAATACATATACATGGAATAATAAATTCATTATATGCATCAATATTGAACTTGCCTATATCTATTAGTTACTTGATTCTGAAATACAATTATTTTTTATTTACTGCGGTTTTGGCATTAAATTGAGGGTCATTTAAAAGAGAAATTTTAAAATTAGATAATAATATACAGTCCAACCTGCCTTAAAGACCACCTGTACATAAGGCCCACCTGCTCTTAAAGGCCAGTAGAATTGTATCCCAATTGTTCTTTATTAATATTATTTGAACTTGTATATAAAGGCCACCTGCCCATAAATGCCACTTTTACTGGTTACCTTTTGGTGGCTTTGACTGTATTTTAAAAAAAAACTATGTAAGGAGACAGATGAACTGAGGGACTTTATAACCAGGTTATACTGCATTACTTCTACTTCAGGGCATACATTTAAACCTGGAACTACATGTGTGTGAGGACCACTATGTTAGCCCATTTGGTAGAGTGCATGCTTTTATGTGGAAGGTCATAGGTTTGAATCCCAACCTGGGTCTGACTTTGACTTGAAAAAAGTGATTGTTCTTTCCCCAAGCAACTCAGCATTCAGAAATGAAAGTCAGAGTGTTCTTTGTAAGAGGCCTTAGAAACCGATGTCCATGTCATGGCAAACAATGCATGTTATAGAACCTTTCTGCACATTGCCCTGGGCCTACTGCACAGGTAAAAATTTCTGCCACTTCAGCTATAGCTGGTGTGTCTCAATATAAGTGAAATATTTTTGACAAGTATCTTAAACCCAATTCAATCAATCAGTCAATCAATCGACATGTTTATAAGGTTACAAATGCATTGAGGGCATTATATATAACAGGGTTATTGAGGGCATTATGACAAGGTTATTGAGGGCATTATGACAAGGTTATTGAGGGCATTATAACAAGGTTATTGAGGGCATTATAACAAGGTTATTGAGGGCATTATGACAGGCATTATGACAATGTTATTGAGGGCATTATAACAAGGTTATTGAGAGCATTATATATAACAGGGTTATTGAGGGCATTATGACAAGGTTATTGAGGGCATTATGACAAGGTTATTGAGGGCATTATAACAAGGTTATTGAGGGCATTATGACAAGGTTATTGAGGGCATTATAACAAGGTTATTGAGGGCATTATGACAGGCATTATAACAAGGTTATTGAGGGCATTATAACAAGGTTATTGAGGGCATTATAACAAGGTTATTGAGGGCATTATAACAAGGTTATTGAGGGCATTATGACAAGGTTATTGAGGGCATTATAACAAGGTTATTGAGGGCATTATGACAAGGTTATTGAGGGCATTATAACAAGGTTATTGAGGGCATTATATATGACAAGGTTATTGAGGGCATTATGACAAGGTTATTGGAAGCATTATGACAAGGTTATTGAGGGCATTATATATGACAAGGTTATTGAGGGCATTATGACAAGGTTATTGAGGGCATTATAACAAGGTTATTGAGGGCATTATGACAAGGTTATTGAGGGCATTATATATGACAAGGTTATTGAGGGCATTATAACAAGGTTATTGAGGGCATTATGACAAGGTTATTGGAAGCATTATGACAAGGTTATTGAGGACATTATATATGACAAGGTTATTGAGGGCATTATAACAAGGTTATTGAGGGCATTATGACAAGGTTATTGAGGGCATTATAACAAGGTTATTGAGGGCATTATGACAAGGTTATTGAGGGCATTATAACAAGGTTATGCTGTTTTGTGTTTCAGGAGTTGTGGTATGTATGCCTATGAAGATGAAAACAATGGAATTCTGGTCCAGTATCTACAAAGATATTTACATCACTTTAAGCCCATTAAAGATATTTTTGCAGAAGTACAAGAAGGTATTGTGTTAGTTTTATCATGATAGTCTCCCTTGAACAATGCAATCACTAGCCCTCAGCTAATGTCTATTTATTACATAGGTGTTATGTGTTCTGCTAAATACACTGTAATTGTAGATTTAATTACAATGTACTAATTTTCTCTGATTTCGTGATCGAAAATTTTCCACATAGATTTGTACAATGCATAAAAGAATATATATTCTCGATCTTGTAGTAAGATTCATAAACCAACGAATATTACACCCTGTGAAAAGGTTGGGAATTACAAAACCACAGAAATTTGAACTGTCAAAACTAAGTACATTTACAATAGCTTTGAATAACCTGTATCTATGTTAGACTAGGCACATTTTCAGAAAAGACGTCGTTTTAAAGAGGAAGAGGCATTTTTTAGTAAAAGCAAACCATATACCATTCTTACCTAATTTGGGTGTGCTGAGTCCGAAAATGGCGGATACCAAGCTGAAAAATTGCTCTAAGTAGGTCAAAATTTAAATACAAAATGGCCGCCAATATCAAAATGCATTTTTGCATGAAAGTTGATATAGAAGTTGTTTTGGTAGCAACAAACAGCTATTAATCAAAGATTGTGATATTTCAAGGCTTACTTGGGTGTTAATGAACAGAAAATTTAAACAAAATACCTATGGGCCTTATTGCTCACCTGAAAACATTTAAAAGATACTGAAATCTTAGGGGCAACAACACCTTCGTTTATTATCATACACAAAATTTGCTACGAAGTTAGATCTTGGCATGTTGATTATTTTTGCAACTTGGTGTTGTTATCTATTTATAATACTCTTTGAAAAATATGGTCAAAAACACAAACTCGCAAAAAATTATACTCCAGGGTAACAACTCCTCTATGGATCATCGTATTCTTACAAATTGCTACTTAGCTTGTCATGTTCATTATTTTTTAATGTCTACTTTATATAACACCAATAGTTTTCTAGTAAATAGCCTCAAAACAAGCACAATTTGTGAAAAAATCAAGTATTTTTCAGGGCAATAACTCTGTAAAAGGGGTTTGATATTTATGAAATCAAAAATCTGGCATGCCAGTCAGCGTCTCAGGTGGCCTGGCGACAAAGGTCATTATGAAAAAATGTATATATTTGACTCATAAAAGAAGTTCACATGTTTAATTTAAGCCAGTTTTAAAGGTTTTCGCTTTATTTTTGTATTGTAATTTGAACATAGGACTGTATGTTTCCGTTTAATTCAATGAATCAAGTATGGCACATAACATGCTGAAACACTGATATATGTAGTCTAGGGTGTGAATGAAATAGCTTACAAAATTGAAGCCTGTGTTTGCACCAAATGCTTTAGAATTTTTCTTTTTTGCAGTCGAAGAGCAAAGTAAATGTAACTACACTAGCCTTCCTAATCTATTTAGGGGTGCTAAGTCATCACCGAGCAACTCTAAGCTGACTATTTGCTAAAAAGGTGAACTTGCACTACAAAATGTTGATGTGAAGTTTGATATTCAACTATAGCAAAAGTAATACTACATTTTGTGTTATTAAAACTGGTAAGAAGTAAGAGGGCTGAAAGATATACCGTAAGCCTTCTGTTTAAGGAGATTAGCGCCGATGTCCCATTTCAACCCTTCTATCCCCTAACTATTTAAATCCGTGTCTGAAGACCAGTGTAATTTTGTAAGTTAATATCAACAAGGTATTACTCTAAAATAAATAGGACTAGTGACTTGGCAAATGTAAAAAATGGTGAAAGAGCAGGATCCAATATTTGCACAAAAACGGTTAGGCACCTAAGGCTATCCATACTGATACGATAGCAACACTAGGGAAATATGTCCCTTCATAAGCAAGAGTAAAAAGGTGGGTGGCGGATTATGAACAGGAACAGGACAAGCAGAACATTAATGATGACCCCAGTCATAGAAGGTATGCCACTGTTGCAATCCCAGAAATGGTCAATAGAGCTTTGTTTTCATTCCATTCATGGTAGTCGAAATCACCATTGGTTGCTCATTTTTGAGAAATCCTTTTCTTTCAAAAAGAAAAAAAATGTTTTTGCAAATCTGTAAAAACAAAAATACTCTAAACATTTTCACAAATTTTGAAAGTCATTTAACAAATCATTTTAAAATTGTGGAAACGTAGATAAAAACCATTATATTGTTATGACTGACGGGTGAGTTACAGAAAATATAAGGGCAGTGAGTTGGCATTTCACATAGAAGAGTACATTCTATCCTGCAATAAGAAAGCTTTTGGGTCTGTTGGGCTTCTGGCAATTAATCAGAAGCACACACAAGATGCACTTTGTCGCGTTTTAATGTAAACATTTTAGTGGTAGATTCTGCTAGCTCCCATAAGAGCTTTGTTTCTATGGAGGCAAAGTGGGACATTATTTCATCCCTGAGCCCAAATAACAGTCTAAACAATGGAATCACCTGGCTCATCTTTGCCAAAGACTGTTCCATCACCACAGTTAACTTAGATACTGATGGTATTCTGATGGTACATGTAGATTATTTCCAAAAGGGACAAAAAATAAATGGCACATAATTTGTATTACTTTTGAGGCTGTTTCGGAAAAATATTCAACTCAAGTGTTGTGGAAAACTCAGTAAAGGTGTCTTGGTCCACTGACACAATTCTACCATTGCCTTGACTGCAGTTAACGATTGTGGCTTTAAATTTTAAATTGAGTGGCCAACTTTTTGCTTAAGCTTGTACATCAGTCTTGCTATTTACAATACCCAGTTTTATATTTAGACGATGATGTTATATATTCATTGGAGGACTTTCTGAATTTTCAAGAATATGAATTATTTAAAAGTTGCATTGAGCTCCTTAAACATCGCTAGCAAAACTGTATAGAGACCAATACTATGTTGTAAAATAATGCAATATTACCGTCGAAATTCAAACCACTACATATGAGGTTCACAACTTATCAATCAATATAGGTTGTGATTCTACCTATTAAAGCAATATAATTCTTAAAAGTTTGACGCATGATGACACGCACGATAATTTGGTATTTTGACATTGACAACCACGGGTTCTACATACTATTTTGCTAGAACATGTGGCAAACTCTGTATAAAAGAGCGTTCTTAAATATGCTCTTTTTGCATTTCAAACACAAGTTTCAATTTTGACTGTTAATTCCACACCATGAGCAGTATTTCAGTATGATTTTGGTTATGAACTCAATTTATTAGTCATGTAGATTTATCAGTGCACTATGCTAAATGAACAAACACTTAACTATAGCCACCTTTTTATTTTTTGAAATTGTTTTAAATTTGGTTTAAACATTTATACTTCATTTTAATGTTACAACCCCAAGTCTGCAAATTATGCTGAAATGTTACAAAGTACCATCTTTTGCTAAAACATGCACTTAAATAACTGGGAATTATATGCCAATGAATTTAAACAGTCGCCATTTTGTTTTCAGAATTATGGGTTAAAAAGCTCAAAATTTTACTTGGTATCCTTCATTTTTTGAACTCGAGTATGTCAAATTAAGCATGCTTCTAACTTTTACTAAAGTTTGAAACCCCAAGTAACATTATTGCGATGGTACACTATAAGTCACCATTTTGATTTTGGAATTATGGGTTCAAAAACTCAATATTGAGCTTGGTATCTGCCATTTGTGAATTCAGGATCCTTCAATTGTGTTAAATAAATCATGTTACCAACTTTTACTTAAATTTGAAACCCCAACTGACATTTTTGCATTTGGTACACCATTAATTTTAGCCGCCATTTTTGGAATTATGGATTAAAAAATTCAAAACTGATCTTGGTATTCACCATTTTTGGAATCGGCATCGTCGAATTGTGTTAAATAAATCATGTTACAAACTTTTACCAAAATTTCTCAACCCAAGTAACATTTTTTGCATTGTAACCATTAATTTTAGCGTCATTTTGTTTTTTTGGAATTATGGGTTCAAAATCTCAAAATTGAGCTTGGTATCCGCCATTTTTGAATTCAGCACCCTCGAATTATGCTAAATAAATCATGTTACCAACTTTTACTAAAATTTGTAAACCCAAGTTACATTTTTTGCATTGGTACACCATTAATTTAAGCCGCCATTTTGTTTTTGGAATTATGGGTTCAAAAACTCAAAATTTAGCTTGATATCCTCCATTTTTAATCCGTCATCCTCGAATTATGTTAAATAAATCATGTTACCATTTTTTACCACAATTTGTCAACCCAAGTAACATTTTTTGCATTGGTACACCATTATTTTTAGCGCCATTTTGTTTTTGGAATTATGGGTTAAAAAACTCAAAATTCAGCTTGGTATCGCCATTTTTGAATTCAGCACCCTCAAATTATGTTAGAAAAGTATGTTACCAACTTTTACTAAAAAATGCCGCTTCAAGTCACATTTTCTGAATTTGTTCCTAGTCTATGTTGAATTACAGCATCATAGCTGATACAATATGTAGATTCATTCAAACATTTCCAAACCCTTCAAAATCCTTAAAGTTGCAAGATGTTAACATTGAAGTATTACAAACAGTCAATAGTCACTGGTTAAATTCTAGTCATCTGGATCTTGGAAAGTTTTTTCTATCATCTTTGCTTGATTTTGATTTTATTATATCAAGGTATTGAGCAGCATACTACAACCAGTGACTGAAACCTGGTACAGTTTGTATTTACAAAGTTACTGTAAAACATAATTTTCTGTATGGTGGAAATTTTCCCTATTTTTGTGAATTGAAAATAATCTTGAAATTAATGACAAGTCATGTTTTATATGCAACATGCCTTGAGAATGGATAAAAATGTGCTAATAACCCCCCTCGCAAAATGTTAACAATACGATTTCGCAAAAAATTCCATTTATGAAAATAACCATGTTTACAGTGATGCTCAATTAAAAAACAGTGTATTTATTGTCAATCTTAATGTTCCTACGGTGTTTTGATAAATTGAGAAAATATTTTGATTATTCTGTGAATTTTTTTATATATACTTTATAGCTTTAGGAAAGAAAATTTCCCATAAAGAAATTCAGATTCCAGAATTTAAAACAAACCTCCTCGAGCCTCGACGGTCATTAGCAGACAGGATATCAACTAAAGGCTACACACAAGCTTATAATGAGAAGACACTACGGTGGTATGAAGCTCACAGTAAGTAAATCTTACATGTATGAACAATCAAACTGTCTATAAAGGCCACTCAAGAGAACCAGTAAAAGTGTGTTTTATAAGCAGGTGGTCCTTATATACAGGTTCAAATAACATTTAGCAAAGAGTAAATGGGATAAAATTTTCTGACTTTTAAAAGCAGGTGGCCCTTGGTATACAATCAATTTTAAAATTTTAAAAATGAGATTTATCTTTGGTTAGTTTTGATGCAGCATTCTAATTATTTAATGTATGCATTTCATTTTCAATTTATAAATACTTTATTACACCTGCATATTCTGGTGTTGGTTTGAAATACGGTAAGTCAAATATTGTGGTGGCCTACTCATGTACATGTATATGGCTTGTAATGGGTAAATCTGTTGCATAATCATGCAGTTTTAAAATTCCTCAAATCCTACCCTCCCATCACACATATTCTCTCTCTCAAATAATATGAATAAAGAACAATTAGGATACAATTATACTGGCCTTTATAGGCAGGTGACCATTATATAGATGTGGCCTTTAGGGCAGGTTGGACTGTATTTTCTATAAATTTTTTACCCTTTTCTTATATTGAAAAAACCTCCTATATTTTTCTATATTTTTGTTACTGGTAGCTTCAGGAATTCAGGATGGGGACATTTTCTTGCATTTAGTACATACATGTATATGTATTTTTAAACCAGTAAGTGTACATTACAGTTGCCAATATTTTATGTTTGTTAGTAAAAGGAGGACCAGAAATGGCTGTAGGAGAGGCCATCAATGTATATTTTTTGTGTAAATTATTTAAAAATATTCCTATAATTTTAGTGGAAACTCCTATAATTTGCTATGAAACTCCTATAATTTTGATGTCATATTTCCATTTTTAAAGCAGACGCTAACAGCGTCAGCTTTATTGCGATCAGGAAGATTTGACCGGAAGAAAAACATCAGCGCCATATATTCCACTATCGGCAAAAATGTGCGTAAGTTTGCACACGGCACTGTACTTCACAGAAAGACATCGACACTAACGTTCGTGATACTCGATGAAATAAAAAAATAATAATAACGTAAATTCCATATAGAATCTATGAAATACATCTACCATTTTTTAAATAAATAATAATTTTAAGGTCTTACAATCAATTATTATAAAAGACATCACAGGACGCAAAGTTCCGGGAATTCCCATTGTACATGCATATATAATTAGGCAATGGATTTGATTGGTCAGTGGGCGGAACATTCACTTTCAGATTAAATTAGATTTCACGTTAAATTAAAATGACACTTTCAAACGATATTTTGGCTACTGAAGCATATAAATGTAATAAATAAAAATAATTTTTTGTGGTAAGGCTAATTAAAATTAATTTCACGTCGTCCGTTTATAAGATATTGAGTAGATCTAGAAGATCGTAGGATGGTTAAACTAGCCCGTATGTAAACAAATATAATTTTTACATCGGCGATCTTTAAATGTAACTGTTGTTTCTTGTTTTTCCCCCTTTACATCAATTGAAAATTACGGCCGAGTTGAGCATCATAATCGGGATTTCAGTTTAAAATTTATCCGGGACAATCGGGGATATTGTGTGAAAATTCAGGACAGAATTTTCACCACTTTACGAGAAGCAAAATTAGCGTGTATCAGCATTAATCGTTCATAACGCCATGTTAAAGTGAATAAAAATGAAACTTCATCATATTGTAGTGTAAATTACAGTTCAATCTGAATGCAAATTTTATATAGCGACCACCCGTGTCTACAACATGCAGTCACTTTTAAATGCCATCCTCGGGAACACAAAAATTATTGAATAAGTGTAAAAACAGTTTCAATCCATAAATAGTTTCAATCCACGTGTGTCATGATAAACTTGCACGGACAAAATGGAAAGTCCGAGATTGTGGTATTCTTACCTTAAAAATCCCGGTGGTCACTTGATAATAATAATTAATCCGTGAATTAGAACCTGATGTTAATAAAATTCTCACTCTGAATAAATAACAACACTTTTACACACTTTGTCAACTATAAATAGAACAGTGTCTGGTTCTTCAGACGTATTGACTTTATTCACCTTTTAGTGGGGCCCACAGCGGGAGTAAATTACCTGGACATTTAAAATCAGTAAAATAAAATTATCCAACCACCTAATAATATTTAAATTCAAAGTAATTTTATTGTAGCAGAGGATAATGTTGGACATTTCAGTTATCCAAATAATAATAAATTTATTATCAATTAATCATATTAAGAAATATTGCCCCCTTTTGTACACCATTCTTGTCAACAAACTTCTGAAAGACAGTTACATGGACAACTTCTGTTATTGGGAGATGCAAATTGTTAGCTTAGGGGCGATAGGATGTGTCAGAATTGTTTTAGCAATTCAGGCTTTTGAAGCTCACTTGGTCAATTTATATGAATTCCACAATAACTTTAACTACATTTAAATTTACACTAAAACAAAGATTTATTTTTAGCTCACCTGACCGAAGGTCATGTGAGCTTATGGCATAGCGCAGCGTGTGTATGTGCGTGTGTGCGTGTGTGCGTGTGTGCGTGTGTGCGTGTGTGCGTCGTTAACACCTATTTTCGACTTCTCCTCTGAAACTACTGGACAGTTTTTAATGAAACTTTGTCAGAAGTATATATGGGCCGGTGCAATTCAGATTTGTTCGTGGCGTTGCCATGGCTACCATAACTAGGTCAAGGTGACCTAGGGGTGCAAAAATCTTAAAAAATCTTCTTCTCCGAAAGTACTGATTGGAGAAAAAATCTGATGTGATATTTGGCTTCTCTAGGGTCTTAAGCCTATAGTTTGTTCATTTTGTAAAATTCGGATAAAAAATAGGTTACGCGTTTTTGCGTTTAATTTTGAAAAAATCGTAAAATAGCTTCAAATTGTTATAACTTGACTATTTGACCAGATAATGACATGGGGTTTTCAGTTTTGACATCTTCTTGTTAGTATCTTCAAAATGAGGTCAAGGTCAATTGTGAAGGTCGTGACCTAATTTTTTTTTACCTCTGATTATAATTATTATCTCGAAAACTATAAACTTTTTGTATAGGCATGTATATTAGAATGTTGTAGGTATTGATACAACGATCATTTTGATGTATAGAAAAAGGTCATGGGTTCAAAGGTCAAGGTCACAGATGCGAAACAATACCGAAATGGTTAATTATCTCGAAAACTATAAACATTTTGTGTAGGCATGTATATTAGAATGTTGTAGGTATTCATACAACGATCATTTTGTTGTATAGAAAAAGGTCATGGGTTCAAAGTTCAAGGTCACAAATGTGAAACAATACTGAAATGGTTAATTATCTCGAAAACTATAAACTTTTTGTATAGGCATGTACATTAGAATGTTGTAGGTATTGATACAATGATCATTTTGATGTATAGAAAAAGGTCATGGGTTCAAAGGTCAAGGTCACAGATGCGAAACAATACCGAAATGGTTAATTGTCTCGAAAACTATAAACATTTTGTATAGGCATGTATATTAGAATGTTGTAGGTATTGATACAATGATCATTTTGATGTATAGAAAAAGGTCATGGGTTCAAAGGTCAAGGTCACAGATGCAAAACAATACCAAAATAGTTAATTATTTCGAAAACTATAAACATTTTGTATAGGCATGTATATTAGAATGTTGTAGGTATTGATACAACGATCATTTTGATGTATAGAAAAAGGTCATGGGTTCAAAGGTCAAGGTCACAGATGTGAAACAATACTTAAATGGTTAATTATCTCGAAAACTGTAAACTTTTTGTATAGGCATGTATATTAGAATGTTGTAGGTATTCATACAACGATCATTTTGATGTATAGAAAAAGGCCATGGGTTCAAAGGTCAAGGTCACAGATGCGAAACAATACCGAAATGGTTAATTATCTCGAAAACTATAAACTTTTTGTATAGACATGTATATTAGAATGTTGTAAGTATTGATACAACAATCATTTTGATGTATAGAAAAAGCTCATGGGTTCAAAGGTCAAGGTCACAGATGTGAAACAATACCGAAATGGTTAATTATCTCGAAAACTATAAACTTTTTGTATAGGCATGTATATTAGAATGTTGTGAGTATTGATACAACAATCATTTTGATGTATAGAAAAAGGTCAAGGGTTCAAAGGTCAAGGTCACAGATGCAAAACAATACCGAAATGGTTAATTATCTTGAAAACTATAAACTTTTTGTATAGGCATGTATATTAGAATGTTGTAGGTATTGATACAATGATCATTTTGATGTATAGAAAAAGCTCATGGGTTCAAAGGTCAAGGTCACAGATGTGAAATAATACTGAAATGGTTAATTATCTCAAAAACTATAAACTTTTTGTATAGGCTTGTATATTAGAATGTTGTAGAAATTGATACAATGATCATTCTGATGTATAGAAAAAGGTCATGGGTTCAAAAGTCAAGGTCACAGACGCAAAACAATACCGAAATGGTTAATTATCTCGAAAACTATAAACTTTTTGTATAGGCATGTATATTAGAATGTTGTAGATATTGATACAACAATCATTTTGCTGTATAGAAAATGGTTATGGGTTTAAAGTTTAAGGTCACATATGCGAAACAATACCGAAATGTTTAATTATCTCGAAAACTATAAACTTTTTGTATAGGCATGTATATTAGAATGTTATAGGTATCGATACACCGATCATTTTGATGTATAGAAAAAGGTCATGGGTTCAAAGGTCAAGGTCACAGATGTGAAACAATACTGAAATGGTTAATTATCTTGAAAACTATTAACTTTTTGTATAGGCATGTATATTAGAATGTTGTAGGTATTGATACAACAGTTATCATGATGAAAAAAAAGTCATTGGGGTTTAGTATTAATGTTTTCTTTAAATCTATCAGCTAGCCATAGTAATCAGGTGAGCGTATCAGGCCCATGGGCCTCTTGTTTTTAATTTTGTTTTATTTTTTTTCTTCAAATTAATTGTGAATATAGTGAATTAAATAAATGACTTAAACATTGGAAAGGAAAACAAGTTTATGTGTCAAATGCAAATAAAGGGAAGTAGCTGGTCATGGTGAAGGTTTTTTATGTGATGATGACACTTGATGATGATGTGGCATGATGATCTGATGAAAATAATGATAATAGTGGTGACATTCAGTTCTGCTGCTGATGATGATGGTGACGATGATGCTGATGATGTCACCATGATGTCAGATGATGATAAGACATTAGAAGCTATGATGATGATGTTGATGATGATGGTGGTTGTGACACTAGTTCAGTTGATGCCGATAATGATGATTATGATGAAGATGATGACAATGGTGGAGGTGATGGCATTAAGTTCTGCTACTGCCAATGATGATGATGATAACGATGTGACATAAGCTATGATGATGATGCTGATTATGATGATGATTATGGTGACATGAGTTCTGTTCCTGCCCATGATGATGATGATGATGAAGTAACCACGTAAATAATGTGACACATGTTCTACTGCTGCTGCTGCTGATGATGATAATGGCGATGATGAAGATGTTAATGATGGTGGTGATAACATCTGCTCCTGATGATTATGATGATGGTGATAATTCATGATGATGATGATGTCACAATGTTGATGATGATGATATGATATGAAGAGTTGTGATGATGATGTTGTGATATGAGGAGTGATGATGATGAGGAGGATGATTACTTCACAATGTTGATGATGTGACATGATAAGTTATGATGATGATGGTGATGAAGATGATAATGATGCTGGTGATGACATCTGATGATGATGATGGCAATGTCACAATGTTCATTATGATGTGACATGATGATGATGATGATGATGATGTGACATGATGATGATGATAAGACAGGATGATGATGAAACCAGTTAATGATGCAGCAAGGAGATTTATGATGACTGGTGGTAGTGGTGGTGAAATGAGTTCTACTGTTGCTGCAGCTGATAATGATGATTCATGGTGATGGTGATGTGGCATGAGAATTTGTGATGATGTTAATAAAAATCAGACCAGAAAATTGAAGTCTAGATCATTTGCATTAGAACCAAAATCAGATTTCTTTGTTACTTAAATTTAATTAAAATGACAGACGACATAAGACAATGCATGTGAGGAATTAGATGTATTGTAAACTGAATCGTTAATTGACATTTCTTCTCCACTGTATTGACTAGAAATTCAAACCCAGGGATTTTGACTCTCTTGAAAGTTTTGTTTCCTTACTGTCCCAAGGATGTTAAACAATATATATATTTATTTTTTGTGTGTATGTTAATTTTCCCATCAGTTCAATATTGAATTAAATAAAATGGATTGAATACACAATTACCAATCATTTCTTTTCAGTGATAAGGTTCTTTGCAATCAATGAGCCGTCTGCTTTCAGTACTTTCAGTACTTTGATTTCCTATATTTTTGGACCTCAAAAATGGTAGGACCCCTGCAACATGTAACGATCAGCACAATGTAAACATGCTGGGCAGTTGACAGTGCATGTAGGTAGAAAAATCGATAATCATGCAACAGTCATGTCTGTGTGATGAAGCGAAACACGATATTAACATCACTACGTCAGATGTATGTATGTACTATGTGTATGTGTACCAGTAGCCAGTACATTGAAGGTCACGACCATATTTGTTTTAATTGACAACAAATGAAGGCTCTTGGTTTTTAGCTCACCTGAGCCAAAGGCTCAAGTGAGCTTTTCTGATCACAATTTGTCCGTTGTCTGTCGTCGTCGTTGTCGTCGTCGTCGTTGTCGTCGTAAACTTTTCACATTTTCATCTTCTTCTCACGAACCACTGGGCAGATTTCAACGAGACTTGGTCAGAAGCATGTCTGGGTCGGTGCAATTCAGATTTGTTCGTGGCATTGCCATGGCTACCATAACTAGGTCAAGGTGACCTAGGGGTGCAAAAATCTTAAAAAAATCTTCTTCTCCGAAAGTATTGATTGGAGAAAAAATCTGATGTGATATTTGGCTTCTCTAGGGTCTTAAGCCTGTAGTTTGTTCATTTCGTGAAATTCGGTCGAAAAATGGGTTACGCGTTTTTGCGTTTAATTTTGAAAAAATCGTAAAATAGCTTCAAATTGTTATAACTTGACTACTTGACCAGATAATGACATGGGGTTTTCAGTTTTGACATCTTCTTGTTAGTATCTTCAAAATGAGGTCAAGGTCAATTGTGAAGGTCGTGACCTAATTTTTTTTACCTCTGATTATACTTATTATCTCTAAAACTATAAACTTTTTGTATAGTCATGTATATTAGAATGTTGTAGGTATTGATACAACGACCATTTTGATGTATAGAAAAAGGTCATGGGTTCAAAGGTCAAGGTCACAGATGCGAAACAATTCCGAAATGGTTAATTATCTCGAAAACTATAAACTTTTTATATAGGCATTTATATTAGAATGTTGTAGATATTGTTACAACGATCATTTTGATGTATAGAAAAAGGTCATGGGTTCAAAGGTCAAGATCACGGATGCGAAACAATACCGAAATGGTTAATTATCTCGAAAACTATAAACTTTTTGTATAGGCATTTATATTAGAATGTTGTTGATATTGATACAACGATCATTTTGATGTATAGAAAAAGGTCATGGGTTCAAAGGTCAAGGTCACAGATGCGAAACAATACCAAAATGGTTAATTATCTCGAAAACTATAAACTTTTTGTATAGGCATGTATATTAGAATGTTGTAGGTATTGATACAGCAATCATTTTGATGTATAGAAAAAGGTCATGGGTTCAAAGGTCAAGGTCACAGATGCAAAAATACCGAAATGGTTAATTATCTCGAAAACTATAACTTTTTGTATAGGCATGTATATTAGAATGTTGTAGTATTGATACGACGATCATTTTGATGTTAGAAAAAGGTCATGGGTTCAAAGGTCAAGGTCACAGATGCAAATCAATACTGAAATGGTTAATTATCTCGAAAACTATTAACTTTTTGTATAGGCATGTATATTAGAATGTTGTAGGTATTAGAAAAATCATGAGTTCAAAGGTCAAGGTCACAGATGCGAAACAATACCGAAATGGTTATTATCTCGAAAACTATAACTTTTTGTATAGGCATGTATATTAGAATGTTGTAGGTATTGATACAACGATCATTTTGATGTAAAGAAAAAGGTCATGGGTTCAAAGTCAAGGTCACAGATGCGAAAACAATACCGAAATGGTTAATTATCTCGAAAACTATTAACTTTTTGTATAAGGATGTATATTAGAATGTTGTAGGTATCGATAAAACAATCATTTTGATGTATAGAAAAGGTCATGGGTTTAAAGGTCAAGGTCACAGATGTAAAACAATACTGCAATGGTTAATTATCTTGAAAACTATAAACGTTTTGTATAGGCATATATTAGAATGTTGTAGGTATTGATACAATTCATTTTGATGTAAAGAAAAAATGGGGTCATTGGGGTTTAGTATTTACGTTGTCTTTAAATCTATCAGCTAGCCATTAGTTATCAGGTGAGCGTATAAGGCCCATGGGCCTCTTGTTTGCTTTTTTCTCAGATATTGACACCACATTCGCCAGGTATAAATACTTTGTTTAAAATAGTTACAATAATATTGTAATATTATGTCAAATTTCAAAGAGAAAAGACCATGGTACAAAAAACGTACAAGTTTTAAAAAATCGAGTCCCGTTTCATGCTGATTAGGCTACAGAGATTTTTTAAGAGAAATCAGGTGCCGTCAGAAATAGAGTTTTTTTTGTAAGAATGCATGTCATCCAAGATTTTTTTCATACATGCGGAATTTTAAGTTCATGACAAATCTGCTAATAATGCGTTTACACCCATAAATGCGAATTTTACCGTTAAAATACTACACTGAATTTAGTGTACACTGAAGCTCGCGGCCATATTCGTTTCATTGACGACAAATGAAGGATCTTGGTTTTTTGCTTTTTTCAGATATCCACTCCGCATGCACCAGGTATAATATTTTGCGAAAATAAAATTACAATAGTATTGTAATATTATGTCAAAATTTCAAAGAGAAATAGCCATGGTACAAAAAACGTACAAGTTTTAAAAATCAAGTTGAATTTCAAGCTGATTTTCAAGAGAAATCGGTGCCGTCAGAAAATCGAGAATTTTTTATAAGCATGAAATGTCAACTAAGATGTTATCATATACATGTATACAAAATTTTAAGTTCATGACATATGTGCTTATATAGCCTTTTCATCCATTAATGCAAATTCTACCGTTAAAATACGACACTGAATGTGGTTGATTTTTTTTCCCGGTTCGGACACTTGACAAAAAGTAATCCCATTTTTTCGAGCACGGAAGGTTTAAAAAAACAAAACCGAAACACAATTTGCTCTTGGCGTTTCCCCTGCAGTGACTATTGAATGTTTGTAATACTTCAATGTAAACATCTTGCAAATTTCAGGATTTTGAAGGGTTTGGAAATGTTTGAATGAATCTACATATTGTATAAGCTATGATGCTGTTATTCAACATAGATACAGGTTACTCAAAGCTTTGTAAATGTACTTAGTTTTGACAGTTCAAATTTCTGTGGTTTTGTAATTAATTCCAAACCTTTTCACAGGGTGTAATATTCGTTGATTTATGAATCTTACTATAAGATCTAGAATATATATTCTTTTATGCATTGTACAAATCTATGTGGAAAATTTTCGATCACGAAATCAGAGAAAATTAGTACATTGTAATTAAATCTACAATTACAGTGTATTTAGCAGAACACATAACACCTATGTAATAAATAGACATTAGCTGAGGGCTAGTGATTGCATTGTTCAAGGGAGACAATTGTTTCAATACTTTATAATATGATTAATTCTTAATATATTTGTGAACTTAAGGTGTCATTTTAAAGATCATTTTTCTTTATTATATGATTAATTCTCAATATATTTGTGAATTTAAGGTGTTAATTTGAAGATCATTTTTCTTTATAATATGATTAATTCTCAATATATTTGTGAACTTAAGGTGTCATTTTAAAGATCATTTTTCTTTATAATATGATTAATTCTCAATATATTTGTGAACTTAAGGTGTCATTTTAAAGATCATTTTTCTTTATAATATGATTAATTCTCCATATATTTGTGAACTTAAGGTGTCATTTTGAAGATCATTTCAAGCTTATAACATCTGTATTCTAATTTCGTTGAAGTTTTTAATTAGTTGTATGATAAAAAATCATCAAAATTTGCCAGATTTTAGTTAAAAAAATCTTAGTTAAGAAATAATTGTGAAACTGGGACCTTGTGATTTCTTTTTGAAACCGAGAACAAACACATACACATGTATTAGATGTTAAGGAGACAGTTATTTATTTATATAACTGGCTATTAAGCTAGGATACTGAAATGTTGTACATGTTTGCATTTGGCAATATTTTTTTGCTAACAGAATATAAAAAAAACAATTTTTTAACAAGTGTTTGACTTTTTCCTGGTCATTATTCGCTTGCAGAATTTCACTTAATCACTGTCATACTATTTTATGTTATGTTATAACATTAAATTAAGCTGGTTCATTGTGCATTAGCATTCATTGTTTACCCACTGACAGGAGATCTCACATTCATACATTATGCTAAAATATTGCAGTAAATTTTATTTGAGTTGCTAGATTTTACCATTGCAGTCTGTGTAAGGTTTCACCATGGCTGGTGTGATGAAGTTTTAGCTTTCAACATATTCCCAGAACTTATGTTCTTATATACACCATCAAGTTTCATCAGGTTTCATGTCTAAACATGTCAATTGAAAAAAGTCACTTGTAACCTGCATTGAACACTACAGTAGCTCAGTTAGTAGAATGCATTGAACACTACAGTAGCTCAGTTAGTAGAATGCTCACTTGTAACCTGCATTGAACACTACAGTAGCTCAGTTAGTAGAATGCTCACTTGTAACCTGCATTGAACACTACAGTAGCTCAGCTAGTAGAATGCTCACATGTAACCTGCATTAAACACTACAGTAGCTCAGTTAGTAGAATGCTCACTTGTAACCTGCATTGAACACTACAGTAGCTCAGTTAGTAGAATGCATTGAACACTACAGTAGCTCAGTTAGTAGAATGCTCACTTGTAACCTGCATTGAACACTACAGTAGCTCAGTTAGTAGAATGCATTGAACACTACAGTAGCTCAGTTAGTAGAATGCTCACTTGTAACCTGCATTGAACACTACAGTAGCTCAGTTAGTAGAATGCTCACTTGTAACCTGCATTGAACACTACAGTAGCTCAGTTAGTAGAATGCTCACTTGTAACCTGCATTGAACACTACAGTAGCTCAGTTAGTAGAATGCTCACTTGTAACCTGCATTGAACACTACAGTAGCTCAGTTAGTAGAATGCATTGAACACTACAGTAGCTCAGTTAGTAGAATGCATTGAACAATACAGTAGATCAGTTAGTAGAATGCATTGAACACTACAGTAGCTCAGTTAGTAGAATGCTCACTTGTAACCTGCATTGAACACTACAGTAGCTCAGTTAGTAGAATGCTCACTTGTAACCTGCATTGAACACTACAGTAGCTCAGTTAGTAGAATGCTCACTTGTAACCTGCATTGAACACTACAGTAGCTCAGTTAGTAGAATGCTCACTTGTAACCTGCATTGAATACTACAGTAGCTCAGTTAGTAGAATGCTCACTTGTAACCTGCATTGAACACTACAGTAGCTCAGTTAGTAGAATGCTCACTTGTAACCTGCATTGAACACTACAGTAGCTCAGTTAGTAGAATGCTCACTTGTAACCTGCATTGAACACTACAGTAGCTCAGTTAGTAGAATGCTCACTTGTAACCTGCATTGAACACTACAGTAGCTCAGTTAGTAGAATGCTCACTTGTAACCTGCATTGAACACTACAGTAGCTCAGTTAGTAGAATGCTCACTTCATATGTGTGAGGTCGTGGGTTTGAACTCTGACCAGATCTGACCAAGACTTGGTAATAGGTAGTGACTTTTTAGCTCACCTGAGCTGAAAGCTCAGATGAGCTATTGCAATGGTTCCCCGTCCGTCGTCTGTCGTGCGTCGTGCGTCGTGCGTTAACTTTGTACATTTTAATCATCTCCTCTAAAACTACCAAGCCAAATTTGATTAAACTCAGTGATTATGATGCCTAGGTGAAGGCCTTTCAGATTTGCACAAATGAAAGGATTATGTCCCCTTGGGGCCCCATAAAGGGAGAAATTGTGAAAATCTTTAAAAATCATCTCCTCTGAACTTACAAGAGATATAGCTTAGATATTTCATGTGAAACATACTTAGGGCACCTAGTTTCAGATTTGCACAAATCGTAGCTATTGAGGCCAAATGGGGAAATGGCAAGGTACTTAAGGGGAAAATCTCTAAAATTAATGTATTTGTCAATATATCTTGAAAACTATAAACTTTTTGTATAGGCATGTATATTGGAATATTGTAGGTATTGGCCTAACGATCATTTTGATATATGAATGAAGGTCATAGGTTCAAAGGTCAAGGTCATAGCTGCGAATGACTATTTAAATGGTTAATTATCTCAAAAACTATACACTTTTTTGTATAGGCATGTATATTAGAATATTGTAGTCATTTGCACAACGGTCATTTTGATATATGAATGAAGGTCATAGGTTCAAAGGTCAAGGTCATAGACGCAAATAAATACTTAAATGGTTAATTATCTCAAAAACTGTAAACTTTTTGTATAGGCATGTATATTGGAATATTTTAGGTATTGGCCTAAAGATCATTTTGATATATGAATGAAGGTCATAGGTTCAAAGGTCAAGGTCATAGATGCAAACGAATACTTAAATGGTTAATTATCTCAAAAACTATAAACTTTTTGTATAGGCATGTATATTGGAATATTGTAAGTATTGGTCTAACAATCATTTTGATATATGAATGAAGATCATAGGTTCAAAGGTCAAGGTCATAGCTGCGAACGAATATTTAAATGGTAATTATCTGAAAAACTATAAACTTTTTGTATAGGCATGTATATTGGAATATTGTAGGTATTGGCCTAACGATCATTTTGATATATGAATGAAGGTCTTAGGTTCTAAGGTCAAGGTCATAGCTGTGAACTAATATTTAATTGGTAATTATCTCAAAAACTATAAACTTTTTGTATAGGCATGTATATTGGAATATTGTAGGCATTTGCACAACGATCATTTTGATATATGAATGAAGGTCATAGGTTCAAAGGTCAAGGTCATAGATGCAAACGAATACTTAAATGGTTAATTATCTCAAAAACTATCAACTTTTTGTATAGGCATGTATATTGGATATTGTAGGTATTGGCCTAACGATCATTTTGACATATGAATAAAGGTCATAGGTTCAAAGGTCAAGGTCATAAAATTTAACAAATACTTAAATGGTTAATTATCTCAAAAACTATAAACTTTTTGTATAGGCATGTATATTGGAATATTGTAGGCATTTGCACAACAATCATTTTGATATATGAATGAAGGTCATAGGTTCAAAGGTCAAGGTCATAGGTGTGAATGAATATTTAAATGGTTAATTATCTCAAAAACTATAAACTTTTTGTATAGGCATGTATATTGGAATATTATAGGCATTTGCACAACGATCATTTTGATATATGAATGAAGGTCATAGGTTCAAAGGTCAAGGTCATAGACGTAAACAAATACTTAAATGGTTAATTATCTCAAAAACTATAAACTTTTTGTATAGGCATGTATATTGGAATATTTTAGGTATTGGCATAACGATCATTTTGATATATGAATGAAGGTCATAGGTTCAAAGGTCAAGGTCATAGATGCAAACGAATACTTAAATGGTTAATTATCTCAAAAACTATAAACTTTTTGTATAGGCATGTATATTGGAATATTGTAAGTAGTGGTCTAACGATCATTTTGATATATGAATGAAGGTCATAGGTTCAAAGGTCAAGGTCATAGCTGCGAACAAATATTTAAATGGTTAATTATCTCAAAAAGTATAAACTTTTTGTATAGGCATGTATATTGGAATATTTTAGGTATTGGCCTAACGATCATTTTAATATATGAATGAAGGTCATAGGTTCAAAGGTCAAGGTCATAGATGCAAACGAATACTTAAATGGTTAATTATCTTAAAAACTATAAACTTTTTGTATAGGCATGTATATTGGAATATTGAAAGTATTGGTCTAACGATCATTTTGATATATGAATGAAGGTCATAGGTTCAAAGGTCAAGGTCATAGCTGCGAACGAATATTTAAATGGTTAATTATCTCAAAAACTATCAACTTTTTGTATAGGCGTGTATATTGGAATATTGTAAGTATTGGTCTAACGATCATTTTGATATATGAATGAAGGTCATAGGTTCAAAGGTCAAGGTCATAGCTGCAAACGAATATTTAAATGGTTAATTATCTCAAAAACTATCAACTTTTTGTATAGGCATGTATATTGGAATATTGTAGGTATTGGCCTAACGATCATTTTGATATATGAATGAAGGTCTTAGGTTCAAAGGTCAAGGTCATAGAATTTAACGAATACTTAAATGGTTAATTATCTCAAAAACTATAAACTTTTTGTATAGGCATGTATATTGGAATATTGTAGGTATTGGCCTAACGATCATTTTGATATATGAATGAAGGTCTTAGGTTCAAAGGTCAAGGTCATAGAATTTAACGAATACTTAAATGGTTAATTATCTCAAAAACTATAAACTTTTTGTATAGGCATGTATATTGGAATATTGTAGGCATTTAGACAACAACCATTTTGATATATGAATGAAGGTCATAGGTTCAAAAGTTAAGGTCATAGATGCAAACGAATACTTAAATGGTTAATTATCTCAAAAACTATCAACCTTTTGTATAGGCATGTATATTGGAATATTCTAGGTATTGGCCTAACGATCATTTTGATATATGAATAAAGGTCATAGGTTCAAAGGTCAAGGTCATAGGTGTGAATGAATATTTAAATGGTTAATTATAACAAAAACTATCAACTTTTTGTATAGGCATGTATATTGGAATATTATAGGCATTTGCACAACGATCATTTTGATATATGAATGAAGGTCATAGGTTCAAAGGTCAAGGTCATAGACGTAAACAAATACTTAAATGGTTAATTATCTCAAAAACTATAAACTTTTTGTATAGGCATGTATATTGGAATATATTTTAGGTATTGGCATAACGATCATTTTGATATATGAATGAAGGTCATAGGTTCAAAGGTCAAGGTCATAGATGCAAACGAATACTTAAATGGTTAATTATCTCAAAAACTATAAACTTTTTGTATAGGCATGTATATTGGAATATTGTAAGTAGTGGTCTAACGATCATTTTGATATATGAATGAAGGTCATAGGTTCAAAGGTCAAGGTCATAGCTGCGAACAAATATTTAAATGGTTAATTATCTCAAAAAGTATAAACTTTTTGTATAGGCATGTATATTGGAATATTTTAGGTATTGGCCTAACGATCATTTTGATATATGAATGAAGGTCATAGGTTCAAAGGTCAAGGTCATAGATGCAAACGAATACTTAAATGGTTAATTATCTTAAAAACTATAAACTTTTTGTATAGGCATGTATATTGGAATATTGAAAGTATTGGTCTAACGATCATTTTGATATATGAATGAAGGTCATAGGTTCAAAGGTCAAGGTCATAGCTGCGAACGAATATTTAAATGGTTAATTATCTCAAAAACTATCAACTTTTTGTATAGGCGTGTATATTGGAATATTGTAAGTATTGGTCTAACGATCATTTTGATATATGAATGAAGGTCATAGGTTCAAAGGTCAAGGTCATAGCTGCAAACGAATATTTAAATGGTTAATTATCTCAAAAACTATCAACTTTTTGTATAGGCATGTATATTGGAATATTGTAGGCATTTAGACAACAACCATTTTGATATATGAATGAAGGTCATAGGTTCAAAAGTTAAGGTCATAGATGCAAACGAATACTTAAATGGTTAATTATCTCAAAAACTATCAACCTTTTGTATAGGCATGTATATTGGAATATTCTAGGTATTGGCCTAACGATCATTTTGATATATGAATAAAGGTCATAGGTTCAAAGGTCAAGGTCATAGAATTTAACGAATACTTAAATGGTTAATTATCTCAAAAACTATAAACTTTTTGTATAGGCATGTATATTGGAATATTGTAGGCATTTAGACAACAACCATTTTGATATATGAATGAAGGTCATAGGTTCAAAAGTTAAGGTCATAGATGCAAACGAATACTTAAATGGTTAATTATCTCAAAAACTATCAACCTTTTGTATAGGCATGTATATTGGAATATTCTAGGTATTGGCCTAACGATCATTTTGATATATGAATAAAGGTCATAGGTTCAAAGGTCAAGGTCATAGAATTTAACGAATACTTAAATGGTTAATTATCTTATGGTTAGGTATTGGCCTAATGCACATTTTAATATACAGATGTTTTAGCTTTTATAAATTATTTATTGTAGCTAGACTTTAGATATGTTATATATAGCATACTTATATAATAATTATTATAATTAATTTGCCAAAATACTTGCATATTATTGGCCCTTACTTCTGAAAATTTTGATATACTCTTTTATTAATGTCATTAACCATTGAACCTCTGCGTAAGATATGTACTCTGCCTCAGGTGAGCGTTAAGGCCCATGGGCCTCTTGTTTCATCAAGAACTGGGCATTCAGAAATAACAGTCACTAGGTCCTTCGGAAAAAACCTTAAAAACTGATGCCCCGTGTCACAGCACACGTGGTCAGTTAAACAACCCTCCCTGCACATTGCTCTGAAGGCACTACAAAGGTAAAAATGTCTGCCACTTCACCTATAGCTGGTGATGTCTCGAGATAAGTGAAAATATTCTTGACTGGGATGTAAAACCCCATTTAATCAATCATTAGATTGTTACCTGCATTGTCACCAACTAGTGAAGTTTAATAATGTGCTACCTTCAACATATTTTGTAGGACTTTTTGTCAAATTTGGCAAATGAATTTTTATCTAGTAATCTAATTCTTTTCCATGTATATGTATTTTGAACATTGAGACCATAAGTTGATCATATACTGTATTCATTAGCAAAATATCCTCTTTATTTGTCATTGTGTCATTCAGAATTCTATTTTTCCTTTGAAATTTCCTTTATCATTGTTCTGGTATAAATTTCTTAATGCAATTCCTCTGCACTACTTTCAGTTCACATTTCTACCTGGTTCCAACTTCATTACCAGGTTTTCCTCCACCATTAAATAAACAGGTCACCTCCATATCATTAAAAACAAACATACCAATCCATGTCCAAATCACAAAACAAAGTAAAACAAACTTGGAAACTGGCAAATTAGGTTAAACATGTGAACTTCCACCAGCGAAGCATGGGTGGGTGCTCCAGAATTGTAAGAATCTCCTGTTTCGCTATGTGTGCCGGTAATCAAAAGTGAAACATTTTCTCTCCCTGATGCAATGACGTCATGACCTTTTATACCCTGTAAAAGTACAAAAATAACCTCTGAAAGTCAAATCTTGAGTAGGTGTACTTCCTGGGTATAAAATACTTAATATATTATAATAAAAACTCATATTGTCGTTCAGAATAACACAAAACCAATAGAAACACCAAAATAACAAGTGTAAATACAGAATATGAATAAAACTTTGGCACTGCAGCTTAAATTCACAAAAATAATGGCTGCCTTCAGTTTGTACGTCATTAACGCGAACGTTCCCGGCAAACTAATTTACAGTGGATACGATTAAAATATACATAGGGTGCTGTTTTCTACAGGTTAGACTTTCATTACAGGTACATTTATGCAGTTTAAACTTTGCTATACTTTTTTAATTTACGATTATAAATATTTACATAATAAACAATGATATGTTGGTTCAGTTTCACAACATCCAGAACGAGCTTTAGCGAGTTCTGGACATTGAAAATATTCATCTGAGAGATATCTCTGTCTTATCCGGTTACTGGTGTAGGATTCCTTTTCTCACACATTCGCAACATAAAACATGATTTGTAAACAAAAAATTGCATCAAATGTTCAGTTTTCATGTCACCATCCGTGCCTACTGAAAATGATGTAGTCAATTTTTGTTGACGTTCTCTTAAAATGATTATGACGTCATCAATTAAGTATGTGTTAGTGATTGTGACGTTGAGAAATTGTTGGTTAACTTCGGAACTTTTCTCAACTTATTAAGTCATCTCAACGATAAATCCAGAGCAGGTATAACTACTCGGGAAATTCAGCATGTAGCTTGTCTCAACCCTAGGGTGAGACAAGGAAATCCCACATGGGTAAAAACAAGGGATTTCCATGCCACAGGTGTGAGAAAAATTTTTACTGGTCTTTAAAAGCAGGTGACCCTTATAAAGAGTCGGACTTTAATGCAGGTTTGACTGTAATTAAAATTCAAGGTGTGTAAAAGAATATGTGTACAAATAAAATCGCTGTAGATTGTATAAAAGAGAGAAGTTGATTGTGATAACTTGTTTATTTTAGAACTTCTACTATTTATGAAGCACTTCCTACAGTTCTATTCTTTACAGAAAAATAATTTCTCATAGTATAAAAGTTATTCAAGACACTATCTCAATATCTAGCCCTTTAATTTAGTTTTGTAAGGAAAACAGATAAATGTGAGATGTCATAGCCCTTCAAAGGAATGTTTTGCAAAGCAATTGGTTAAATTGCTGGGGCACATAGAAATATGTTCGGAAATCTGCCAGGGAACATTGAAACATACACAATGTTAGGCAGTAGAAAGGAGGTAACTTAGATAGCATGGAAGTCTAGTTACAGGAAAGGAAAATAGAGACAATGTACACAAGTCATAAAGAATATGAAATCAAAGTTAAAAAGACCAAACTAGTACTTCTTTGAAAGGTGATAAAAACATTATACAGTTTTGTGGCAGATTGCATGACTCCATTCACCCTATTTATGATGAATGTACCCTTTACCTGTGACTTAGGGTACATATCTTTAACAAGGTACATAGAGCAGTGTAACCTGCTTAAGAACTGTATAAATTATATAGATCATATTGGTATGGCATCTAGGTAGAATTAGAGTTAGAGTTTATTATTTTAGAAAAAAACTACTGTAACATGTACTTAATATTTATTATTTTGTAGAGAAGCCTGATAAACGTGAAATATTTATCAAAGACATTGGTGTGAAGGTAGAATTAGAATTTCAATCTGACTTTTCCAACATTCTGCATGTTATTGTGACAGTAAAAGATCAAGGAAATACAGAAAATGCTACAGCATTTATACAGGATTGGCCTTCAGTGAGTATATCTTTTTTCTACAAATGAAGTTCAGATTTAAATTAAAAAACTTATGATCATGACTGAACATTACCAGTCAAACCAAAGATGATAAAGTTTTAAATGAAATTATGTGGCATGTTCTGTTAAGTGTATTTAATAAGACATTTTAGTTCTCTTTCATTATATTTATTTATTGAAATGATGTAAACTTACTAATTGGCTTGAATATTAGCATAAAAGCATGAGTTATAATTTGAGTACCAGGAAATTCATGTGGAATTGATTTAGTGCAAATCTCATCGATCAATTTGTGCATTATGATTATATTGAATTAAGCAATGGATTTAAATTAGCACTACTGTGTCATCAAGAAAATTACTTAAACTAGATTATTACTTACAATATATGAGAAGGCAATACATGTACTTACTTAGGGAATCTTCTTTATAAAGCTCTGCAGAGGTTACGGTGTAAACATTTAAACATTCGAATTCAAAGCAACTCAACATTTTAGGTTCAACTATGATAGAATGAAAATCTAAATGAAAAGTTTCCTCAACCTGGCCATACACCTTCAGTTTGTTCATTGCCAGTGTGATATGACCAACCTCGCCATACACCTTCAGTTGGTTCATTGCCAGTGTGATGTGACCAACCTGGCCATACACCTTCACTTTGTTCATTGCCAGTGTGATATGACCAACCAGGCCATACACCTTCAGTTTGTTCATTGCCAGTGTGATATGACCAACCTGGCCATACACCTTCAGTTTGTTCATTGCCAGTGTGATATGACTAACCTGGCCATACACCTTCAGTTTGTTCATTACCAGTGTGATATGACCAACCTGGCCATACACCTTCAGTTTGTTCATTGCCAGTGTGATATGACCAACCTGGCCATATACCTTCAGTTTGTCAGTGTGATATGACCAACCTCGCCATACACCTTCAGTTTGTTCATTGCCAGTGTGATATGACCAACCTCACCATACACCTTCAGTTTGTTCATTGCCAGTGTGATATGACCAACCTCGCCATACACCTTCAGTTTGTTCATTGTCAGTGTGATATGACCAACCTGGCCATACACCTTCAGTTTGTTCATTGTCAGTGTGATATGACCAACCTGGCCATACACCTTCAGTTTGTTCATTGCCAGTGTGATATGACCAACCTGGCCATACACCTTCAGTTTGTTCATTGCCAGTGTGATATGACCAACCAGGCCATACACCTTCAGTTTGTTCATTGCCAGTGTGATATGACCAACCTCACCATACACCTTCAGTTTGTTCATTGCCAGTGTGATATGACCAACCTGGCCATACACCTTCAGTTTGTTCATTGTCAGTGTGATATGACCAACCTAGCCATACACCTTCAGTTTGTTCATTGCCAGTGTGATATGACCAACCTCGCCATACACCTTCAGTTTGTTCATTGCCAGTGTGATATGACCAACCTCGCCATACACCTTCAGTTTGTTCATTGCCAGTGTGATATGACCAACCTCGCCATACACCTTCAGTTTGTTCATTGTCAGTGTGATATGACCAACCTCACCATACACCTTCAGTTTGTTCATTGTCAGTGTGATATGACCAACCTCACCATACACCTTCAGTTTGTTCATTGTCAGTGTGATATGACCAACCTCACCATACACCTTCAGTTTGTTCATTGTCAGTGTGATATGACCAACCTCACCATACACCTTCAGTTTGTTCATTGCCAGTGTGATATGACCAACCTCACCATACACCTTCAGTTTGTTCATTGCCAGTGTGATATGACCAACCTGGCCATACACCTTCAGTTTGTTCACTGTCAGTGTGATATGACCAACCTAGCCATACACCTTCTGTTTGTTTATTGCCAGTGTGATATGACCAACCTCACCATACACCTTCAGTTTGTTCATTGCCAGTGTGATATGACCAACTAGTTTACTCTGTTAATCTGTGCCACTGACTCCAGTGTTCAAACATCTAAAGTATGCCAGTGTCATACTTTGATCAAAGAAACTTGCACAATCACACACATGAATAAATTCTAATGCTGAATAAAAGTTGCTGTTTTGTTGAACTATGACTTTTTAATTTTGCATACATTTACTCCCTATATGAAGTTCTTTATTGTATTTAAAAGCTGATGATTATAGGAAAATATGATTATTTATTTTCAGACAATTTCTTTGATGGGATCAATCAAAATCATATCATATAATCCTACTAGAACAAAGATATCATTACAAGACATACAAAAACTAAAGGTAAATATTAGCAACACTACAGGTAAATGTAACTGACACTACAGGTAAATATTACTGAAACTACAGGTAAATACTAGCAACACTACAGGTAAATATGACTGACACTACAGGTAAATATTAGCAACACTACTAGTAAATATTACTGAATCTACAGGTAGATGTTACTGAATCTACAGGTAAATATTACTGAATCTTCAGGTAATTATTACTGAATCTACAGGTAGATGTTACTGAATCTACAGGTAAATATTACTGACACTGCAGGTAAATGTTACTTAATCTACAGGTAGATGTTACTGAATCTACAGGTAAATATTACTGACACTGCAGGTAAATATTACTTAATCTACAGGTAGATGTTACTGAATCTACAGGTAAATATTACTTAATCTACAGGTAAATATTACTGAATCTACAGGTAGATGTTACTGAATCTACAGGTAATTATTACTGACACTACAGGTAAATATTGGCAACACCACAGGTAAATATTAGCAACATATTTGTTTACAAAATTGCGTTTACGTTCCCAAGGTGGCGCATGCAAAAAGTATAGTACCCGTCTCGAAAAACAATAGTACCCTACTGTCAACGGTACTATACTCGTTGCTAAGGACAGACAGAAACTATACAAAATAGAGTGCATGTACATATCCAATCAATATCCTACAATTTATCATGTGATGTACTATAGGTTAATATTACTGACACTACAGGTAAACATTAACTGACACTACAGGTAAATATTGCTGACAATACAGGTAAACATTACTGACACTATTGGTAAATATTGCTGACACTACAGGTAAATATTACCGACACTACAGGTAAATATTACCGACACAACGTAAATATTATCGACACAACAGGTAAATATTACCGACACAACAGGTAAATATTACCGACACAACAGGTAAATATTACCAAAATACCAAAGGTTGAGATTTATATTTCCTACTACAAAACAGCGGCCACCTTTTTTTTCAACTATATCCAATATGTTCCTGTTTTGTAAAGGTTTAAGGTAAAATGTTTAAAATTATGCTTAAAGCATATTGTTTGCATTTGCAACCAATGACATCACAATCTTTTTTTTACACCATAATCAAAATGATATTGTGACCTACTGTGTAACAGTGTGTGTAGCTTGTCTTTACTTTAAGGTAAGACAGAAACATCTAACCCTGTTAACATGTGGGATTGTCTGATAATGGAGAAAGTGGTGTCCAGACTAGTACTCTTGCATGACCCTAAGCATCCCACTATTTTAAACCAGTGGAAGAACTAAACAGTTGATAATTCAAAATAAAAGAAAAAAAGAAAACAATTTGTATCAGTGGCTAACAATCTGATAATTTAACCAATATAAAGTTGTAAATGGTGTAATACAGTCAAACCTGTGTTAAAGGTCACCTCTATATAAGGGCCACCTGCTTTTAAAGACCAGTAAAAATTATCCCAATTACTCTTTTTTCATGTTATTGGAACCTGTATTTAAGGGCCTTTGACTTGACTTATTTCTCTTGATTCCCTGGGGAACAAAGGGACGCAACAACACCTCTCCATCTGACAGGATTCTGGGCTATCTTCTTTAGGTCTGCCCAGGTCTTTCTAGCTGTTTGTGCCTCTTTGTCTATACTCCTGCGCCAAGTCTGTTTAGGCCAGCCTCTCTTCCTCTTCTCTTGAGGGTTCCAGTCAAGAGCCTGCCTGGTGGCATTTAATGCAGACTTGCGGAGTGTGTGGTCAATCCATCCCCACTTTCGTTTCCTGATCTCAGACTCGATTGGAATGTGTCTGGTCCTGTCCCATAGTTGTTTGTTTGAGACAACTTCAGGCCATCTGATGTTAAGGATGTCCCTGAGGCATCTGATGATAAATGTCTGGAGTTTGTGGGTGTTGGTCTTAGTTACAGTACCCTCCAGGTTTCTGAGCTGTATAGTAGGATGGACTTGACATTGGTGTTGAAGATCCGGATCTTGTTTTTATTGAGAGGGCTGTTGATCTCCAGATTGGTCGAAGGGAGTTGAAAGTAGATGCAGCACTTGATGTTTTCATCTGTACCCCCATCTTTACTGATGACACTGCCCAGGTAAACAAGCTTTCTTGGTGTTCTTTTGGTGTAGGAGCACTGGGTCTTCTGTTAAGGGCCACCTGTCAATAAAGGTCACTTTTACTTGTTCCCTTAAGTGGCCTTTATAAACAATTTTGACTGTATTTCATTTATCTTTTGTAGAGTGATTTAAATGTAAGAATTTGTGTCAAGTACAAGATGAAGGGAATGGATGAAGAACGTAAGCACTCAAAAACAGCTGTCAATCTGGGACTTCCTCTTGTAGCTAGTTTAAGTTTGTGGAGATCAAGGCGAGAAGCCACGGAACAGACAGAGGATTAAATTGGAATACATGATGTCTGTATTTTATCGTACACATTTTTAATGAAGATATAAAACATATTTGTCACATGGCTGCCATATTAAGATAAAGCATATCTGTCACATGGCTGCCATATTGTTAGGATATAAACATGGCTGCCATATTGTTAGGATATAAACATGGCTGCCGTATTGTTAGAATATAAAACTTATCTGTCACATGGCTGCTGTATTGTTAGGATATAAACATGGCTGTTGTATTGTTAAGATATAAACATGGCTGCCATATTGTTAGGATATAAAACGTATCTGTCATATGGCTGTCATATTGTTAAGATATAAACATGGCTGCCATATTGTTAGGATATAAAACGTATCTGTCACATGGCTGCCATATTGTTAACACATTCCACATCTTTATTTTGTTTCCTGTATCATGTGTATATAAGGTTATTTTAGACATTGTATTTGACTGTCATGAGAGAGAAAACATAATTAAAATCTTGTCATTGTCATTGTCACAGTATATTCAGTTTACATTTACCATTTTTCAGTCACATGCTTGTCATTGTCACAGTATATTCAGTTTACATTTACCATTTTTCAGTCACATGCTTGTCATTGTCATTGTCACAGTATATTCAGTTTACATTTACCATTTTTCAGTCACATGCTTGCATTATGAATTTGTTTGGTTACAAAATTCAAATTAAAATCAGATTGATTTTGTAACTTTAACAATCAATTTGGCTGTAAACACAATTTCAAAAAAGTTGATGGGCATTATAACTTGGTTTTATTATATATACTGTTCACTGCACATTCCTTTATAATTTTAATATTGTTTGCATTATGAAAGGAGGAGCAAGACTTGTTATAACCAGGCCCCAGTTTCAAAATCATTCCTTAACTCAAATTTAGCAAATTTGGCAAACTCTGTTTTTTTAACTGAGAACAAATATTTGTCAAACTTTAATACAAATATCATAAGCTTGCAATTGATATATTCTTTGAAATGACACCTTAAATTACTCAATATCTGAACAATTAACAAAATCAGTAAAGGTTTAAATTTGCCAGATTTAAGTTGAGGAAAATAATAGCTAAGAAATTATTACAAAACTGGGGACAGGCCCAAATTCTTTCCTTGGAGAAAGATATTCTGTAGTCAATAACAAGTTACATGTTCCTTAATGTTACACTTTATCAGCTGATCATTCAACTGATCTCAAGTAATAAACCACGGGAAGATGAAAATTGAAATTTCTGACTGAACCAAAATATACCACTCCAACGATGTCATCAGGAGTAATGACAGATTCTGGAACAGCCATGTTGTTTTATTTATCCATCAGGAGTAATGACAGACTCTGGAACAGCCATGTTGTTTCATTTATTCATCAGGAGTAATGACAGACTCCGGAACAGCCATGTTGTTTTATTTATTCATCAGGAGTAATGACAGACTCTGGAACAGCCATGTTGTTTCATTTATTCATCAGGAGTAATGACAGACTCTGGAACAGCCATGTTGTTTTATTTATTCATCAGGAGTAATGACAGACTCTGAAACAGCAATGCTATTTCATTTATTATTTTAATTATTCTAACACGGTTTGTTTCTTCTTTCACAGAACAAAAATTTTTGGTATTGATGGCAGTTTAATGTTTATTGATCACCTACATGCAACACTTACATAATGGTCTTCATCACCACTGTTGGGACACAGTGATCAACATCACTGCACAAGATATACAGTTTTCCTCATCAGATATGTCCTCATATTTTACAAATAAAATTATTTTTTTATAAACTTTAAAATTTCTTAAAACACTTAGCTATGCTTGATCGTTCAAAGAATTGTCTTATGTGGATTTGGTAAAATAAATTTTGGTCCTTTTTTTTCTCAATTCAACCTCTTAAAAATATTTAGATTTCCAAAATTTTTGTCTGCACCCTACTGATGAGGAATTTTACTCCGGAACGGCCATCTAGTGCTTCAAAATTAAAACAAGTTTAGTAATAATTACTAAATATCAGCATTAAAGTTATTAAATTTTAAACCATACTTAACACAGGATATAACAACTTATATTTAGACTGACAGATCAACATGTTTATTAAGCTGTTCTCGTTTTATTTTGGAATGATTTTATACAGTATTTGTAAATAATAAATTATAAATAATATGAAAGAACTCAACAAGTATTTGTAAATATAACCACCATCTAGTCATCTGTAAATAAAATGATATTCTAACATGACCTGCGTTTTCCTTCATATGAAACATGAAGAGAACCAGCCGTGTTATAACAAACGATATACCCATCGCTGTTCCGTTTTAATGACGTACTCCCTTGCTTATCTTATTATGTCATGCTACGTGTCGCGAACAATGGTTGTGACGTAATTTTCATTGAGAAAATAATTTATTTCAATGGAGGTAATCTCCAAGAGCCATATTGTATCAATGGACCTTTTTGCAAATAGATAGTAAAATATACTTTCGAAGAAAAAGTTCCCAATGTTTTTTGCAATCATTTTTATCTAAGTCATATTAGAATTGAAATGATCAACATTTATCTATGGTATATCGTCGAATAATACACAGGCTGTCATTAACATGCGGTGAATATATGGCAAAGCCACCTCATGATATATTCTTCCGCATGTGAACTCCGGCCTGTGTATTATTCGACGATATACCACGGGTAAGTGTTGATTATTTCTTGATTAATTACTGTAAAACTGTCTTTTTCATGGCTATTAAACTTCCCTGATTCTTTTTTAAAAACTAGTTCGTGACAATAGTGATTTGAAGAAATAATACAAGGATGAAGATTGCAAGATGTAATGCATGAAAGTGCTAGTGAATACAAATTAATAATTTGTTATAGTTATTATTTCTTTATACATATACAGTAATATACAAAAATATATGGGGTTTTTTTTTTTGGTGACTGAAAGTTTATTAAAAAACATTCTTAATTTATTGCTCTATTTCTTAAATATTTTTTATAATTACAGTTCAATGCAGCATTTGCCATGAAAAGTATAAAGTTTCTTATTATTGCAGGGTGAAAATTTCACGATTTCTGAAATCTAACATTTCGTGTGGGTGTAATTTCCACGTATCAAAATAAGTGGGTGTATATTCTATATACATGTACTAGTATTATGATATATTTACCTGTATGGTAGACATCATCACGTAGGTAAAATTTTGGCGGTAATTTCTTTTGTGTGTAATAATCGAAAATTTAACACCCACAATAATTTCCCCCTTTACAGAACACGTAAAGACAACAAGTGGTTATTTGTATTTTTTATTACTATATATACATATATGTATATATTTTTATATGTAAAAAATATTGGTAGATTATCAGGTCACTGAACATTTTTATAAAAAAAACATTCTTTGTAAATAATATGCACTAGTACATATATTACACATACATGTACAGTAGTCTTATGTTTTATGTGTGTAAGCATCTTGTGGTATATATTTTGTCCACAAGTTGACCCCCATATTTTGGATTTCTGAGCAATAACTTTTGAGTCAATTTTAATGTTTTCTAATGCTGATAAAGGCTGGGCCTTGAAATGGTCATATTTGACAAATTTTTCTGTTACGTTGGCATGGATTGGCTCTCAGTGACATCATCATATTATGGATGACGCAGAGAGGCATTTGAATTCCTACACCATAGTGATGCTATTTTTCTTGCTAAGACAATATTGTTATTTAAATTGTTGATTTGTTGTTGAAAAAAATTCTATAAATAAATTATAAGAAATGAAGTTACACGAATTATTCAGTGTGCAAATTGTCCAATTTTTTCATACTTCCATACCAGAGAGAAAAATTAACTTCATTCCTACAATATCAATGCATGTAAAGTTTTAAGTGTTATTGCTGAAAGGGTTTTGCAGGCATTGTTGATATAAATTTGTGAGTTTAATGTCTATCAATTGAACAAAACTGCATGCTATGTTATGTATTTGTCGTTATCATATATAATGTATAGTGTAAAACAACTTTTATTAGCGTGCGATTAAGTTTCACAACTTGTTTGTAAGAAGATTTATAATGTCATTTAAATAATATTTTGATATTTTGGTATTTTTTTATTAATACCGAATATTTAGCTAAATTCCATATCGCGAAAGTTAATAGTCGCGAAATGGTTTTAATAAGAGAATCGCGAAAGTTTATATCCGTAAATAAAAGTTGGTTTACAGTAAATGTGTTTTCTTTATATTTATTGTTTATTATATTTGTTTATTGTTTGTTTTTGTAAGAGGATTTATAATGTCATTTAAATAATATTTTGATATCTACAGCAATTAAGTTTTCTTGTGAGTAAAAAAAATTACTGGTATACATCATGTACATTCCACCCAAATTTTAATTTTGAATGAAAAATCTAAAATGTCTAAATAGTCATTTTGAACATTTCATGGCCCCATGTACACTGTCAAAGGTCAATGGGCCCTTCCTCTGTGACTCTGGGTTCACAGATCTTTAACAGGGTACATGGGTTCTAATAACCTGCCAATTTATGATATATTTTAGATCTGTCCACACACACACACACACACACACACACACACACACACCACACCCACACACACACACACACACAATTTAAACATTGGAAGAAAATATGATGAAATATGTATTTTACATTAATATTACAGTCTGGTCACTCTTTAATGTGAATTTTAAAATTAAAATTATAGACAGGATTTTTATATTGGATGTTATATTTTTAAACACAAAACATTAAAAAATTCAGGTGCCAGTTGTTCAAAACCTGATTATTTTAATCAATTGATTAGTCAAAATTTAAATAATGCTTAATTTAAAAAAAGTTGTGAAATTAATGTTTAAAATGTAGTAAGTGAATAGAATTTCAACAAATTGACACACAAGCCTACATGTCTATAAATCTATGGATTTGATGATAATTATGATGATTTTTATTTATATTTTAAATCTGTGTTAATCATTGATTATGCTAATCAAGCTTTGAACAACAGTTACTGGGTCCTGGCTGTTTTTGTCAGTGTAATTGATAGATTGGGTGTACAGGAGAGCAAATGATAGAATAATTTTATTATGAAAGTTATGTCATTTTACTGCCTCTACAGTTTGCAATCATGTGATTGGTGTTGTATCTGCTGTTTGCAAAATCTTCCTTGACAACTGGTCTTGCATCCACTAGCGAATATCTGTTTACTAGTATATGGCCATCATCATGATATTGTTGATAAGTATGATGTCTCTATATCCAAAATTACCCTTGATATATTTAACACTCCATAGTTTCTTTCCAATCAGTATTTCAAATTTTACATATCACAGATGTAGCTAGCTAAACAGGAGGTGCTTACCCTTCCAGAGCATCTGACCTCACTTTCCTGGTTGAAGTCCACATGTTTAACTGAATTTTCCAATTTTAAAGTTTTTACTTGCTTTTGGATTGTGGTTTGAACATAGATTGGTATGTTTGTGGTTGATAAACATGTATGTATTGACACACATGTATGTCACAATTGTTAGCATTGTGTGTTAACTTTTACTGGGCACCTGACGCAGTTTTACAATCATTCCTTAGTTAAGATTTTCCTTATTTTGAATTTAACAAATTTTGTTAATCTTTATTTTGGAAATACTTTTAAATATTTTTGACTGAACACAAATGTTATAACCTTGAAGTGATTTTCAAAATGACACCTTGAATTCCTGAATACATGTATCTGTATATTAAAAATTAATATAACTCTAAAAGATTGAAAATTTTGCCAGATTTAACATGTTTAAGTGAAGAAAATTCTTAGCTAAGGAATGATTGTGAAACTTGGACCAGGTTTTTATGTCCATTAGATGATGTGTCATCAATTTTACTTTAACCAGTAATGCTAGTTAAATACACACTTTCAAGCCTAGGCTTATCAAGGCCCTCAAAAAGTTTTATGGTGATCATCACAGTATTGTTGATAAGTTTGATGTCCCTGTGTCCAGGATTGCCCTGGATATATTTGACGTCTCATAGTTCCATGTTCCTTTCACAAAATTTTGATTACACACCTGGCGGCTGTAGCTAGCTAAACAGGAGGTGCTTACCCTTCCAGGCCACCTGGCCTCACTTCCCTGGTGGAAGTTCACGTGTCCAACCTGACTTGTCAGTTTCAAAGTTTTTACTTTGCTTCTAGATTGTGATTCGGACATGGATTAGTATGTTTGTGTTTTATTATGCTTACCTTTCTTGGTTACCTTAATTATCACATCTATTACTGACAATATTTGAGTATGACCAGTGTTGCTAGCAATATAACTTACTATGAAGAAAGTTTGCTTACAAATAAATTGTTAACTCAGAAATATTTCAAGCCTAGGCTTATCAAGGACGCCAACAAAAAGTTTTTGGTCATCATCACATGTGCATATACTGTTTCTTTTTGAAGCAAAGATTTATAATTTTTTTAAGAGTATTTCAAGTTGGTGAAATGGGGGTTTAAAATCCCAGTCAAGGTTATTTTACTTGCAGACATGTATACCTGTTGTATTTGTGTTTCATAATAATAAGCAGTGAGGTTTTTTTTATACCATCAGCAAACAAAGTTAAGGGGGGTAGATAGGAACCACCTGGTCCATCTGACTGTCTGTCCCAATATAGTGTTCCCTCTATATCTTACATGTCAATGGATGGATTTTGATCAAACTTAAAATAAATATAAACCAACATGAGACAATGTGTTGCATACCAAATTGAGGTACATAGGTCAAGGGTCATGACGCAGACAAAATTTATTTGGGATATAAGTAAGCTTCACTGAATTATTATTTTTTTACTTTGTCCATCATGACCCTGGAAGATCCTTGTTTTACTTTGTCCATCATGACTCTGGAAGATCCTTGTTTTACTTTGTCCATCATGACTCTGGTAGATCCTTGTTTTACTTTGTCCATCATGACTCTGGAAGATCCTTGTTTTACTTTGTCCATCATGACTCTGGAAGATCCTTGTTTTACTTTGTCCATCATGACTCTGGAAGATCCTTGTTTTACTTTGTCCATCATGACTCTGGAAGATCCTTGTTTTACTTTGTCCATCATGACTCTGGAAGATCCTTGTTTTACTTTGTCCATCATGACTCTGGAAGATCCTTGTTTTACTTTGTCCATCATGACTGGAAGATCCTTGTTTTACTTTGTCCATCATGACTCTGGAAGATCCTTGTTTTACTTTGTCCATCATGACTCTGGAAGATCCTTGTTTTACTTTGTCCATCATGACTCTGGAAGATCCTTGTTTTACTTTGTCCATCATGACTCTGGAAGATCCTTGTTTTACTTTGTCCATCATGACTCTGGAAGATCCTTGTTTTACTTTGTCCATCATGACTCTGGAAGATCCTTGTTTTACTTTGTCCATCATGACTCTGGAAGATCCTTGTTTTACTTTGTCCATCATGACTCTGGAAGATCCTTTTTTACTTTGTCCATCATGACTCTGGTAGATCCTTGTTTTACTTTGTCCATCATGACTCTGGAAGATCCTTGTTTTACTTTGTCCATCATGACTCTGGAAGATCCTTGTTTTACTTTGTCCATCATGACTCTGGAAGATCCTTGTTTTACTTTGTCCATCATACTCTGGAAGATCCTTGTTTTACTTTGTCCATCATGACTCTGGAAGATCCTTGTTTTACTTTGTCCATCATGACTCTGGAAGATCCTTGTTTTACTTTGTCCATCATGACTCTGGAAGATCCTTGTTTTACTTTGTCCATCATGCTCTGGTAGATCCTTGTTTTACTTTGTCCATCATGACTCTGGAAGATCCTTGTTTTACTTTTCCATCATGCCCTGGAAGATCCTTGTTTTACTTTGTCCATCATGACTCTGGAAGATCCTTGTTTTACTTTGTCCTTCATGACTCTGGAAGATCCTTGTTTTACTTTGTCCATCATGACTCTGGAAGATCCTTGTTTTACTTTGTCCATCATGACTCTGGAAGATCCTTGTTTTACTTTGTCCATCATGACTCTGGTAGATCCTTGTTTTACTTTGTCCATCATGACTCTGGAAGATCCTTGTTTTACTTTGTCCATCATGACTCTGGAAGATCCTTGTTTTACTTTGTCCATCATGCCTCTGGTAGATCCTTGTTTTACTTTGTCCATCATGCCTCTGGAAGATCCTTGTTTTACTTTGTCCATCATGACTCTGGAAGATCCTTGTTTTACTTTGTCCATCATGCCTCTGGAAGATCCTTGTTTTACTTTGTCCATCATGACCCTGGAAGATCCTTGTTTTACTTTGTCCATCATGACTCTGGAAGATCCTTGTTTTACTTTGTCCATCATGACTCTGGAAGATCCTTGTTTTACTTTGTCCATCATGACCCTGGAAGATCCTTGTTTTACTTTGTCCATCATGACTCTGGAAGATCCTTGTTTTACTTTGTCCATCATGACTCTGGAAGATCCTTGTTTTACTTTGTCCATCATGACTCTGGAAGATCCTTGTTTTACTTTGTCCATCATGACTCTGGTAGATCCTTGTTTTACTTTGTCCATCATGACTCTGGAAGATCCTTGTTTTACTTTGTCCATCATGACTGGAAGATCCTTGTTTTACTTTGTCCATCATGACTCTGGAAGATCCTTGTTTTACTTTGTCCATCATGACTCTGGTAGATCCTTGTTTTACTTTGTCCATCATGACTCTGGAAGACCCTTGTTTTACTTTGTCCATCATGACTCTGGAAGATCCTTGTTTTACTTTGTCCATCATGACCCTGGAAGATCCTTGTTTTACTTTGTCCATCATGACCCTGGAAGATCCTTGTTTTACTTTGTCCATCATGCCTCTGGAAGATCCTTGTTTTACTTTGTCCATCATGACTCTGGAAGATCCTTGTTTTACTATGTCCATCATGACTCTGGAAGATCCTTGTTTTACTTTGTCCCTCATGACTCTGGAAGACCCTTGTTTTACTTTGTCTATCATGCCTCTGGAAGATCCTTGTTTTACTTTGTCCATCATGACTCTGGAAGACCCTTGTTTTACTTTGTCTATCATGACTCTGGAAGATCCTTGTTTTACTTTGTCCATCATGACTCTGGAAGATCCTTGTTTTACTTTGTCCATCATGACTCTGGAAGATCCTTGTTTTTAAGGTCTCATCTGAAGGATCCGGGTCCAATCCTTAACTAAGATTTATTTGGTAAATTTAAATATGAACAGTGTTCAGAGAACACTATCCCCCTGCAAAGGTGAGCATAAGTGAATTCCATACTAGGTGAAATAGGCTTTATAAAACACTGGTTGTTAAATAAGTGGGGTGGTTTAGCCATTTAATAAATCGAAAACCACCACAAAGAATTAGGCTATAAATACACCTTAATTGAATATTTCATAAATATTACCCAAACTAAAAATGGAAAAACCTATTACATATGTTTAATACTCAGACTTATTTCCTATATTTAAAATTCTGATGGAATTGGTACATAAATATGGCTGTAATGGTCATTTATCAGTTTTACTATTTATAGTAACAGTGGCCATCTTAGATACACTATATTGTGCAAACTAAATATTTTACAGAAAAACCTGTTAAATATGTTTAATATACTGAGTTCTACTTTCTATGTTTAAAATTTCAACAAAAATAAAGCTGTAATGGCCATTTATAGGTTTTTGCTATTTATAGTAATGGCGGCCATCTTGGATATGCTTTAAGACTGTCAAGCAATCCCACACCAATCACTATCATAACGAATCAACTGACCAAGTTTCAGCTCAATGGGATGTACGGTTTTCTTTTAAATGCATGGAAATCAACTGGGACGGGGTACATAAATAAGGCTGTAATGGCCATTTATAGGTTTTTGCTATTTATAGTAATGGCGGCCATCTTGGATATGCTATAAGGCTGTCAAGCAATCCCACACCAATCACTACCATAACAAATCAACTGACCAAGTTTCAGCTCAATGTGATGTAGTTTTCTTATAAATGCACGGAAACCATGAATTGGGTGAAAAAGTCTATTTTTAGTAATGACGGCCATCTTGGATGTGCGATTATACTGTCAAGCAATCCCACACCAATCACTATCATAACAAATCAACTAACCAAGTTTTATCTTAATCAGATATACAGTTTTTTTTAAATGAACACAAACCAATTGGAACGAACCCACGTACACACACAGACAGCAATTTTACTATATCCCCCCTCACCACTGGTGGCGGGGGGATAATAACTTTGTTAGTCTTCAAGACACAGTACCCATGAACTGAAGGTGACATTCTAAAGATCACTTTAAGCTCTTGACATTTACATGTGTATTTTAGCTTTGTCAAAATATTTATTTGTAGTTGCAAAAGTGATTGCCAAAATATACAAAATCTTAGTTAAGGAAATAGGTCGCACAAATAATAACAAAATTCTAATACATTTTTTCCAAAATATTTATTTTATTTTTATCCACAAAGAAGATCATATCTTCCCATCCAGAACATGACATATAAATAATACATTCATGCATATTCATATCTTAGTTCTTAATCCTCATTTAAATAGCACTCAATATTATTATAGGTAAACAACTTTGACCTGTCCATTTGACCTTTAATTTAAATATTTATTTTGGGCGACTTCATTGATATAATAGGAATCACACAGGTTTATTTTGTGTACATAATGAGAACACTAATCACTTATCTTGTGTATACAAATTCTACTACTACCTATGTATAGGGTGGACTCTTCTGTATGACTATTCTTAATGAAAGGTCAAATAGACAGGTCAATGTTGTTTGCCTATGAGGTATTGGTAAACGAAATTAACTTTTTGTCTCTAATGAAATGTCCATATTTGTTTTATTATTAGACATTCGACTGAATTGAATTCTGAAATACAGACCTGTCAAAAGTTTTACACCAATTACTGTGTAAGAAGAAACATTCCTGAAAAAAAATATTTGCGATTTTCAATGTGACCTCTCTACCGTGAATATATCCTCTCAGCAAAAACTCCTTTTTTCCTGTGTAAGGTTTACATAAAGTCGAAACCGTGAAAATTTCTAACTCAAAAAAAGTTTATACAGTCGGAACAGTGAAAATTTCTTGCTGCAAAATAGTTTAGAAAATTATAATGGCAAAAATTTCCTGTTGCTAATGTTTTTCTTATAAAGTAAATTTTCAACAACAAAAAAATATCACAGATATCTTAATATAATATATGTTATAATTATTATGCTTACCGGTATATAATGTAAAAGGAAAATCTAGTGACACTTTTAATTATTATTCTGTAACTGTGCAAGAATATGTGGCATTTAAATACAAGAATGAAATTAATTCAAGTCTTATTACCTGCAGAATTTTTTTTTTCAAGACAAAATATCCGGATATATGAAACAGACTGTAAATTTATAGGGATATTACATTTGAATTAGACTGCAACAGTTCTGTTTACCTACAAAAGCTGACACAAATTCTCAAGATTTAAATAATATTAGGCAATGCAAATGTCCATTACATAATAACAATACAGATCTGTTTAACCTATATATAAATTGTTGAATTGTTATATCTTAAAATTTTATTATGTAAAATGAATAGTTGACCATAACACCATGAAGTAAAATGACACATTACTATCAGTCACTGTTTTTGTTGCCGTGAATTATGCAAAAAATTCACATGAAATATCTGACAAAGTGGAGCAATGTTTGATTCTGTACACTTACTTGATCCTAGTTATGAAAGAAAATCGCTATGTTTTTTTAATATTTTTGTAGAATAGAAAATGCTAGAACTACAGGGATTTTACATGTCAAAAATAGTGACATTTACATTGAAAATGATGGCTTTGGTAGTGTATGTACAACATATGTACAAAAATACCCAACATCCGCCTGGATTTTGGACATGTAAAACCTATAAATTGGCAACAACTTGCTGTGTGCAGAGATAGTCTATCACATGGTAATTGTAGATGTTCATAGCAATTTATCACTCAAATAAATAAAAAAAATTCCAAACTTCAAATTTATTGGATTTTCTATGACATATAGGTATTTGTAATGTCACAAACACAGTGACTCTAATAGAAGTAAAATACATATATCTTAATTCTTTATGCCATTCTTAATTACCCATTTTCAATAATTTGCATATAAATATAGGTTGTAGTACATGTACATTCAGTGGGGGCAATCATTTGGGTAAAAATATGTCTTTATTTGACAAAAATATTACTGATGTATTTGTTTACAATACAATATACTACGTATATGATATGTGCCAGATCTTTAGTTTTGATCCTAACGCCAATATTTGTACATTGTTAAGACACATACCAGTAAGTTTAAAATTGGATTATATGAAGCTTATAAATATTTTCAAACTAATCTGCTAACTTACATGCTCATTTAAAGATCTGTTAATAATGCCCATAAAAATTAAACTAGAATGCATATATTACACCTTAAACTAGAATGCATATATAGACACCTGTATATAATACAGATAATACCATACCATTTATTACCTGAGACATCAAAACATCTGTCAATATTTAAATATTAAATAGCATATATGCATATTAATGTGATTATTGTATTGTTACATAATTTGTCACATTGTCACATTCGTTTTAAATCAAAAAAAAAAGGAAAAATCAAATATACTTTTCAAGGCACCATTTATATGTATTTATAAAATGTAAATCACAGACACATTATGCATTGTATATGGTAATGCATTTCTGTTTAAGGCAATACATTATAAAATTGTAGGGATACATATAAATAATTGCTTAAGGCATTATTTATGGGCAGATACTAGCAGAACTTACAACTTTACAATGTTATACATTGTTACATGGCAACTATAAGTTACAACAGATTTTATAATTTTAATGTTCATTTATATAAAAAAAAACCATACATACATAACATGCATAATTGCAAAAAAGCAAATTTTTTTTTAAATGAGATAAAAATATCTCTGTTAGATTGTAACCAAAATAAAGCTAACCCTACTGTGAAAAAGTCACTTTATCTATATATATATGCTAGGTTATGAAGGAGAGTCAATATCTTAAAAGAAAATCCCTAAAATATGTACGGTTTATGCTAGGTGCTTGTCATATATATATTTGGGATTAGGTTTTGATAAAAAATGTAAATAAATTATGTAGATAACTAAAATGACAATAGAAGTACTAATATATCAGTGTGACATATTGTTACTATTTTTTAAATGCCTGTTAAGTTTTCATTAGAATCAAAATCAAAAATTGTATTTTTCACAGTACTATAGTACTATAACTTACATCACCATGCAAAGAAAATGCAAGCTAGCTTTATCGTCACATTGTCTTAATACTCTCACAAATTTATGCAGAAAAAAAGATCCATGAATTACAACAAATTAAGATTTAATGTCAAATTAAAGATGGTGTTTACCGTTACATAATTCCAAAGTAATTCCAAAATCACCCTTTCAAGCATAATGAAGTTCTATACAAATGTATAAATATTAATATAAAATATTATAAACAAGTAGTTATATCAAAACTTATATAAAATTATCTTATCAGAAATGGAATGTCATACATATATATATGTGTAAGTTTTGGTCCAGTAAACATTCCTAAATACTGTCAACCAACTGTTATTGGGGGATATTAACTTCTGCCATTCTATTGTCAAAACCATTACATGGATATAAACTTGCAAAAATATGTTTGCAATGATTAACTTTCAGGATTATTTTGTCCTCCCGACACAAACAAAAGTTAATTGAACATGAATAAAAGTTGGTTTACAGTATTCAAATAAGGCAACAACAAAATAGAATGCCATATAGTGTACATAAATAAATTTTGGTTCCAAATAATAAAATAACAGTATCTCAAGTTTGAGATGAAAATAAAAACTATTTTATGTAGTTGAATAGACCAAAATTTCTGGTTGCTACAAATAGAAAATAGTGAAAATCACCATATATAGGGTTTTCTTTATGCATCAGGATAAATTGTTTTATAACAATGTTTTTACAATGATTATTGATTCATATAAAGTCCAATGATGGTCATAGTAAAAGTTTTAAAAAATAGCTTTTGATGCTGCAAAATTGGAGATGTGGGGGTATACATCAAATATACCTGAAAGGAAGCTAGGTTATACAAGTATTCTCTATTGAAAATAGGCTAATGTTACAAGTACTTTTTATGGCAGTCATGTGAAAGTCATGTGAGAGAAAAGAACATCTCAAATATTTGCTGCATATAATACAGTCTGGTGCTAGTTTTAAGATCACCAAGGGTCAGTTGTTTGAAGCCTGGTCATAATTAGTTCAATCAATTGATTAGTCAAAATTTGAATTTTGCATAATTTAAGATACACTGTGAACTTGATTTTGAAATGTGGAAAATGAATCAAAATTCCATCAAACTAAACCACATTGTAATAAAACTATTGATTCTATAATGACATATTGATTTTTATTCATGTTTTACATTGATGCTAATTATTGGTTAACTATACAAGCTTCGGACAACTGGGTCCAGGTATATTGCTATTAAAAATAAGGGTTAGAGATATTCAAAATTTTACATATAAATCCACTTAGTAATACATTGTAAAATATGTAAAGACTCATAAAAATCCCACAAAAACATGCCCCACCCTTCCCCCACCCTCTGTTCCTCATATCACATGATTTATAAATAATAAATGTTTTATGAAATATATCATTATTATATATACCTCAAAGTATATATAAAACAAGGCTATTGCTATAATGAAGCTCATTCATTAGATCTTAAACAGCAGAAATGTTTAGAAGATCACAAAAATATCCATAATTCAGCTTGAAAAATAAACCTATTCTTGCAAACATATTGGAAGACATGCAAGAATAAGAATGAAAAAAAGAAAAAATATAACATAGGTGGTTATGTGGCACTTTTAAATAGATGTCTTCCCTTTAAAGTACCAGAGCACAAGCCTTTTGATTTATACATTCCACTTGTATGTAGTTTTACATCTATGTGTGGCCTGTCAGCCAGTGTGCAGACCGTTTCTACTTATATATGTATTAAGAAGAATAAGTAAATAAATAAATTAATTAAATATAAATCTCAGAAAAATTGCATTGAAGACTACAGACTAAAGAAAAAACATCAAAAACTTAACCAGATCAACAAAGCTGTATTATCATTCTTTCCCTATAGTGTTCCGTTTGTCCATCGCTTTCAAAAATCGGTGAATGAACACCCTAAATCGGTATGTGAAAAACATCATACTATGAAACATCGGAGCAACAACAAATCCTATGGTTATAATATATGACAATGCCACACCAGGAGCCTTCCCATAATTCAATGGTTTGTATATATAAGGTTCTCCAAATTGATTGGTTCCTCCAGCTAGCCAATAGAAATAGCTAAAGCTGCCATATGTAATTCCGTACAATATGCCGTGATACAAGTGTAGATGTCTTATTGGCATACGTGTGACAAACATGTCTATTAAGGCAAACATGGCATTAAATCCGTGAGTATTACAGTTAATAAAAGTATATCCCGACCCTGAAAGTTAAAAATAATAGTTTAAAAATAATGCTGTAAGATTTTATTTAATCACTGAACTGTCTAGAAATGGCGTTTATAGTGCTATAATTTCCATTGCGGAATAACGCACACTATTGCGTTATGATTAGTTTGCTTTGAACGGCAATGGACATCATAGCACTATAACTCCATTTCTAGACAGTTCAATGGTTATATTTACATTTTGCATTTTTTGAAAATATTATTTTCATTTTTCAATCTTGAAACAAATTAAAAATAATGTTGTGTACAACATGCAATTCCAATTGCTGAAACAGCTGATTAATGATGTCATGGATATAGGCATAAGAAAGAGATTAGTAACGTCACTTTAGCAAATGTAATTATAGTCCTATAAATTCATTTGGTCCCAAACAGAGTTTAATACAATTAAACATCATAAATGTAAATATGTTAAATGGTGTTTTATGCTTACCAGTATAACGCCTTAATTGTATTTGATCCTATCAAACTTAATGCTGACTGATTTTATTTGGTTAATGGGTAAACTGGTGACACGGAACACTGCTACAGAATGACAGAAAATATTACCAAAAAACCTTAAAACACTGACACTTGTTCTCCAACCAAGGGAGTAAATGACTTATCGTTTAAAGCTGATTTAGTATCATTTCGGCTATTCATTGCTATCCTCAAACCAATAATGAAGATACAATGTATAAGCTTTTCTACAATTTTCTACACTTCTACACAGACTACGATACCTGGTATTTAAAATTACTTTTAAAATAAGTAGCTGTTGATAATATGATGTTATATTGTTTAATGTTGCATTGCCATGACAACAATGCAGCAATGGAAGACTTACCATCATAAGCTATAGTCCAAAACAAAATAGTAACAATTGGAGCAGCACCAGTAGATAAATTATGTAGCACCCATTGTGTTTTAAGTCTTGGTGAATCTCCAAGGTACTCTTTTATATCTACAAATTAGAAAAGTAAGTGACATGGCTGAAAAAAACAACATGTCTGTGGGACTACACTACCAGAATTTGCTTTTGAATCAATAATATTTAATAACGAAGGGTTTCATATGTAATGGACTGGCGTGAATTTACCTATTTCCCCCAAGTTTAGCCATTATAGAGTCTGACCTTTCAGAATTTCCAATTTGCCCTTTAATTTGTATGACTGACAGTCAATCTTTTACAATGATTCAAAAAAATTTACAGTAATTTAAAATGCTTATTTAATTTCTAAATCATAATCAAATTTTTAGGCCACACCAAATTAATTTTTAGTTCTTCAGATTTTTTTAAGCAATTAAAAATTCATGTGTCAAATTTAAGTTTCTAACTTTTCCAAAAACTCTGGAAGCATGATTTTCTGTACCATAATGTACTTTTCACCTACCTTTTCCTTGTTTCTTAAGGTCTATATAGTACCACACATTGACAGCTTTCAGTATAAGACTAAGTGTAAGTAGCCAGTATGACCAGTATGTCAGCATGATAAACATTTTCCATCCAAGAGTACCCATTAATGCTGTGTAAAGTACCATAAACACAAAATATAAGGCTACAATGGTCCTGTATACTGCATATGGAACCGGGTTATCACTCCACTGAAAAAATAAAATCAAAACAAAAATTACAGTAACAACCCCATATTTTGAATAATTAGTATTTGGTTAGCAAGTTTAAGGGTAATGAATTATAAGGCTTCTAAATCTAATAGAATTTCTGTTCTAGTTAATCCAATCAAATTTGACATCATTTTATAACTTCAGTGAGATCACCCACACTCATACCATTGACTAGTTTCTATTGAGGTACACTTCAGTGAGATCACCCATACTCATACCATTGACTAGTTTCTATTGAGGTACACTTCAGTGAGATCACCCATACTCATACCATTGACTAGTTTCTATTGAGGTACACTTCAGTGAGATCACCCATACTCATACCATTGACTAGTTTCTATTGAGGTACACTTCAGTGAGATCACCCATACTCATACCATTGACTAGTTTCTATTGAGGTACACTTCAGTGAGATCACCCATACTCATACCATTGACTAGTTTCTATTGAGGTACACTTCAGTGAGATCACCCATACTCATACCATTGACTAGTTTCTATTGAGGTACACTTCAGTGAGATCACCCATACTCATACCATTGACTAGTTTCTATTGAGGTACACTTCAGTGAGATCACCCATACTCATACCATTGACTAGTTTCTATTGAGGTACACTTCAGTGAGATCACCCACACTCATACCATTGACTAGTTTCTATTGAGGTACACTTCAGTGAGATCACCCACACTCATACCATTGACTAGTTTCTATTGAGGTATACTCCAGTGAGATCACCCATACTCATACCATTGACTAGTTTCTAAATTCTATTGAGGTATACCTTGAGTGCCCAGTACTGTTTCCAAACCACAAAGCAGGAATCATACCATTTTCCTGATTTTATTCTATTGTGTCCAATCAGCTGCTACTAGTCATAATGTTTCATGATCATGTATACACTGACCAGTGACCAGTACAAGTATAAAGGCCATCAAGAGAATCAATAAAAGTGGCCTTTTTGGACAGATGACCTTTGTATACATGTTTAAGTAACATAAATGAAGAGCAATTGGGATAAATTTTACTGGCCTTTAGAAGCAGATGACCCTTATATAGAGGTGACCTTTAAGGCAGGTTCAACTGTCATGCATACAAGTTGTTAACCATTTTCTATGTGTACAATCATACCTGTTGGTCAGTTTCAAGAATGACCCTAACCCTAACGGCCAGACAATGTGTTTCATCATGCTTTTCAGTGTCACCTATTTAAAGGATTTTACTATTGAAAATGATAGTACTGGTAATACAGTCTCAGATGAATTGGTCAATTGAAAATTAATTAACTTATTGTCGGGTTTCCACAAATTGAAAATAATTAGTAGCCAAATTGCTGAACTGTTTAGAATTTGTGAAAATATACTCTTAGTCTTTTTTCACAAATTTGCTAAAACAGGTCATTTTTAAAAATAATTTTTCAGAAATTACCACAGTCACCTTGGTGATCTACCATGAATGAAAAACACAGCTTAATGTTAAGATTCAAGGGCTTTTAGGAGTAACTATATACCTGTAACTAAATAAACTTTATTACTTACTTGTGACAATACAAAATCTTCTGCACAATTATATACCAAACTATATTTTGGTTCATATGTGCCCATACCAGTACCAGAGGACCCATCACTGGTTTGTCTCCCTTTCCTGTCTGTTAGCGAATAGTAGGCATATCTAGTGTATGTCCGTACAGCTCTCTGTGCCATCCGTACACCATCATTAGTAGCATGCACAAGCTTTGCTGATAATTTAAACATCTTTCCCTCTTCTATGTGTATATCTCTTCACAAGTTATATAGAGATGACCATCATTCAGTATGAATTCTGAAATACATTGAGATATGTGAGTATTTTAATTGTTCAATATAACTGAACATGACAGTGATCTTGTTTCAACTGATGGTCCAATGGTTATAATTCGTAGTAAACTGAATGCAGGGTATGTAAGAATAGTGGCATTTGAAACAGATCATGATATATATTAAATGTTACCTGTAAAAATGATTTGATATGGAAACGTGTGGCTCACTTGCAGTGTGGAAAGTATGTGAACACCTGTTATAAAAATGTACTTAAAATGAGCATATATAAAGTAACAATGTCCCTATATATACATGTCAGATAATATGTTCCTGATTAAATACTAATGAGTAAATCACTTGAACCCTGGACCCACTCAAGTAGGCCTAGTCACCTAAACCACTGCACATGGATTCGCAAGTTTATCAATCATATAGCTTATCAATATTACAATTATTCTGAAACATGAATTTTGCGTCAGTAATTTAACTGTCAATGTTAAATATTAATTTTTAAAACAAGATGGTATTCGCCCAGTATGTGGCAATAGCAAATGTGTTATTGCCACATATTTTATTATTACGTTTTTATATACATGGGCTATATACTGTTATAAAAGGCTTAAATATATCAATTTAGTGATAATTAAAGGATAAACACAGGTATAAATATACATGGTAATAACATCAGATTCAGCCTTATAAAATCTTTTTTAAAGTATTGCTGGTTTTAGTTTTTAAAGGATTTCCTGTTTGAAAATCTATAGGGCCAATAATTATTAGTTTATTCTTTCAAATTTTAATTTCTGTCCTCTTTCTTGGCACTTCTGTGGTGAAACAAACACTAATAAAATAGAAAAAAATCCAATATCGGGCACTCAGGTTTATTTATAATGACAATAAGAGTTCTTAGTGTAAACAATATTTTATTAATTTAAACAAGTATCACATATTACAAAAGTTACAATAATTAGGATTCTGGAACAAGAGTTCAACTCTTATATTAACCAGTTTCCTACAAAGTAGATGATTACACGAGTGAAGAAGTTACTATGTACATCAACAACTTAATAATAATAACAACAATAATAATAATAATAATAATAATAATAATAATAATAACATATTAAGAGTTCTTATGAGAGCTTACTAAACAAATCAAAACTGCCTTCTTTCAGAAAAGTATGTACTATGGCAATTGAAGTTTTCAAAATAACACATAAAGAATTACCTCTGTACCTCCAAGATCTTATTACTTCAACAACCTATGGAATCAACAGCTTTAGGTATACTGCAGCAAAAATTTGGAATGAGCGTCCATCCCACTACAGAAAAAGTACAAATTCAAACCAATTTAGGAACCTAATAAGTAGTTGGGATGGAAGTTCATGCAAATGTAATTTGTGTCGTTAGCTGCATGTGCTTGTTTTTGCTTTTTATCCTGCTTCCTTTTTGTCACTCTTTTTAGGCCTGCTTTGGTTTTGCTTTTGTTGTAAATGTGTGCTATGTAATGTAATGTAATGTATTTTATGTGTCGATTGTAAAAGCTCTACAGAAATTATGTTGATTGTTAAATTTGTATCGACTATAAATAAAGTTTCCAAATTTTGTGAAAATATAGTACTTTTTAAAAGTAATTTTTCACAAATTTGTTAAAATAGGTTACTTTTTGAAAGAATTTCACAAAAATGAGTAGCCAATGGCGATTTTGGCTACCAGGAATGGAAACATAGGGTGTGTCGACTATAGGACTGTATCCAATTATGGAGATTTAATATAAAAAAGGTCATTGACAACAAAAATACTGAGACAGTAGTAAGGTCTTAACCTGTACATAGTGTATACTATACCATGTAGCTATATCCCTACACAAGTTGGGTACAGGTTCCAAAGCTGCCTGTAGCATGTGTAGTCCATTACCATCCCTACACAAGTTGGGTACAGGTTCCAAAGCTGCCTGTAGTCCATTACCATCCCTACACAAGTTGGGTACAGGTTCCAAAGCTGCCTGTAGTCCATTACCATCCCTACACAAGTTGGGTACAGGTTCCAAAGCTGCCTGTAGTCCATTACCATCCCTATACAAGTTGGGTACAGGTTCCAAAGCTGCCTGTAGTCCATTACCATCCCTACACAAGTTGGGTACAGGTTCCAAAGCTGCCTGTAGTCCATTACCATCCCTACACAAGTTGGGTACAGGTTCCAAAGCTGCCTGTAGTCCATTACCATCCCTACACAAGTTGGGTACAGGTTCCAAAGCTGCCTGTAGTCCATTACCATCCCTACACAAGTTGGGTACAGGTTCCAAAGCTGCCTGTAGTCCATTACCATCCCTATACAAGTTGGGTACAGTTTCCAAAGCTGCCTGTAGTCCATTACCATCCCTATACAAGTTGGGTACAGGTTCCAAAGCTGCCTGTAGTCCATTACCAACTACACTACTGTACAAGCTGCTAATTCACCTATTGATCAGCTTTCCACCTTTTGCTGATGAATATCAATGGGGAAGGGAGGGTGGTGCGATAAATCAATAATAGACAAGATCAATGCTTTTTCTGTCAAAAACAGTGTCTAACCTACAAAATGTAATCACTATGCCATCAGATTACATCTAAATGTTATCTAGCTGTATGTACATAGTACATTTTGTATGTCAGACTCACCAGAATTCTAATACACATTTTACGACAGAGCTGCAATTTTTACTAGTACGGGGACTGCACAATAAACTTTTAAAAATCAATCCGATTTACTCACCTGGTACCAAAACAAAGCAACGAATTTACGACTATAAACTCTCAAATATTGATGACATAACACAAAATTAGGTGAACTTCGCTCATCTTGGTTGTTGTGGAGTTGTTTTTGACCTTCTTTTGGCCTTTGCTATGCAGTTCCTCACACTTGACTGATTTTCTTTGTAAACAAGTAAACACGTGACTGTTAGTCATTATTTTTATACTTGTGTCACGATGTTGATCGTGTTATCTCCCTTTTCAAATTGCGCGGGAATTATAAAATCACGCTAGTTTACACGTGTGCAGGTGTGTGTGTGTTTTAAACTTAGACGGTGAATTGAATTGAAATAAAGTATATCAAAATACAGATTGAAATAAGCAAATCAAAAATACATACTTAAGCTTTTTTTTACATGCAAACATTTACCTAAGAAATATTGCCGGTATATAAATGTTATCATCTACGTTTTCATGATCAGTCTTAGTCTGATGATAGTCTATAAATTACATACATCTAGTAGCGACTGTATAAAACTCGAGATTTGCATCTTTGCGAAATCCCTAACACATTGCGGTCCCTTTTAATATGCAAATTAGCATCGAGCTGGTCACAAGGAGATCCGCCGGGTCATGTGTATAGTACTTGCCGACATGTAAACTTTGAAGTAACTTCACGTATGTAAATAGGTGGTAATTTACATAGAAATGATTGGTTTGATGAAAAAACGCAAAACATTTAATTGAAGGTATAATACTTTCACATCGATTGATATTCTTCAATTTTGCTGCATCTTGTTTTTCAAACTTTTACCGGGTTTATGGCAAATACCCTACTACAAAATTACTTTGAAAATTGACATGATTTACGGATAACGATATTTTTGCAGAGATTTATATCGTAAATAGATGAAAATTGCATTTTTTCTTAACCTACAGCAGAGACATATAACACCCGAAGTTGCCAATCTTGGGTTTTAGATGTCTCTGTTCAAAGTTTTTACTTTGATTTTGGATTGTTGGACATGAATTGGTATGTTTGTTTTTGATTTATAACAACTCCGAAGTGTATTATGACCATTTTTTTCAACTGACTCTCAAGTTTTATTTTTTACATTACTGTGTACTGTGTAAAATTACACTGCAATCTATAAAATTTACACATTTATTTGTAAAACTACTTTCATCTGTAAAATTTACATTTTATTAAAAAAAAAGAAGATAAACTTTGTAGATGTATAGCGCAAATAAATTACAAATAAAGTTATATAATATAGGATTATAAATCAACTGCAATGATTTCACAGGTCCATTGACACACTTGTTACAAGGATATACATGTACTTGTTTTAAATCCCTAGGGTTTTCTGATGAACTTAAATTATTTATCACTCAAGTAATAATTTACTCCATCTTCACAGTTAAATTAACCTGTTAGTACTTACCACATTTGAATATTGGTATTTTTCAACCTTTTCAAAATGTTTAAGAACATGGGGTCCAAAACGGGTGTCTTAGTTCTTAGTTTAATCACGATATTTGTAAATTTGCTGATTTTTTCCCTATATACAGAAATAAATGTAATTATTTCATTTTTTCATGTATTTTTCCTTGTTAGTAATTTTGTTTTTAATCACAAATATTATATTGTGGTTATTTTATGAGACACCAAATGGTAATATAGCAATTTTAGTTAATGCCTGTCTCTAAATATAAAAGACGAACAATAGTATCCCTGAGTAGAATGCGTTTTCACAATAATTAAACTGCACAAACATCACAAAGATTCAACAATTCCACATTCATAAATATTGGAGGTCGATTTCACAACTACTAAGAAGAGTTAATGGTAATTTTTACTGAGGAAATAAACACAGATTCCAAACCATTTCCTGATAATTAAAGTGTTTAATGTGCATGACCGCAACATATCTTGTAACGTGGCAATGGCGGAACATATGACAGTGAAGTTCGTCTAGGTTTTTGTTGAGTTCTACACTTAATAACAGCATTACCGACTTTATCGTATATTCATATGCTCTTAGTTCAGAGTTTTCAAGCTTCCCTGTTGGATTTTCCTGTGTTTAACTTCATTTGAAAATTTCAAGATTTTTACTTTGCTTCCGATAATTGTGATTTTGCCATGGATTAGTATGCTTGTTTTAAATTTATTCTTTTTGTTTGGTTCCAGTCTTTATAAAAGCAAACAATATACTCCGTAACACTATTTTCTAAAACGATACTTTATGGTTACTGCGAGACAATCTTCAAAGTGCATATTGTGGCTTTTCAATGATGTTAACCAATACCATACCATATATTATCGTACAGGTCTTTATATTTTTCGGTAGCATTGAGTTTCAAAAATCAAAACAATAATAGCTAAATAATATCATGGTGCCAGTGAAAGCAGGAAGAGGTAATGGTGATAGTGATATACTGGACAAAAAGAAGTAATTGTATTCTAAGTGACATCATCAGGTAGTTAACGACCAATCAACAAACATCTGGTATCATCCAGAAATGTTCAGAAAAAGTTATAAAATAGAGAGTATGACATTGGTTAGTTAATAACATTCGGAAAGCACCAATGCACACACCTTTGACAGCTTTGTAGATTTGCAAATAGCACAAAGTGTCATTTCAGGAATAGTGATAGAGTAGGTGTTTTGTTTGATTGATATTTTGGTCATTCTATTAAGTCTTACAAGGAAAAAATAAATCAAAAACAAACACAACAATCCATCCACAAATCACAACCATAGAGCATTAAAACCAGTAAGAACTGATTTAATGAATAATACATGTACTGCAGAATAGAGATGGAAAGCCAGTTGAAAATTGAAATAATTCAATATACAATGAATCTGATTTTTTTTAGTTTTATACCAAATGAGATAAACAAAAAGGTTATATTACAAGCAGTTGATGGTTAAGTTAGGGTTTTTTGGATGCGAATACTACATTCTCGAGTACAGGGCGCCTGAGATTCATCAGGTTTTTGAGCAAAACATAAAGAGGCAGACGCAAGAATTGTTCTTTGTGCCAAAGAAGCCAAAAAAAAAAAAAAAAAAAAAAAAAAAAAAAAATTATGGTCAGACGTTTATCCTTTGTAGCGATGTATATTTTTGTTTGGCATCCGTATGGTACTTGACAAAATAACCAGAATCCCTGTTCAGCACCAGATATTTGTTTCTTGCACCCCAGATAGAAAAATCCATAAAAAGAGAGGTGCAAGATATCTCCATCTTGTACCCCCCTGTGCAAGATAGCCTACACGCCGTTTTTCCCGCAATTTTTATCAACAAAATCAGAGGTGTACCGAAAGTTGAAATTAATTTTAAATTGAATTTTGTACTTTCTGTTGCAAGAAATAGAATCAATCACTACTTGTAATGCCAGATAAGGAAATCTCAACCCTCGTTCTAATATATTTGGTCCAGAACTCGGCAAGCCTCGTTCTGGACCAAATATATTAGAACTCGGGTTGAGATTTCCCTATCTTGCACCACAAGTTGTGATAGATTTTTTTAATCTTGGCTTACCGTTTTTGTAAAAGAAAGACAATACAACTGATTTGAGAAATAAATAAGTAAATAAATTATTTCATAAATTTTTAAAGGTTTTTAGGAAGAAATTATTTACTTCTGTGATATAAATGTTGGGGATGGTGGAAGACCTTCGTCATTGTGCTTGCAGCAATTACAATTCTAGTTTTTTGAACAATAAATAACATTTTCTGTTGTGGCCAAACGGTGCTCCACAGAAATTGCGGAAGGATTTCACCAAGAGAAGTAGAAAAACATGGCGACTTCTGTTGAGAAGTGGATGTGTGATGAACTTGCCAAACTGGGACTGCCGGCTTCAGAAGATAATGCAAAGTAAGACATTATACAGAATGACATATTTTTTAAAGCAGACGTCCAAATTATTTAAATTTGTTAAATTATTTGTAGGCATGTGTTATTTTTCCAATGGGACCATAAGACAGCTGGTTGTGCAATAATCTGCCCACACAAAATCGAAAGTAAAATGTTATGTCAGCATAATATTTATTTTCATAACTTTGGTAAGGTTTTCTGAAGGTATATATATATAGGAGGTGCTTACTCTTCCGGAGCACCCGACCTTACTTCTCTGGTGGAAGTTCACGTGTTTAACCTAATTTGTCAGTTTCATTTTTTTTTTTACTTTGCTTTGGAATTGTGATTCGGACATGGATCAGTATGTTTATTTTTGAATCTCAAAATTAAATAGACTTGATCGTTTTGCATTTAATTGGAACTAAACAGTAGAAAGCTAAATGGTGTACAATTTGCAAATTCCTGTTCATATTCTGGTTTATTTGTGCATTGAGAGAAAGATGGACCTTACTACTTGGCACTCAAGATCGGGATTGAGAAAAAATAGTTAAGTAAGATAAACATAAATGTAATTATAATATGCAGTATACGGATCAGCTAGTATATGCGAATCATAATCCATTGAACCTTGAGACCTTTTGGTCTTGTTCACCAGTAATTTTAGTGCATGATCTCTTGGACAAATACTGGACACTACATTGTGTTTACGAGACCTGACCACTTTCGCTGCTTTAACGGCATTGGACAAATTATATGTACAAAATAGTGATAAGAACTCTAGTTTGTCCTCGGTTGTGTTGCTTGTTGACAAGTGCACATTTTTATGGTTTTGTGGTATTGGTTACGGGTTTGTTGGTTGTCAAGTAAATGATTTTTCAGTTGCAAATTTTCTTCTATTATAAATATAATACGAATTCTAAAAATTGTATTTGGTTTTAGGACATTTATTGTTGATAAGGATCAGTGTTTGTGAAAATTAAATGTACTGTTTTTGAGCTTTTTCAACAGGTTAGGAAAACACATATCTTCAAGTCTGCAATAGGTTGATTACAAATATACCTAGCTACATCAGCAACGTAAACTAATGCTTTACATGCAATTATGTTTATCGTACTAGATGCCTCATGACCATGTGCACAATATTATATATATATAGTTCAAAATTATGCCTAAAATACGCCTGAACCATAGTGTAAATTATTGTGTTCTTGACTCTCCTCGGATTTAACTCAAGTGTTTTACTGTGCTTGAAATATTTTAACATTGTGGCTTAAGCATCATACATGTACATGCATAATTTAACACTCCAGATTTATTCCAGTTAGTGAAGATTGGCGGTTTTATCTGGATACTTGGGTTTCCTCCACCACTCTGAACTGCATAACCTCTTCAATAAAAGTGAAATACTCTTGATAAAGTGTAAAACACAAGATCATAGATAATATTAAATACAAATAATGTTTTATACTTTTATTTAGTTTCTGTGGCTGAGTTATCTAAAGTGCTTGGTTATAGACCCCAGCGCCTCTCACCCCTAGGTTCGAATCCTTCTTAAGACAGATCCAAGTGTAAAAAAGTTTGGAAGTCTGTTTGTTGAAGGTTGGTGGTTTTCTCTGAGCATACCAGCTTCCTCCACCATCCATGAACTGACAGCCTCAATTTAATTAAAAGAATCTTAAATGGGCATAAAACTCCATAATTCTTGTTCACTTCCATGCTAACAATTAGGGCACACAGTGTTTTCCTTAACAGCTGGCAACAGGCAGATTTGACCACCTAAAACACCATATAAGCCGGTAAGAATTCAATTGCCTTTAAAATACCTGAAAATCATTTATGGCCTAGTTGGACCTCTTCACTCCTGACCTGTTGGATTAGTCAACTACCTCCTGTTACAAATTTAAGGGCAATCACTGGATGCATAGCACAATTTACAATTATCCACACAACTGTAGTTACTGTTCTTCATAATTGTAATACATTTGTATAACGTGATGGAAGTAATTACCTTGATAAACTAATTATGAAATTTTGCTTTATTCTATATTGCTAGCCCATGTACAGGTACATACTGTGTATAGGCAGTTTATTCTATATTACTATATCCAGGTACATGCTGGGTATAGACAGTTTATTCTATATTACTATATCCAGGTACATACTTGGTACAGACAGTTTATTCCTTATTCTATATTACTATATCCAGGTACATACTGGGTATAGACAGTTTATTCTATATTACTATATCCAGGTACATACTGGGTATAGACAGTTTATTCCTTATTCTATATTACTATATCCAGGTACATGCTGGGTATAGACAGTTTATTCTATATTACTATATCCAGGTACATACTTGGTACAGACAGTTTATTCCTTATTCTATATTACTATATCCAGGTACATACTGGGTATAGACAGTTTATTCCTTATTCTATATTACTATATCCAGGTACATACTGGGTATAGACAGTTTATTCTATATTACTATATCCAGGTACATACTGGGTATAGACAGTTTATTCCTTATTCTATATTACTATATCCAGGTACATACTTGGTATAGACAGTTTATTCTATATTACTATATCCAGGTACATACTGGGTATAGACAGTTTATTCCTTATTCTATATTACTATATCCAGGTACATACTGGGTACAGACAGTTTATTCTATATTACTATATCCAGGTACATACTGGGTATAGACAGTTTATTCTATATTACTATATCCAGGTACATACTGGGTATAGACAGTTTATTCTATATTACTATATCCAGGTACATACTTGGTATAGACAGTTTATTCCTTATTCTATATTACTATATCCAGGTACATACTGGGTATAGACAGTTTATTCCTTATTCTATATTACTATATCCAGGTACATACTGGGTATAGACAGTTTATTCTATATTACTATATCCAGGTACATACTGGGTATAGACAGTTTATTCCTTATTCTATATTACTATATCCAGGTACATACTTGGTATAGACAGTTTATTCCTTATTCTATATTACTATATCCAGGTACATACTGGGTATAGACAGTTTATTCCTTATTCTATATTACTATATCCAGGTACATACTTGGTATAGACAGTTTATTCTATATTACTATATCCAGGTACATACTGGGTATAGACAGTTTATTCCTTATTCTATATTACTATATCCAGGTACATACTGGGTACAGACAGTTTATTCTATATTACTATATCCAGGTACATACTGGGTATAGACAGTTTATTCTATATTACTATATCCAGGTACATACTGGGTATAGACAGTTTATTCTATATTACTATATCCAGGTACATACTTGGTATAGACAGTTTATTCCTTATTCTATATTACTATATCCAGGTACATACTGGGTATAGACAGTTTATTCTATATTACTATATCCAGGTACATGCTTGGTATAGACAGTTTATTCCTTATTCTATATTACTCTTTTCAATTTTCCAGGTATATACTAGGTATAGGCAGTGCTGATGAAATTGAAGAATACATGTTAGAACTGCTTGATAATGCTGATCCAAAGACACACAAGTTTATAAAAGAATTAATTCACAGATGGAGACCACCAGATGTACCAAAAAATATCCAGGTGCAGATTTATGAATTTTCCCCAAGAATTGTTTTTTTTTTTGGGGGGGGGGATATTATAATCTATAGTTGGCAGATTAAGCCAATGCCAATTGTGACGGTTGAAATCAAGGCAGTATAGTATAAAACGGACGTATAATAATTTCAGGTTTTTTTTCTAGTTCATAGATAAACTAGATACAAGAAGCATTATTTATTGTCGATAGATTTACAATGAATACAAGCTCTATTGAGCTTGTGATCACTGTGGTAGCTCAGTTGGTAGAGTGTTTGCTCCGTAAGTGGAAGGTCGTGGGTTCAAACCTCGGCTGGGTATGACCCAAGACTTAAAAGTGGGCAGTGATTGTTCTTTCGCCAAGCACTCAGCATTACGAAATGAAAATCACGGTTCTTTTGGAAGCGAGCTTAAAATAAATGAGGTCCTGTGTCTTGGTAGGCTTGGCATGATAAAGAACCCTGCTGTTTAATGCCATCAGCGCAATGCAAAGGCAAAATTTCTACACCTTCACCTATAGCTGGCATCGTCCTGATGTAAGTGAAATATTCTTGACTGGGAGGTAAACACCATTTCTCAACTCAACTCTGTTGAGCTTGTTATTTCACATAACATGATTTATACATTATAAACAACAATAGAAGCAGAGTATTGTCACAGTATTATGGCATATACAGATAACTAAAATTAGATTGGCATGCAAATAGAAATTACTAAGTAAAAAGTTACTACAAAATTAAAGAATCTGCAGAGTAGGCATGCACTGGAAATGGAGATATTAAAATAACAGATTTAATTACTATACTAATTTTTCAGGTTTACAGGAAAAAAGAAGAGGAAGATTCCTATTTTGTAGGAAGTAATAAAGCTAAACAGAAAGATACGCAGAATTTTACAGTACCTTTACAATGTGGTGATATGGCACAACAGAGTTATCTCCCTTCAGAAGATCAAGATAAATTAAAAAGTGGTCCATCGTCTCATAAAAAAACAGAATTGAATGGTGAAGTTCATGTGAGTTTATGCATTTACTGTAATGTGCTGAGTTTTTTTTTTATTTGTATTCAGATGTCACCAGGTATAGGTGAATTGCCATGTAGAGTTCTGTTATAATTGTTTGCAGAAACATTGCAAACTACAGAGCTCCAGATAAGCTGCATATCTGCGTATTTTACACATAGATTTTATTTAAATATGCCAAATATTTAAATAAATACTACTTACGCATGGTTATGGACACTTACACATAATCAGTTAAACCCCTGCGTATGACAACTTGAAAGTGAAAACGAAAGTAGAAACTCCTAGTCTACAGCCAAGTCATGTAGACGCTTGATAATAACAATTACATGACCTGGATTCAAAATCGCTTTTGTGACAATGATGAACCTCGTGGTATCAATTTACGTCGGTGTCAGCCAATCAAAGTTCTTCTATTGACAGATGCTGTGGAATATGGCCAAGTTTGCTCACAGGGGCCAGTTTCATAATAAAATTTTAAAAAATACCGATAAGTATATAAAAAAGAGTAAATGGGAACAACGAATCAGATTTTTCACTTGTAGGTGCTCCGATAAAACTCTACATTACTTTTTTAATTTGTGTCCGATCATCGCGATCATGGTGTCATTTTGCTCCCAGATAAATATTCTTTAAGTGTGCATTCAATTTTTGGACATAATTTAAAATCTTGATAAAATTCAAATGGAAAAACGCAGAAAAACACTGTAATTTTGCCCGATGTAGCTAAGCCCGTCCATGTAAAAGTAGCTTAAAATTCGCATTACAATCATGTTTTTCACTACCAGCGTCCGTGTTAACTACAAATGCTGATGTGGATCGAAGAACTAAATAAAAAGCAATAAATTTCAAAGGTAACCGTTACTCACTTCTTTATCTACAAGCTATTATATCCTATTTTGTTCCAACACTGACCAACTTTCCTCTATTATACCTCCATTTTGAGCTCATTAATAAAGCAATTACTCTTTTTTATATACTTATCGGTATTTTTTAAATTTTATTATGAAACTGGCCCCTGTGATTTTGCTTGCTTTTTTGACGACAAAATCGTCAGGTCCCGTATTATTTGTCAAACAAATTACTGAAGATTTAATTACTGGTTGTATCAACGAGTCTAAGAAAAAACACGATGGACAGAATGTAAAAAAAGAAACAATATTACAGTGGCAGGCACAATATCCGTGGTTGGTTGTCGAATCCAGCAGAACAGAAAAATGTAAAATAAAAACAAACACAATCATATTCACTAGTTTCAACTTTAAATTTAAGATATTTTAAGTTACACTTATTTTTAATTAAAATTTGTCGGTAAAAGTGGTTTTACTCCTCATTGTTAAATTTGATGAGTACTTTTACTCATCACTAAATTGCTTTTACTCATAAAATTAAAATTTGATGAATCAGTACCCACGACACTTACAAATTATCTGGAGCTCTGAAACTATTAAGTCACTGTGTCAACCAGTTAAGGTCTACGGCAAATATTCTAACTCTTGAATGGGTCTTTAATGTCAGTTTAGAAAAAATGGAAACATATACGGTATCAGATATGTAGCCTAAAACCTGAGAATATTGTATTGAGCTAATGATTTAGAATATAAATATACATGTACTATATTATTTAAAAATAATTTTTGTTGAACGTTTGTAAACCAAAAACCTGTCTAACAAAAACAACAAATTTTTGTCCAGATGTTCAGTTTGGACAGGTACCACTACACCAGGTAAAATCAGTTACACCAGATATACCCAGTGTTATAGCTACTTCAGTTTGTATATGGATGTCATTGCAATTGATTTAGCCTTGAATAGGTGCAATAATGCTGATGTGGCTTTAAACAATAATTCAGTCACTCACACATTCATTACAATTGATGCATGATTCACCAATTACTGGTAAATTCTTTCTTTTAGGAAGAACATCTTTTAATTAGATATAAGCTGTAACTGACAACAAATATAATTTTTCAGAATATGTCAAGTCTTTCAAGTGTAGATAAAAAGAAACAGAAATTTGTTCCATTATACAGCCAGGAAGGCCAAGCTAAAAGTATTGTAAAACTCCCAGGTAAGTGGTTATGTTAGTTGTATTTGTGCAAAAAATAAAATTATCTGGCTCTTTAAGATCTTTCTAAAATCTTATTCATACAAGATGGCAATTCATGGAATTACCATAGATATCCTGAAGTTAATCCAATCATTACTTCTTCATTCTCTCTACTTGAAAACCACCGTAGTAGCTCAGTTGGTAGAGTGCTTGTTCTGTAAGTGAGAGGTTGTAGGTTTGAACCCGGACCTGGTCTGATCCAAGACTGGAAAGTGGGTAGTGACTGTGACACCAAGCATTCAACATTACGAAATGAAAGTCATGGTTCTTTCAGATGGGAACTTAAAATAAATGAGTTTACGCATCAAAAAGGGTGTGACACGATCAAGAACCCTGCTGTATAATGCCATCAGGGCAAACGCACAGGCAAAATTTTTTATCCTCTGTCTATAGCTGGCAATGTCTTTATATAAGTGAAATGTTCTTGACTGGGTTGTTAAATACCATTACGCTATCTACTTGAAATTTTACCAAGATTAACAAAATCTGTGGTTACAAGACAGAACTTCAGTATTCATTATAGAGAGCATTGGGCCATTCATCCCTCATTTTTCCAAATGACACCATTCTTAAGGCCTAAAAAGGCCATATTATGCAAAATATTGATGTTACTGCATTTTAGAGGAAAGGTTTTGAAAATGGCCCCTTCTATAAAATCCATAGAATGAACACTGAGACTTAAAGACCAAGTAAGTCTGTTATATAGGGTTAAAGAGTGGTTGTATAGCAAGTAAGTCTGTTATATAGGGTTAAAGAGTGGTTGTATAGCAAGTAAGTCTGTTATATAGGGTAAAAGAGTGGTTGTATAGCAAGTAAGTCTGTTATATAGGGTTAAAGAGTGGTTGTATAGCAAGTAAGTCTGTTATATAGGGTTAAAGAGTGGTTGTATAGCAAGTAAGTCTGTTATATAGGGTTAAAGAGTGGTTGTATAGCAAGTAAGTCTGTTATATAGGGTAAAAGAGTGGTTGTATAGCACATGGCTTATGGATCACATCAGATAATACTCTAACCAAGTAAGTCTGTTATATAGGGTTAAAGAGTGGTTGTATAGCAAGTAAGTCTGTTATATAGGGTTAAAGAGTGGTTGTATAGCAAGTAAGTCTGTTATATAGGGTAAACGAGTGGTTGTTTAGCACATGGCTTATGGATCACATCTGATAATACTCTATAAGATTTGTCTGTTGTATAGGGTAAACGAGTGGTTGTATAGCACATGGCTTATGGATCACATCAGATAATACTCTAACCAAGTAAGTCTGTTGTATAGGGTAAAAGAGTGGTTGTATAGCACATGGCTTATGGATCACATCAGATAATACTCTATAAGATTTTCAGTAAAAATATATGACAATCTGGAAGATTTTCAAAAGGGTATTTATCTGTGAACATGTGTCAAAAATTTATTAATTGACTTTGTCAATGTTTATGGAGTAAAGTTTGTGTTTCTATTTGTATACAGCATGCTACATGTATTATTGTATAGTCCGTCAGCAATATTTTGGCAAAGTGTTCTCAATACGGGCGAGTCTATTTTACACGAATTGTTAGTAATTGGATACATATTTTTACCCCTACATTCGCTCATTCTAAAACCATCTTAATATAATGATCCCTATTAACATTTTATAGGCACTTCTATGTTTATAAACTGCTAAAATATCATTGACGGACTATATATATGTAAATAAATGTTTATTACACATCAGTCCTGTATGTATTTATTGTAGGTCGACATCCTTGTGAATGTCAGGCATCAAAACATTCTCTTGTATCTAACTGTGTAAGATGTGGTAGAATTGTCTGTGAGCAGGAAGGATCTGGACCTTGTCTGTTTTGTGGTCAGCTTGTAAGTTATTTATTTATTGTAAAACCGTGATAGAATTATATGTGAGCAGGAAGGATCTGGACCTTGTCTGTTTTGTGGTCAGCTTGTAAGTTATTTATTTATTGTAAAACCATGATAGAATTATATGTGAGCAGGAAGGATCTGGACCTTGTCTGTTTTGTGGTCAGCTTGTAAGTTATTTATTTATTGTAAAACCGTGATAGAATTATATGTGAGCAGGAAGGATCTGGACCTTGTCTGTTTTGTGGTCAGCTTGTAAGTTATTTAGTTATTGTAAAACCATGATAGAATTGTATGTGAGCAGGAAGGATCAGGACCTTGTCTGTTTTGTGGTCAGCTTGTAAGTTATTTATTTATTGTAAAACCATGATAGAATTATATGTGAGCAGGAAGGATCTGGACCTTGTCTGTTTTGTGGTCAGCTTGTAAGTGATTGCACATTTATCTAGGATAAAAATTCAATAATGTGAAAAAACTTTTTCTCAAAAAATAAAAATGGTAATTTCTAAGATATCATTTGGCCCCCATATAATTTCTTTGTCATCTTTTTAAATTTGGTAAATTGAACAACTTGATGATCATAATTATGACATTGATGCTTTAAGTTAATGAATTACACCCAGATTGGAATCCCACTTGGGCAGATTTTGTTATGAGAAAGTTTGCTTGCTAAAGTTGAGTGGTGGCTGGGGTTCTCCAGGAACTTAGTTCCTCACTTCTCTGATGGAAGTTGAGTGGTGGCTGGGGTTCTCCAGGAACTTAGTTCATCACTTCTCTGATGGAAGTTGAGTGGTGGCTGGGGTTCTCCAGGAACTTAGTTCCTCACTTCTCTGATGGAAGTTGAGTGGTGGCTGGGGTTCTCCAGGAACTTAGTTCCTCACTTCTCTGATGGAAGTTGAAGTTGAGTGGTGGCTGGAGTTCTCCAGGAACTTAGTTCCTCACTTCTCTGATGGAAGTTGAGTGGTGGCTGGGGTTCTTTAGGAACTTAGTTCCTCACTTCTCTGATGGAAGTTGAGTGGTGGCTGGGGTTCTCCAGGAACTTAGTTCCTCACTTCTCTGATGGAAGTTGAGTGGTGGCTGGGGTTCTCCAGGAACTTAGTTCCTCACTTCTCTGATGGAAGTTGAGTGGTGGCTGGGGTTCTCTGGGAACTTAGTTCCTCACTTCTCTGATGGAAGTTGAGTGGTGGCTGGGGTTCTCCAGGAACTTAGTTCCTCACTTCTCTGATGGAAGTTGAGTGGTGGCTGGGGTTCTCTAGGAACTTAGTTCCTCACTTCTCTGATGGAAGTTACCATGTTTCACTATTTGAAAAGTTGTTTATTTTAAACTGTGGTTTGAACATGACTAGTTTGTTTTCAGATTTCATCCACCATTTCTGACCTGACAGCCTAGATACAAGTGAAATAATAATGACTAGGGCATCAAACATTGCTCCAACTAACAAACAGACTAAACATTTTGTTTTCATCTCTTACATGTACATTTTGTAGCAATTTGACAATTTATCTTGATTTTTTATGATATGAAAATAGACAGTCTGGTTATACATTGAATCATTTTCTTTGATAAATACAGTAAAAACTGCCTGGTTAAATGGAATTTATTTAATTTAGCAAAATCTATTTGTAAATGTTTATAGGTTTGTACTGCAACAGAACAGGAAATTCTAGCAAGGGGATCTAAAAAGAGTGAACAGTTACGACACAGACTTATGTCCAATGCTGATAGATTAAGCTATGTATCAAATTCTGATAATAAGAAAGACTTGTTACCAAGTGCTACATCTAAAATGCATGATGGTTTAAACGATGCAGTTAAACATAAAGAAAAACTTTTAGAATATGATAGAACAAGGTAAGTCTTATAAAGAGGGTCTGGTTATTGAATTTTCTAACCCAAAAAGACTGATTGATTTATTAAATGGGGTTTTACATTCACATCAAATATATTTCACTTATATCAAGACATCATCAGCTATAGGTGCAATAGCAGAAATTTTGACATTTGAAGTGCATTCTGGGCAATGTGCTGGGAGGGTTCTCACTGTCACTTAAATATAATCATAGTGCATAAGTTGATCCATGAGATCTATGCCAATTGAAGTCACATGAATTTACATACTTGCCTACCCTTACAATTTTACCATAACTTATACGATTTTGAAGTTAAAATTTCGACCTTACGATTGCCAGTTAAAACTAAAACAAAAAATCTGGTAATTTCTGAAGTTAAAGTTAAAACCGTTTTCTAATCCATGTGTATAGTGAAATGTTAACTTCTCTCATTCAATTTGAGCAAAAGGACAGTGTGTAAATACTGTCCAAGTGTGCAAGACGAGATCCAGTATTGTACATTTGTTTATAAATGGCTTTTTAACCTCATGGTCATAAAAGTGACGATCTTTAGCTGCCAATCAGCTTCTTGAGCTGCAAACTAAAATGAGGAAAGAAACAATGGGATCAAAAATTCAAACCCAAGTTTTATACAAAATATCCTTACAGCTGATTTTGTAAAACTTATGACCAAAATTTACCCAAACTTACTGGTAGTCTCAAGAAAGGGTAGGCAAGTATGAATTTATCCAAAATATAATTTGCATTAAAATTTGTGCATGCTAGAACTAATACCTTTACTGTATATGTATGGATTTTGAAGTTAAAGTTTTTATCAATGGAAAACAACCACTGCTTCTTTGTTTAAGATTTATTATTTACACACAAAGATTTGATTTTTTCAATTTTCAGGACAAATAATTATGTCCCCCAAACAAAGTGGGGGCTGGGATTTTGTGTTTACTCCATTTCTGCCACAAACATTTTGTCTCCCACTTTTCTCAAAAACTATTTGACAAATCTTTAAGAAACTTCAGGGGAACAACCTGTAGGTGAAGTTGATGTATCATTGGCTATTCATATTTTGATCAACTACATGGTTGGGAATTTTCCATATGGAAATCGTTTGGGGAACACTTGAATTGGCAATCCATATAAGATATAGCTTGTTATATTTGTGTTAGTTTAATATTTCTTTACTTCAAAGTTTGACAACAATATCAATATAATATTCATATAAGTTAATGTTTGAATATTCCATTGACTATTATGTTGATTGTAAAACAAAAGGAAAATACCTGTAGGTTACAAAAATATTTTAATTTTGAATTTGTTTAATTTTCAGTGTACGGAGGACTCAGGTTATAGATGATGAATCAGATTACTATGCTACAGATTCCAATAAATGGTTAAGTACTAAGGAACGCGAGTTGTTAAGAAAGAGAGAAGAAGAATTAAGGTCAGTTAGACATGCCTCTAAAAAAGATCGTAAAATTACGTTAGACTTTGCGGGACGTAGAGTTATTGAAGAGGGGGATGATGTAGCAAGTTCTAACATGTATGATGTTAATGATTCTGTTGTGCAACAAGTTCACTATGGAGCTAAACCCAAACTTGACTCAACCACCGGTGATCTGATCAATCCTTCAATTCTTTCACAAGCACCAAAGGTAATTATTATACTTATACATAAAGCATTTACATACATACGTATCTGACCTTAAAGGGAATTGAAATGAAATAAATCTTTTACAATTTTAGCTTAGTGGTAGGAGACACTGAGGAGCTTTTGTCATACCCTAACATGACAAGCAATTAAAAATGAATAAATATTATTTTTTTAAAAACCAAGGTTAAGGTTTGAACTCCAGCTGGGTCAGACAAAGAATTGAAAATAAGCATTGGCTTTCCTTTCACCAAGCAATCTGCATTAAGCAATGAAAGTCACAGGATCCTTAAGAAGAGACCTTAAAAACCAATGCCTCCTATCATGATAGGCATGTCACACTAAACCCTCCTTACACACTACTCTGACCACACTCCAAAGGTAAAAACTTCTGCTACTTTATATATTGTTGGTGATATCTCGATATAAGTGAAATATTTTTGACTGGGACATAAACCCCATCCACTCAATAAATCAACCAATTTTCCATACAAGTATCATGTGGTATCATAAGATACACTTGTGATCTCGATTGCAACAGTGCAAAACTAATATCTAATATTCTGGTCTGTTGGTATTTGTATCTACCAATGTCTGGTTTAAACTCTTACTGTTATGTTTTATCTCTGATAGTGTACACACATAAAAATGTTAATTATGCCTTAAAACAATTTCATAGACATAAGATTGATGGTATAAACACTGTATTCAAATTAATGTTTGTATTTACTGGTCTCTGGTTGGGAGACTGGATGTTAGTTTCATCTCCGATAGGTAACACAAATAATGTAAAAATGTCTTTTATGCCTTAAAACAATTTTGTTGACATATACATAAAGTTGTTGGTATAAACATTCTATTTAAACCATTGTATTCTTTCTAGTTTGTTTTAGGTAAAAAGACACATACAGGTGTAAAATCTAATGGTGTTGATGTACCCTCCACAAACAAAACCAAATCTTCTATGAGGATACAAGATAAAGAGCTTCAGGAAATGACAGACGAAGGAATGTGTCTGAGCATGCACCAACCATGGGCCTCACTACTAGTCAAAGGAATTAAAATGTAAGTATATAGAATATACAATTATATTGTACTCTCTAGCTCACCTGGTCAATGATTAGGGCTGGCACGGATAGAAAAAATTATACCCGGGTACCCAATGTCTTGTACCCGACCCGTAACCAAGTACCCATGATTCAAACTTTGACCACTTGACTACATGTTTTATCAACATTAACTCGTATTTGTTCTATTTATAACCATGGCTGAGCGGTACATATCCTCTTGCAAATACGTGAATTCATCCGGGTCACCTTTGGTTTTACTTACCATAGTACTGCTGATGATTTGAATGCTAGTAAATTGTTATAAGTTCAACTTATAACTTGTTAGTAAAAAGGTTTAAAAACTAAAATGTTTTATTGCAAAACTTTATTCATGTATTTAACACATTTAAATGATTTTTAGATTACATTAGAACTTCGATGGCTCAAAGTCCATGGGACTTTGGCCAAGTATTCGAGCCATCGGGGGGTTCGAGCTACCGAACATCGAGAGGCAATCTTCATTAGATTTAGGTTTCAAATTCACAATGATATCTCGAAGTTTTCAAACTTCATTTGTAAGTAAAATGTTGAACTTCGAACGGCAAATATATCCATATCGACAGTTCATTTGAATTAAATAAATTTGGTTGAAAGTAAAAGTAAATAACAAAAACTAACGATATAAAATAAACTTACTTTATTATCGTTTTAATACAGAGCACAATGTATTGCCGGTTATTAATAATCACCGGAACTACCGGTGATACACATTGCCCTGCGCATTCCAATGAAATGTAAATAACAGAATCTGAATATTCTATGATGAGGTAAAAAGTCAATGATCTGGCGTGGACTCAGTTGTTTTACCAAGCACCCACAGGTCATAATCGGATTAAGAGATTACTAAACTGATCACGGTTAATTACTAATCTTGAGTAACTCTATGTTCCAGACGAGTTATTTCGTTTCGCTCTATTACTTTCGGTAAAATCTGTATCATGGCTTAAGCTTGTGTTTTGTTTACAATGACTGACCACATGTCATTCTGATAAAATTGTATTCGAGCGAAAGAAGTTGAATTTTCACCAAATTTACACCTTCGAGAATTATTTATTGTTCGAGCGAACGGGGGTATTCGAGCTATTGTAATTCAAGCGAACAAGGTTTCTTTACATATAATTTAATAGGGATTTGAACGGGACCGACAGATGACTTCGAGTTATCCGGGGTATTCGAGGCATCGACGTTCGAGCATTTACATCAATATAGTTATCACTGCGCAAGAGCGGAAACATTCCGAGTATCTAGGTCATCATATTATATATGGTAAATGCCAAGAGTATTCCGATAATTTGACAGACATCATCAATGACTGTTCACAAATTGATACGTTGTTGTAAAATATACTTATATAAGACTAACACTCAATGAAAAGAGGTGTCAAAAATGACCTTGTTGCTTCTGAAAGAAATATCAATCACCTCTGATGAAAACAACAACACAAATATTTGTAAATTCTTTTATTTATTACACATTTGATATAGTTTATGTCCCCTGTTCTGGTATCAGGTAGTCATTTTCTTACCCGGATAAGGCCCGTACCCTAACCGATAACGGGTATCCGGGTACTCTTGATAGCACTATCAATAATGGGAGTCATTACTCAGGGTTCATACAGGCCTGGAAAAGTCCTTAAATTTTAAGGTTTGCCCTAAAAAGACCCTAAAAACAAGTCTGACCCTAAAAAGCCCTATATTAAGTGGTTGGGAATTGACTAATATATATAAATAAATAAATTAATAAGTTGCGTTGAAATTAGCAATAAATGTACATGGCCCTCCTGAACACCTAACTTCGTTACTATGGACATGTAAGTAATTGTTTTATTGATTTAATTGCCTTAGCACCAATATTTTTTGCTAAAATTGTCCCTTTGATTAGGCCTTAAATTTGCAAATAAGATCCTGAAAAGACCCTAAAAAGTCCTTAAATTTGGAGTCCAAATGTCTGTACGAACCCTGTTACTAATATATTGTACTCTCTAGCTCACTTGGTCAATGATGGGACTCATTACTAATATACTGTACTCTCTAGCTCACTTGGTCAATGATGGGACTCATTACTAATATACTGTACTCTCTAGCTCACCTGGTCAATGATGGGACTCATTACTAATATACTGTACTCTCTAGCTTACCTGGTCAATGATGGGATTCATTACTAATATACTGTACTCTCTAGCTCACTTGGTCAATGATGGGACTCATTACTAATATACTGTACTCTCTAGCTCACCTGGTCAATGATGGGACTCATTACTAATATACTGTACTCTCTAGCTCACTTGGTCAATGATGGGACTCATTACTAATATACTGTACTCTCTAGCTCACTGGTCAATGATGGGACTCATTACTAATATACTGTACTCTCTAGCTCACCTGGTCAATGATGGGATTCATTACTAATATACTGTACTCTCTAGCTCACCTGGTCAATGATGGGATTCATTACTAATATACTGTACTCTCTAGCTCACCTGGTCAATGATGGGACTCATTACTAATATACTGTACTCTCTAGCTTACCTGGTCAATGATGGGATTCATTACTAATATACTGTACTCTCTAGCTCACCTGGTCAATGATGGGATTCATTACTAATATACTGTACTCTCTAGCTCACCTGGTCAATGATGGGATTCATTACTAATATACTGTACTCTCTAGCTCACCTGGTCAATGATGGGATTCATTACTTATATACTGTACTCTCTAGCTCACCTGGTCAATGATGGGATTCATTACTAATATACTGTACTCTCTAGCTCACCTGGTCAATGATGGGACTCATTACTAATATACTGTACTCTCTAGCTCACTTGGTCAATGATGGGACTCATTACTAATATACTGTACTCTCTAGCTCACCTGGTCAATGATGGGACTCATTACTAATATACTGTACTCTCTAGCTCACCTGGTCAATGATGGGATTCATTACTAATATACTGTACTCTCTAGCTCACCTGGTCAATGATGGGACTCATTACTAATATACTGTACTCTCTAGGTCACCTGGTCAATGATGGGACTCATTACTAATATACTGTACTCTCTAGCTCACCTGGTCAATGATGGGACTCATTACTAATATACTGTACTCTAGGTCACCTGGTCAATGATGGGACTCATTACTAATATACTGTACTCCTAGCTCACTGGTCAATGATGGGATTCATTACTAATATACTGTACTCTCTAGCTCACTGGTCAATGATGGGACTCATTACTAATATACTGTACTCTCTAGCTCACCTGGTCAATGATGGGACTCATTACTAATATACTGTACTCTCTAGCTCACCTGGTCAATGATGGGATTCATTACTAATATACTGTACTCTCTAGCTCACTTGGTCAATGATGGGATTCATTACTTATATACTGTACTCTCTAGCTCACTTGGTCAATGATGGGATTCATTACTAATATACTGTACTCTCTAGCTCACCTGGTCAATGATGGGACTCATTACTAATATACTGTACTCTCTAGCTCACCTGGTCAATGATGGGACTCATTACTAATATACTGTACTCTCTAGCTCACCTGGTCAATGATGGGACTCATTACTAATATACTGTACTCTCTAGCTCACCTGGTCAATGATGGGACTCATTACTAAAATACTGTACTCTCTAGCTCACCTGGATTACTGTGGGCCTCATTACTATTAAAATTAAAATGTAAAGTTATAGACTATATGATGTCCTCTCTAGCTCACCTGGTCAACCATTGGGCTCACTACTACCGGTAGTCAAGGAAATCAATATGCAAGAATCAGTAAGACAAAATTGGCCTCACTTCTTCCCAAAAGTAATTACAGCATATCACTTTTGATAAATATATGGTATACTGTAGCCAAAAAAATGTAATTTACAGTAAGGGTGCACTACTCACTCATATCAAGACATAATCAGCTATAGATAAAGCTTTAGATTTATACTTGAACAATGTGCTTATGAAAATGAGGATTGATTATTTTGCCACTGCTACCTGTATTCTTATTTCTACTCTGGCTCACCTGGCCAAAGCCAGCAGGTTTATGGGAAAGCAAATTACATTTATAGTTATTTACTTAGGAAAATTAAATATTAACTGTTCAATCTCTTAAAAATGTATCCTGATGTAACCAATAAAGTCTTAAACTGAAGTTATGTTGAAGAACACAACTTAATTATTGTTAGTTAAACAAACAAATGTAAAAATTTAAACTAGTTGAATCAAATCTTCAGTCCAGTTGGTATTCAGACCACTGTGTTAGCTCAGTTGGTGGAGTGCTCGCTCCGTAAGTGGGAGCTTGTGGGTTTGAACTCCGACCAGGTCTGATCCAAGACTTAAAAGTGGGTAGTGACTGTTCTTTCGCCAAGCACTTAGCATTACGAAATGGAAGTCACTGTTCTTTCAGATGGGAACTTAAAATAAACCAGGTCCTATGTCACGTGGCACAATAAATTTCTGCACCTTGGCCTATAGCTGGCGACATCTAGATATAAGTGAAATATTCTTGATTGGGACGTAAAACACCATTACTCAACTTAACTCCAGTTGGTGTTCAATTTAGACAGGTTCGACTTCAGTATTTTGTTTTTGTAGGAAAGTTAATGTCATTTATTTTACTGTGTATTTCAGGCATGAAGGAAGGACATGGTACAGTCCACATAGAGGGAGGTTATGGATTGCGGCCACTGCTAAATCACCCACCCCAGAAGAAATTGCTGATGTAGAGCAGTCATATAAATACCTCAAGAAAAGTAAATAATTATGGCAAAATTAATGAAGAAATAAAATATATACAGTCCAACTGCCTTGAAAGCCACCTCTGTATAAGGGCCACATGCTTAAAAAGGCCAGTAAAATTGTATCCCAATGGTTCTTTATTCATATTATTTGAATCTGTATATAAAGGCCACTTTTACTGGTTTCCCTGGGTGGCCTTTATAAACAGGTTTGACTGTCAATTTAATCACTGCCTATGCTAAATAACTTGCACAAAAATTGTTGATGTATAACTGAACAATGTCACAATAAAAAGTACCTTTAGAGGAATACAGTAAAACTTTCAAATTGTTATAATGCCCTTCTACAACTTTTACCACCTTGCTTATTGCTACACTATTTTGAAGTCATTCATTTTGTTTATGTTTTTTCTTTATGAACCTCCCTTGATTATTTGCTAAACTTCTTCCTTCATAATGCCAGAGGCCATAGTGGCCTAATGGATAAGACATTAGTGTTCAAATCCACGGTCTCTAACAGCTGTGAGTTTGAGTCCCTCTCAGACCACATGTGGGAAAGTGAATTTTCCTTGGCATTGGCTTTTACTGGTTCACCTGGTATTAGTATAATGGACTGGGGGAGTGGTACACTTGTCTGCAGCGTATTGACTCAGTGAGCTAGCACCTTAATGCCGCCCTGAGTGTGCACTAGTACAAGGCAGACCATACAACACAATTGCACTTCACATGCATACACAAATTTGTTCATAGATTAATCGATAGAGATTAATAAAGTAGTTCTGGTCGTGAATAGCTGAAAAATTGCTGATGCGACATTAAGCAACATTCAACCAACCAACTTTCATAATGCCAAAATTTGACTAAACAAATGAAGATGATGAATCAAGGTTATACTGTACAGTGGTCTTTAATTGTATGTACAGCAAAATCTTGTTATAATACCACTCATTACCTTTGATATGTCATGTTTTACAACAAGTCCCAGTATCTATTTCTTCTGTTTTCTCTATAAGCCTTCCTCAGTTTATCACTAAATCCCATTTAACACTAATATTTGAACGAACAAACAATGGCAGTACAGTCAAACCTGTCTATAAAGGCCACCCAAGGAAACCAGAAAAAAATGGCCTTTATGGACAAGTGGCTGTTATATACAGGTTCAAATAATATGAATAAAGACCAATTGGGATACCATTCTACTGGCTTTTTAAGCAGGTGACCCTTATATAGAGGTGGCCTTTATAGCAGGTTGAACTGTACTATAATGTTTTTCTGTATCTCATTCACTTTACACAGAAATGGACAAAATTCATATTTACAATAATGTAATGTAGATCATTCATGACACTGCCAGAAAATGTATCATGCTCTGAGAGAAACAGACTTTATTATTAAAGAAATATATTTTTTCTCTGTGGTATAAGAATTTAAGAATAGAAGTAGAATCACTGGAGTGGATTAATGGTGTTTTATGCCTCAGTCAAGATTCTATTGCTGATATTGAGGTGTCAGTTAGTTAAAATCACTGAACTTCATCAAAGTAACAAATTTTCTAACTCTTAGATCTAGTGGAGTGATACTTGTACATAGGTATTGACTATTGAGAGGCCATGATGATCTGTAAGCATTATCTTCAGACCACTTTGCCATGGAAACTACTAAATTTATAGAATAGATTTTAATAATAAATCCTCACAGAAATATTCAACCAAAAGATATCCCATATTACCCTTGACACAACAAACATAGTACCAGTCAAGACACACCTAACCCTCTTCTATTACAAATGTTTACTAATACTGTAAAGGGAGAAATTTTCACTTATTTTGTGCTAAAGAAATTACTGCGAAAATTTTACCCATGCAAAATGTCTACCATACAGGTTAATATATCATAATATATAGAAATTGGTAATGCAAAAATTGCACCCACACAAAATGCCAGATTTCAGAAATTGGGAAATTTTCACCTCCTGAAAATAATCCCCTTTACAGTAATTCACATGTACTGTTACTATTGTTACAGGTCCAAGATTAGAATTTCCCACCCATTATCCTGTTGGCTGTTTGTTAGGTTGTGTAAACATGGTGGATTGTTTAGATCAAGAGGAATACAGAAAACGGGTATGTATTTAAGATGAAAATTGTCTATGTGTCTGAGATTTTGTACTTATTGTTAATTATTTTATGTGAAATACATAGGCACTTCAATTGTCAGTATTAACATCAGTCTTGGTGTTGTTTTCAGACTTGGCTTCCAGTGTTGGTCCATAAATACAGAAGAATTTAGGTCTCATGCTCTGATGTCAGTATTGACATCAGTCTTAGTGTTGTTTTCAGACTTGGCTTCCAGTGTTGGTTCATAAGTAAAGAAAAATGTAGGTCCCATGCTCTGATGTCAGTATTGACATCAGTCTTAGTGTCGTTTTCAGACTTGGCTTCCAGTGTTGGTTCATAAGTAAAGAAAAATGTAAGTCCCATGCTCTGATGTCAGTATTGACATCTGTCTTAGTGTTGTTTTCAGACTTGGCTTCCAGTGTTGGTTCATAAGTACAGGAGAATTAAGGTCACATGCTCTAAAGTCAGTGTTGACATCAGTCTTAGTGTTGTTTTCAGACTTGGCTTCCAGTGTTGGTTCATAAGTACAGGAGAATTAAGGTCACATGCTCTAAAGTCAGTGTTGACATCAGTCTTAGTGTCGTTTTCAGACTTGGCTTCCAGTGTTGGTTCATAAGTACAGGAGAATTAAGGTCACATGCTCTGGTGTCAATATTGACATCAGTCTTAGTGTTGTTTTCAGACTTGGCTTCCAGTGTTGGTTCATAAGTACAGGAGAATTAAGGTCACATGCTCTAAAGTCAGTGTTGACATCAGTCTTAGTGTCGTTTTCAGACTTGGCTTCCAGTGTTGGTTCATAAGTACAGGAGAATTTAGGTCCCATGCTCTGGTGTCAATATTGACATCAGTTAGTGTTGTTTTCAGACTTGGCTTCCAGTGTTGGTTCATAAGTACAGGAGAATTAAGGTCACATGCTCTGGTGTCAATATTGACATCAGTCTTAGTGTTGTTTTCAGACTTGGCTTCCAGTGTTGGTTCATAAGTACAGAGGAATTTAGGTCCCATGCTCTGATGTCAGTGTTGACATCAGTCTTTGCATTCAGTGCATGTCTATATGAAGTACAGAGGTCTGATGTTAGATTTGGCATAAAAACTAGCGTCTGCTGCATAATTTCCACATCTATCATGAGACCTGGCTCGAGTGAATGCCAACATGAGGTATGTTGTGTACCACATTTAGGTTGGAAATAACCTACTTGTTGATGTGTGTGGGCAGTGTATTTGTCTCTCAAGTGACTGCTCTAGTTTATATTTAGCTTCAATAGTGTCTTTCTTCACATTTAATTCTTAGGTATTATTATTTCATATAAAAGAGTTGTGTTGAGTGAAGTAATGGTGTTTAACGTCTCAGTCAAGAATATTTCATGTTTCATGTCATGCCTACTGTGACATGAGACCTTGTTTATTTAAACTCCCATCTGAAAGAACTGTGACTTTTGTTTTGTAATGCCGAGTGCTTGGCAAAAGAAAAGTCGCTATGCACTTTCAAGTCTTAGGCCAGACCCATTTGGGGTTCAAACCCACGACCTCCCACTTACAGAGTGAGCACTCTACCAACTGAGCTACCGCTGTGGTCTACATAAGATGTACAGGTATGCTACATTGTCTCCTCTATGTAATGTTATTATATTGATTATTTTGTAGTTCCCAGATGGAGAATCAGCGTCTCCATATGTGTTCATTTGTGAATACCCTCAAGAATTAATAGTCAAATTTCCCATGAAAGGAAAACATAAAATTTGTAAGTATTGGTTGTACATATTTAGTTGAAAGTTGTCTTTTTCTTCTTCTTTTCTTTCAAAGTTTGACCAATAATTTCTGGTTTTAAGGATTGGAAGATTATGATCCGATCTTCAGTATCATGTTCTCAAGAGAAGGATATTTATTCACCTGTACAAAATACAATTATAGAACTGATTTTAATACCAGGGGTCTTGGTGGCCGAATTGTCTTAAGTGTGGACTAACGGATCACAGTGATTCTCACACCTATATGTAGGTTTAAATCCCATTTGGTACAGATTCTAGTGTGAGAAAGTTTGTCATTTGCTTGCAGAAGGTTGATGGTTTTCTTCGGAAACTCTGGTTTCCTGCAACTTTCTTGAACTGACAGCCTGGATATGAGTTAGTGTCAGTACTGGTGTTTAAGTATTTGATGGACAACATGTACAAACAAAGTTACAATGTTCTTCAGTCAGATTTGTAACTGTAAGATAAAACGAGTCAGTTGTGTATGAATTACATAGAGATCTTGAATTTACCTTATTGTCAGCATTAGATCTATGATTTGGCTGTACAGTATTGATAGAAATATATTTTTTTTGAAAATTGATGGTCAGAGTCCAATTAGACACATCTGGGTATTTCCAATATGGCAGCACCCGGTATTAGAATTTATTGTATTCCTTGTTAATACCTTTTTTAATATTGTACATGTTTATACAATAATCTGCAAGTTCTATTTGTTTTATTTTTGCAGATAAATTAGATTCACATATTCATCAAGGAGCTAAAAAGGGACTTAGATAGCAAAAACAACATATCAGTGTGTGTGTGTGTGTGTGTGTGTGTGTGTGAAGAAAAAGGAAGAGTTATGTATTATGTCCCTTGACATATTGGGGGTGTGTGTTTCCAACATTGTGATAATTTATTGACAGTAAGTTTTTAAGCTGTTTGTAATGTATTGGGTGTGACAGTTACTACAAGGACTGTTAGATTTGTGAGAAATTATTGTTTCTACTGTTTTTGGAAAAATGTTTTGCAAAAAGTCTTAGAATTTTTCATGGACAACATTCACTATATGTAAGGGAATGTGTATATTCTTGGGAAGTAATCGTTTAGGGTATCATGTGGGGCTTAAATGACATTAATGGTATGTAATTCACAATTAAATGTATTGTAATGAGGTGGTATATTGTATCATCAGAATTACAAAGTTGTACTTGGTTCTTTTTCGACATGTTCCACCGCTTAATGTTCGAAATTTTCATTATATAAGGGAAACTTGTAAAATATAAAAGTTACGTTTTATTGAAGTAATTTATATAATTTCAACCTCATACCTTACTTAGCTTGTACAGCTCACATGTACAAAGAGCTAAGGAACTTTTCTCCCATATCAGACTAATAGAATCTACCCCCGTTTGTAGTGAAGACATAGAAATCTCAACCTGAGGGAAGAGATTCCTTCAAAGTAGGGCTTAATTCTTTTTCTCCCATATTAAATAAATTTACAGCTTTTATGGTAAAAATATGCTAAAAAATGCAAAAAGTACAACATTTGCATTTTGCAACCAATGACGTCACAATATAAATTGTTGATATCATAATCAAAATCATATTGTGACATTATAAGGCATGTATCTTGTCTTACCCTAGTGTAAGACAGAAAAACCCTGTTAAATCTTTGGTATTTCTTGTCGGATATAGGATAAAGAAAACCTACACACACTCTGACGTCAAAGTGTCACATCAATTGTGATGTCAAAAAATCAGATTGTGGTTCAAAATGCAAACAATGTACTTTGTGTAGTTTTGGCAATTTTACCAAAAAAACAAAAACAAATTTATTGGATATGAGAGAAAAATATCCACCCTACTTTTGAAGTTGAGACTAATAGAATCTATCATGAGTATCCATGTAGGATAGGGAAATCTCACCCGAGGGGTTGAATATTTCAGTCAGAGATGAGGCTTGCCGAGTCTCTGACAGAAACATTCAACCCCGAGGGTGAGATTTCCCTATCCTACATGGATAAACTCATGATTGATTCCTTTTCTTCCATTTTGATGACAATTTTTGGATTGACGTATCAGTCACATCGACATCGACACCATATTTGTAAATATAGCTTTATTATTTAACGTTGTACATAAAAATAAATATGACCATCGGACAGAATGTACCTGATTTTGGTTTATACAAAATGTATAAACTAGAAAACAAAGCCATTTATTCTAATCTCCCAAAATGAACATTTGAAACGCAGTGAAAATATCTAAATTTTGGAGACTCGGGTGTCATTTTCCCGCAAGACGACGTCATGTCTCCATGATATGACGTCATTCAATTGTCCTTTGATTGTGACGTCACTGAAAGCCGCACGAGGAGGTGAAGATAGGCACGTGGAGGTGAAGATAGAAATTTCTACCATCGTTTATTCAAGGGGAAATCTCTATCTCCAACATAGGAAGATGGAAGAAATAGAAATCTCAATCTTCAGGGTGAGATTTTTTCCAGCAAGTTTCTAGCTTGTTTTTGAAAATAAAGATTCTACACCCTTTCCGGAAGTATACCTGAGTTTTTGGGCGGGATTGTTTATGGGGACTATACAAAAGAAAAACCTTCCATACATATACATGTTTATGAAATGTTGCTCATTTAATTTTCCACACTTTTATATTTTTACAAAGAATATTTTCATGTTATGCATTATCAATAATTTCTTATTATGGGTTCTGAGATAAAATTTGGAAGTCTGAATTGCAGGGGACTTTTTTCCGATAATTTAAAAAGAAGGGATATATTTAATAGATGTAGAAAAAACTACGATATTTCCTTTTTAATAGATACGCATAGTACAAAAGAGGTCGAAAGTTTCTGGAGAGCAGAATGGGGTTATGAAGCAAAATTTTGCTCTTATGCCAGTAACAGTCGTGGTGTTGCGATATTATTTAAAAATTCGTTTCAGTGCGAGATTTTAAATGAAATAAAAGACCCGATGGGAAATTTTTTAATACTAGACATTAAAACACAGAATAAAAGAATAACAATTGCTGCAGTTTATGGACCAAACACTGACCAGCCAAATTTTTTTCAGAACCTCAAAAATAATATTAATATTTTCGAAAATTCTTCTATTATAATAGGTGGGGACTTTAATGTTCCACTCGATTATGAACTCGACACAAAGAATTATGTTCATAAAAATAACCCTAAATCACATGAAAAATTACTTGAAATTATTGCTGAACTAGACTTAAAAGATATATGGAGAGATTCGAACCCAGATTTTTTTAAATACACATGGCGGGGACCAAGAGAAAAAAATCAAAAATTCAGTAGGATAGATTATTTTTTAGTATCTTCAGATTTACAACCCTTTATTTATGATTCTGACATTGATATATGTTATAGATCAGATCACTCCCCAGTAAGGATAAGTTTTAAATTTTTAGAACATGAAAAAGGAAGGGGCACTTGGAAGTTTAACAACGGTCTTCTTTATGACAAAACTTACATTGACTTGGCTAAAGAATGTATACGTAATACTATAGATCAATATGCGACTGATGAATCCGGTGAAAATTTTTCAATAAATGACCAACTTCTATGGGAAACAATAAAATTAATGTTAAGGGGTAAAACAATCTCCTATAGTTCTCACAAAAAGAAACGTTCTATGGAAAAAGAAAAACAATTGGAAAATAAATTAAAACAATATTATGAAAATGAAATTGACGCTTCGGCTACTGATATTGAAAAAGTCCAAGATGATCTTAAAGAGCTTCGAGATGAAAGAATTAGGGGTTTAGTTCTGAGAGCAAAAGCAAGATGGTTGGTTGAGGGGGATAAAAGTAGCAAATTTTTTTGTAATTTAGAGAAAAGAAATTTTACAGAAAAAATCATGTCAAAACTAATCATAGAGGACAATATAGAAATAACTGATCAACAGAAAATAATGGCATCTCAAAAATCGTTTTACCAATCCCTGTATTCCTCACGTAATTTACAAACTCTTGACAAAGAAGACTTATTTTTCAATAGTGATAATCCCTTTATTAATAAACTCAGTGACGTTGACTCAGAATCTTTAGAAGGAAAAATAACTGAATCTGAATGTTCATGTGCATTAAATAATATGAAAAACGGTAAATCACCAGGTCTCGACGGTTTTACAATAGAGTTTTATAAATTTTTTTGGAAAGACATTAAGGATTTTGTTGTTAAATCAATTAATTATGGGTATAAAAATGGATCTTTTTCGGTGTCACAACGACAAGGTGTTATCACGTGCATACCAAAAGAGGGTAAATCAAAATTTTATTTGAAAAACTGGAGACCAATATCTTTATTGAACGTAGATTACAAAATTGCTTCCGCGGCTATTGCTGAACGAATTAAACAAAAACTAAATATTATTATCAGTGAAACACAGACTGGCTTTTTAAAGGGAAGGTATATTGGGGAATCAACAAGACTTATTTTAGATATCATAGATAGAACAGAGGCTGGAAAAATACCAGGAGTTCTTTTACTGTTGGATTTTGAAAAGGCATTTGACTCAATAGAATGGTCATTTATTGAAAAATCTCTAAGGTTTTTTGGCTTCGGTGAGTCCATAATTAAATGGTTTAACACCTTTTATTCTGGAATCACAAGTTGTATTCAATATAATGGACATTGTTCCGACTTTTTTCCAATAGAACGAGGGGTTCGACAAGGGGATCCTTTATCTCCTTACCTCTTTATTATTGCTGCTGAATTACTCAGTGCCGCAATTAAGCAAGACCCAAATATTAATGGTATCTCAATTAACGACTCGGAATATTTAATATCGCAATATGCCGACGACACCTGCCTCCTGCTTAACCCAGACGAAACTTCATTAAACTCTACTATTAAATTACTAGACCACTTTGCAGACTGTTCTGGCTTAAGAGCAAATTTTGATAAAACGGAGGCAATATGGATTGGTGTAAGGAGGGGTTGTGGTGAAGAATTGGAAACAGTAAAACCATTAAGATGGAATCACGAAGGAGTATTTAAACTATTAGGTATAAAATTTAACTTGAACAAAACCCCTATTTACATTGATAACTATATTGAAAAATTAACTTGTTTCAAAAAATTACTTTTATCTTGGTCGTATCGAAATTTAACAACGATTGGTAAAACTACAGTTATTAAGTCACTTGCCCTTCCAATACTTATCCAAGTACTAACAGCTCTTCCGGATCCTCCACCTAGTATAACGAATGAGATTCAAAAAACTATTTTTAACTTTATATGGAATGGAAACACAGATAAAGTCAAAAGAAACATCATGTATTGTGATCAAGCTGATGGAGGACTACGTGTCCCCCATATCGAATCTTTTTATAGATCTCTGAAAATGACGTGGATTAAAAAACTTATAGATCCTTTCAATAAGTCACCATGGAAATTATTATTATCAGATATAACTGAACAATTCGGAGGTTATGAAATACTCTTCTTAGATGAATCCGGTATAAAAAGTTTCTCTAATAAGCTCCCCGCGTTTTGGATGGATGTTCTCGAAAACTGGGCTAGACTTCAAACCAATGCCACCACAACCCCTGCAGATATTCTGTCGCAACCTCTTTGGTACAACCAACTTATCACCATTGATAATAAAATGATCTTTAATAAAGAGATGTTACACAAGGGCATATTTTTTATCAATGATATTGTAAATGTGCAAGGAGAGATTTTGAACTGCAAGGAATGCATGGATATTTATCAAGTTCGTCTAAAAGACTTTGATTATATATGTTTAGTCCACGCTATACCAAAAGAATGGAAGCAAAAAATAAGAGGCGTTAAAAAGATAACAGAAATAAAAAATGATTATATACAAATTCTTAAAAAATATGAAAAAGTTACCAAACCCTTTTACAATATGTATCTAAAGAAAGTAATAGAATATCCTACTCGTGTAAAAGAATCATATCACAATAAACTAAATTGCTATTTTGAAGTTAATATTTGGAAAGAAATATATAGATCGCCTTTTAGGATAACTGACGATTCTAAATTGCAATCCTTGCAGTTCAAAATTAACCATAACATTATATTTACCAATGCCAGGCTTTACAAATGTAAATTAATTGACACAGAGTTATGTACATTCTGTTTTGAGACTAAGGAAACAATTATACATATGTTTTGTGAGTGTATACATACTAAATCTATCTGGTATCGCCTTCTGCAGGATCTCAGAGATAAATGCAACATTGAAATCAAGAAGAAAACCGAAAATTTCTTATTTGGTATTTATGATGATCCTCGACACTATAGCATTAATTTATGTTTTCTGATTATAAAATCTTACATCTATCTCTGTAGAGCCAGAAAGACGATACCAAACTACCTAGGTGCTTTACTTTATTTAAAAAATCATATGACAATAGAAATATTCTCCTCTTTTATGTATCCCTCTAAAAAGGCAAATTTAATTAGATCAAAATGGAAAGTAATTGAAAAACTCTTTGTGGAAATGTAATAATGATGTAATATTTTGTATCTGTATGTTATATGTTTTTTTGTTAATAGTATGGAAGGACAATAAAAATATTTTTCCAAAAAAAAAAAAAGATTCTACACCCTTGAGTTGAGATTTCTACATCTCCACTACAACGAAGATGTAGATTCTATAAATTGGATATCACCATGACGAGTAGCAGCATTCATATTGAATGTTGTTGTTCAATATTTTGGTTAAAGATTGGTTTTTTTTGAGAACTTGATATGCAAGTTGGATGATATTCTTTAGTCATTTATCTTGTTCCTGCTATTGACAGTATTGCATACAGAAATGTTCATTTTGTACATGTATCTATGCTGCCTACTGGTATCTGTACATGTATCTATGCTGCCTACTGGTATCTGTACATGTATCTATGCTGCCTACTGGTATCTGTACATGTATCTATGCTGCCTACTGGTATCTGTACATGTATCTATGCTGCCTACTGGTATTTGTACATGTATCTATGCTGCCTACTGGTATTTGTACATGTATCTATGCTGCCTACTGGTATCTGTACATGTATCTATGCTGCCTACTGGTATCTGTACATGTATCTATGCTGCCTACTGGTATCTGTACATGTATCTATGCTGCCTACTGGTATCTGTACATGTATCTATGCTGCCTACTGGTATTTGTACATGTATCTATGCTGCCTACTGGTATCTGTACATGTATCTATGCTGCCTACTGGTATCTGTACATGTATCTATGCTGCCTACTGGTATTTGTACATGTATCTATGCTGCCTACTGGTATTTGTACATGTATCTATGCTGCCTACTGGTATTTGTACATGTATCTATGCTGCCTACTGGTATCTGTACATGTATCTATGCTGCCTACTGGTATCTGTACATGTATCTATGCTGCCTACTGGTATTTGTACATGTATCTATGCTGCCTACTGGTATTTGTACATGTATCTATGCTGCCTACTGGTATCTGTACATGTATCTATGCTGCCTACTGGTATTTGTACATGTATCTATGCTGCCTACTGGTATCTGTACATGTATCTATGCTGCCTACTGGTATCTGTACATGTATCTATGCTGCCTACTGGTATTTGTACATTTACGTGTATCTATGCTGCCTACTGGTATCTGTACATGTATCTATGCTGCCTACTGGTATTTGTACATTTACGTGTATCTATGCTGCCTACTGGTATCTGTACATGTATCTATGCTGCCTACTGGTATTTATATTTCTGCTTCAGTTAAAAATTCTGTGATCATGATCACTGTTATGTCTTGGCTAACTTCATCATTGTATATACATTATTAAATAAATATGGCATTTATGTGATCTTAATTAAACTGATTAACAAAGTAATTGATCTATTGATCTTAGTTTATTTTTGTAATTATATTTTCTTAGCTTGGTTTTGTTACAGGAGTGGTTTTAGCTTAGCTGTGGTACTGTGTAAGTGTTAGTCAGACTAAAGCTTGAGGATCACAATTACTCTCTGCCTAAGTTTGATAGATTCTAGTGTAAACAAGTTTGTCTGCAGTGCACACTTGCCAAAGATTTGTGGCTTTCTTAAAACACTCTTGTTTCCCCTACCATTCTAAAACTGACCACATGCAAACATTGTATTAAGACATTATGACATTATTGTGATTTTAATTAAACTGATTTAAAAAATTATTCTTCAAATTGAATTTTCTGAGATTGGTTTGATTACAAAATGTCCATGTCCGGGTAGTATTATTAGCTTAGCTGTAGTATGAATATTTGTCAGGCTGTTGGACTTTTTATGCCCCACGCAAACTAGTATAGGAATCACCATGTCTGTCTGTCCATCTGTTTGACTGTATGTCCATGTAAGATCATGTCTGGGCCATATCTTATAATTGCTTTTGGTGACTGTCATAAAACTTGACATGAATAATCTTCATGGTCCAAAGGTGTGTCATGACCTTGAACCAAGGTCATATTGGATAAGTCAAGTTCGCTGGAAAACATTTAGTGTTGGTGGCAGGGGATATTTGGCTCTCAAGAAACAATTCTAGTTTGTCTTGACACTTTGGAATCTATGCTGATGAGTAATCAAGTTACCCATGGTAAAGGTCACTGTGACATGTAGTGAACCAGTGTACCTGGTAGGTTATAAAACTATTTCTACCCAAAATAAATTTGACTTTGGTCCTTGGTGGCCAAGTGGTCTAACAATCTGGCATAATAATAACATTGACTCTGCCTAGGTTGAAATATTACTCTTGACATACCTTAATGCAAGTTTTGTCTGTTCACTTGCTAAAGATTTGTGGTTTTAGCATAGCACTTTATTCCTTTACCATTCTAGAACTGACCACATTAATATAAGTTAAATAACTTTGACTAGGCTATAAACATTGTTTCACAGAACACTTATCTGCATTAGTACCGTAATCTGTTTGATTGTGTCATTAAAATATTACAAGTGATTGATCAAATAATGTTTGTACCAATTATCCTGATTACACAAAGTTGAGTTGAGTAATGGTGTTTAACATACCAGTCAAGAATATTTCACTTATATCGAGACATTGCCAGCTATAGGCAAAGGTGCAGAAATTTTGCCTGTTTGTAAAGCTGATGGTATTATACAGTAGGGTAGTTTATCATGACCATGATGACCTGGGACCTTCTTTATTTCAAGTTCCCATCCGAAAAAAACCATGACTTCCATTTCATAATGCCACCACCCACTTTCAAGTCTTGGGTCAGACCCGATTCTGGTCCTTATTATACAGGAGCATTTATTTTTTATAAATCATCATCACTAACTGCAGGTTTCAAAATGAAGATATGATTAACCGATGCAAAATATAGAATGAATTCTTCACCATGCCAACATCTACTTCCACAGGTTATATCAGTATGATACAGACCATGAACAAAAAAGGGTAGGACTTCCTATTGTACCCCCAGTCATTAAATACTAGGTAAAATTAATGAAAAACAAACAAAATGGCTTGATTCTGTCAATTTAGGCTAATCGGTAAAAATTAAAAATTTTAGTGGAGGATACAAATGTTAGTCCTTCCAGGGAAAGTCCTTAACTTTCTTGTCCTGGTTATTCATATCCCACATCTTCTAGGCCTAATGTGTACCAAAGGTCATTCAGTCCTCAAGAGTCTGTTTTATTTGATCCTCCCAAAAATGTTTTATTTAATATAATGATGGCATACTGGTACCTTATTGTCCCATCTGCTTGTACATTTCACTTGATCGTACACAATGTGGTAGCGTACTACTTTTAGACTTCTATCTTACAATTTTGCTCATCTTGTACTGCTACTAGAAATCTCTAGTTGTACATAATTATGATGTACTGTGTATATATAATTTCATTGTGACAGATTAGATAAACATCTGACATTAAAGTTAAACGATAAGATTTTGGGATCGCATAATTTGTTGGTTCCAATTCATCAAACATATTCTTAAAAGATTAATTGAATGGGATTTAACATCCCAGTCAAGAATATTTTACTTATATCGAGATGTTACCAGCTATATGTGGCAGAAATTTAATCTTTGCCATGTTCTCAACGCAGTGTGAAGGGAGGTTGCTTTAACATGCCACATCTGCAATGACACAAGAAGTCAGTTTTTAAGTTCTCTTCTGAAGGATCCTGTGACTTATTTCTAAATGCAAAGTGCTTGGAGAAAGAACAGTTACTACTTATTTTCAAGTTTTGGTCAGCCATGGCCTGGGTTTAAACTCATGACCTCCCACATATATAGCAAGCACTCTACCAATTGACAGATCGTCAAACATGCCCACAATGTTCAGACAAAGGCCTGGCATGCTTGAATTACACACAAAGAATGAAAGCTTAGTTGCTGTGACGCTGCTTGGGTACCGTAATGTTGGCCAGTGTCAGAACATTATTGGCATGGTCTGCGATATGTCAATTGATCGAGCTACTGCAATGGTATCTTAAAAGAAATAAAAACAAACTTTTTTTGAACAATATGTGATTTATTACTGGATAATTGTTACATGGATGATGGTGATATACACAATATGTGTATAATTAACACTGATATACAAAAATATATTACTCTGTATAATTTTCTCTTGTTATCACAGAGATCAACAAATATTCCTTCCATATTGACAAGACCAGTCACATGACCACAAAATCAAAGTCACATGATGAAGAAATCATGCAAATCTACCAGAAACCATACAAATCACATGTTACTGTTAGACCACAAAATCATACATGTATGTACAAGTTACAAATCTATGAAATTATACAGGTCACATGACAATAAAATTATGTCACATGACCACAAAACCATGTGTCACAAGTGACCACAAAATCATATTACATTATGAATGGAATAACCATAAAATCGCATGAATGTTATATGTATACAAGGGTTAAAATAAAAAAGTCACATGACCACAAAATAGTAAATTGGTATTGGTAAATTTAAACATCAAAAACTGTATTACCAATAAACATCTTTTGTCGTTACACCATTTATGTCTTTTATCAAAAAGAAAGATGCATAAATTTCTTCTCAGTGCATGAGTTAATTAAAAACCCACTTAATATCCCATATCAGTTGTGTAGATGACAATTTCTCATTCAAATTGTTTTATTAAGGAACATGCAATGCAAGTTTTTCTTAACCAGAAGAAACTGATTATAGTTCCCCACAAGCATTAAGGGCTATCTCATGGTACAAGATTGATGAAGTACCCAGTGTACTAGATCAATGAACTATCGGGGTACACTACCACTGAACTCTCTGTGGGTACATTACTGATGCACTCCTGGGGTAGAAGACTGATGCATCCTCAGGGGTAGAAGACTGATGCATCCTCGGGGTAGAAGAATGATGCATCCTCGGGGTAGAAGAATGATGCACTCTTAGTGTAAAAGACCGATGAATTATATTGGGTACAACAGTAAAATCATTAACATAGAAAATCTTAATAGACTCAAACACTTGAACATAATTACTACATAAATACTAAAATTCCTAGTCAATGTATTCTCACTGATAGAATTCCACTTCAAATTCCCATAGAAATGATCTTATTCCAAGATGTATTGGTCAGATGATTTTTTTGTTTTTTGTTTTTCCTGACATAATGTGAATTACTGATTACAATAACTGAAATACTCATCACAAATGTAGCACCATTTATCAGTGATCTACATATATATAGACAGGTACACAGGGAAAAATTCAACTTGTTATCCTAATGTTTAAAATACAAACTTAACAATGCAAGAAAGCTATAGGTGGGTTGGAAGCAGTGGTTCTCTCGCTGGCTCTCAAAATTGAGGGTTGAGGGTTCAAACCTCACTAAAACATTATTTTTTCTGAATTGAAAAAATCAGGTGACTAGGTTCAAATAATTAACAATATTAAAGAGTTATTATATTTAAGTTTATTGGATTTTTAAATTTTAAATTTTTTAAATGAAATTCATTGTCTCAAACACAGTGACTCCAACAACAATGAGGTCATCATACATTTTACATCTAATACAAAATATGATTTTATCCATATGGTGAATTTTTCCTGTGTACTGTTTTAAAATCAATACATATACATATATGAACATAAAGACACAAAATATGGGACATGAAAATATAAGTATCAATATCAATATTTATATTTCATTTTTTTTTTTTTTTTTGGAAATTAAATATCAAATACAGACATTTTTATTTTTTTTTGTTCTATAAATATTCATTTGATCTACCATACTTAAGAGGTAAAAACCAACAATGTTACAAAATGAAAGTAGCCATGTGAAAACTTTGTATTTAAATACTACCTTTTAACTTGATGTCATGTTTCTTCCAATACATGTACATATAATAAATAAAGTAATTCCAAAAAATTCTCACATTTAGGAGGATGAAATATCAGAAAAAATTCTCAATTTACAAGATGTAATGAATATTAGAAAAATTCTCCAATTTACAAGAGGATGGAATATCAGAAAAATTTCTCATTTACAACTTGGATGAGGACATTTTATTTTATTTTGAGAACAAGCTGGTAAACATCCATGAACAAAGAAATGCTTTTAAAATACATGTTTTTGGGCATCCATAACAAAATTACAAGCACACCTTAGTTGTATTATTTCCAAGATTAATTAAAGTTGTAATATGTAATGTAAATATACAGTTTAACCTGTCTATAAAGACCACCAAGGGGATTAGTAAAAGTACAGTCAAACCTGTCTATAAAGACCACCCAAGGGATTAGTAAAAGTCCACACTGGACATTTGAGCAAAGCATAGGACAAAAGAGCGAAATAAACATGTTTGAGCGACGAAGTAATGGACATTTGAGCAACAGAATTTTAATTATTTTGAGAGAAATTCCAAATAAATATTAGATATTTGAGCCACATTTTTTCTTGTCACCTGCTTATCATTAGGGATGTGGATGTAGGATAAATTCTTTGAAAAGCACCAATTAAAATGGTTAAAATCATTTACAGGATAAAGCTTAAAGTAAATAATATATATCTTTTCTAGCCCGATATTTAAACTCCAGGGTACATGTAATCTGTTGTGATCGACTTCACTATTTGCATATTCTGATAAAATGTTCGAAAATATCCAGCTTTTTCTCTCTCTACTCTTCATAATGGAGCAGAAAGTAAAATTTAAAACTGTCCCTCAAATGTCCATCGTAAAATAAAGGTAATGTTTAAAATCTGTGGCTCATATGTTCACTAAAACGCTCAAATGTCCTGGGCTTTATGGAAAGGTGACCCTTAAATAGAGGTTCAAATAACAAGAAATTTTTGGTGACCCTTCAAAGATGTCCCTTATATAGAGGTGGCTTTTAAGGCAGGTTGGACTGTAAAGGGTTTTACATGTATGTTTCCATTTGTCATCAAAAACACTTATACAAAAATCAATCGGCATTTATCTCTACATCATTGTATGTATAATGTTAATTCATAATTATATATTAATTAAAACTTTGATCTTAACTCTTGTATTAATAATGCTGATAGACTGAAATTGAAAATAAAACAATATATATATATATATGTATATATAAAGGACTGTATGTATGATAAAAAATCAGAAAAAAAATCAACATAATTTTAATTATCCCCAATGAGACATTGAAAGATACAGTTTGGCTGAGAATAAAGCTCCTTTTTGCATGAAAAACAAATTTTGTAAAATCATAAAATAAAACTAACCAAAAATTTGAACATATCACAGATATATTCCTCAGAATATGTTCTTACTGTTGAAATCTGTGCTGAAATCTGTCAACAGACATGTGCTTTTGACAGAACTACTCATCAAAATCCTTACTCAAAAAAATATATTTACATTTTTTGAGTATCAAAGATGATACCAAGTCATTTTTAAAATGTGGCTTAAAAATGGACCATCAGGTTTTAAAGTGAGACTGACAAAATCAACAACAGACAGAGACATACTATATATTAATTCTACACAGTAAACATCACCTTTATTATACCTACTGTATACTACAGGTGAAAATACATGTTTTCTATAAGTTTTTCATATATTGTTAAACCTTCATGTTTTCCATTTGGTTTATAGTATATTTGTTTTTGATGTGTTTTCCATATGGTATAAATGTTTATACATTTATATATGGTAATCATGTTTCCCATACTGTATAATGCTTATATTTTGCTCTGGTTTTATTTTCACTATATTCGCGGTCAAGTGTATTCACAAGAAAATAAAACCACTGCAGAAATACATGGGTATTACCAGCCCATTTATCTTGCTAGATTTATTTTCCTTGAATCAGATAAGACCAAGAAAATATGATATTGCAAATACACTAGTTATCGTCAAACCGCAAAAATTTGACACCGTTTATGATAAAAAATAAAGCAATATACAGTACTAGTATGTTAACATTTTTTTTTTGTCCATATACCATAGTGCTCATGTTTTCCCTATGGCTTCCATATGTTAACATTCATATATTCCACATGGTTTGAAAGTTTCCATATGATAATGTTCATAATTCCCATATTTTGACATTCATCTTTACATAAGGGTTCATACTATTTTCACCACAATTATTTGCATTGCCATATGAAAAACACACTTATAGATTTTAACCTGTGCAGAGTGGAAAACAATGATCTTGCATTATTAGTCAATTAAAAATACATTTTTTTAAAAAAAGATCACATTAAAATAAACACACATGTATGTTAAACGATATATATAATTTAAAAATACTTTCTGACTAGTTATCTTAGTTTGCCGAGTCTTAACACCCTATAAAACAATGGTATAACCCAAACATCAACAACTAAATGGATTGAACCAAAATTCTAACAGGTGAAAGGATTACTCATAATTTGTATATAACCAGAAACATTGAAGGTAAATTGATACAAACTTAATGTATTTATAAACAATAATTGTATTCCTATGACTAATGATCAGAGATAATCAATTTTGGGTCAGATCTAGAACTGTTGAGCATGTACCGGCAAGTAGGGTCTGTAAGTCATGTGACCTGAGCATACCGGCAAGTAGGGTCTGTAAGTCATGTGACCTGAGCATACCGGCAAGTAGGGTCTGTAAGTCATGTGACCCGAGCCTGAATTTGTGATTTCCAGGTATAAGAACAATCAACAAATTCTTCTTCCTCTTACTTTTCTCAGTCTGTTTCAATCACTTTTGGTTGTAAGCGTCCTCCGTAGCGTCCACAGGTGGCCTACTCTTTTCCAAACTCTACAGAGGTGTCTTTTTCATGCACCGAGACACGGGACCTCGGTTTTGAGTCTCATCCTAAAGACTATTCCAGCAATGAGTTTTTTACAGCTCCAGTATGGGCAGGTGATGAAAATCATCGCAGAAAGTTTCCAAGTCTCAATTGAGGTTCAAACCCAAAACCCTTGACTCAGAAAACCAGTGACAGTACCACTCGACCATGTCCAACCATTAACTACACAAGTATAAATCTAAATCATTAAATCACTACAGTTGTGATAATGGAAGCAATAATCATCTTTCTTAATAAACTGTGACCTTAGTTATCAATACTTCTCTGATGTCTTATTGTGAAGATATGGTGTTCGTCATCACACCACGTTTTACCACCTAAAGGTTTGTCAAGAACAATAATTTCTATTAAATACTGTATCACATCAGTTAAAGTTTTCCCCATAAAAATGACATTAATTTGGGAAAATTTAAAATGACTTTTTACAAAATTATCCACACAAGTGTTAAGGGTATTCAACATGTGGTACACTATTGAACCTTATTGTGGAGAACATGTTATGGTAAGAGTTCCTTTTGCACCCCACTTATAAAAATTCTAAACATTACTCTCTACAGAAATGTTCAATATTATTTTAGTCAGTTTAGTCAAAAGTGGAGGGTACCGATAGAAGTCTTTACCACTATCATACCTGTGTACTTACATCATATTGGCATACCAAAGATGATGTTGTAGAAATGGCACACAAAAATTCTGCCCTGCAATGTTTCTGGTTATATATACACATACACAAATACACACATGAATATGTACAAAAGCACACATACACAAATACACACATGAATATGTACAAAAAGGACACATACACAAATACACACATGACTATGTCCAACGACATATACACAAATACACACACAAATGTGTACAATAAGGACAAATACACAAATACACACATGAGTGTGTACAATAAGGACATATACACAAATACACACATGAATGTGTACAATAAGGACACATACACAAGTACACACATGAATGTGTACAATAAGGACACATACACAAATACACACATGAATGTGTACAATAAGGACACATACACAAATACACACATGAATGTGTACAATAAGGACACATACACAAATACACACATGAATGTGTACAATAAGGACACATACACAAATACACAAATGAATGTGTAAGGACACATACACAAATACACAAATGAATGTGTACAATAAGGACACATACACAAACACACACATGAATGTGTACAATAAGGACACATACACAAATACACACATGAATGTGTACAATAAGGACACATACACAAGTACACACATGAATGTGTACAATAAGGACACATACACAAATACACACATGAATGTGTACAATAAGGACACACACACAAATACACACATGACTATGTACAATAAGGACACATACACATTTTCTATGTACGAAAATAATCATGAAAAAAATATATAACAATTAAAATGTTATAACAATATTAACATGTAAATGATGGGGTAGAATGGTTTACTTTTTTTGGAAAATGTAATTTTATTTTCCACACAAAAGTAAAGCATATTAAAATAAACATGAAACTGGAAAAAATCTACTCCTCAAGACCAGACTGAAATAACTTCATAAAGGCACAAAAATGAGCAACAGAAAAAACCTCTATATAAAGGACATCTGTCTATCAAAACTAACTCATCTTTATAAACCCCGTAGTTTGGACCTTGGGGTATCATTACGAGACATGTGTAAATTTTCAATTTTTACTTCAATCCTATAAGTAACTTCTAAAATTTCTTGTGTAAAATAATTTTTTCCAATATTTGACATAAAATTGATTGGGTGGAATTGAATCTTTAACCGACATTTTGTCACAATTAGATAACAGTACTATGTGCTTTCCTGAACTACCCATACTAAAGCTAGATAGATAAATGTTTAATAGATGTGTGTTGTACACCACAAGATCAACTGTGCTGTAGAAAAACTTCCTACATATATTTCCAAGGAAGCTGTAAGTTTAACATTTTTTCACGCCCTCTTGTCCTTTTTATACAGGTTTTTACTGTTATAGTTATGCATAAGGAAAAAAAGTAAGTTATAAACTGATTACTATCAACACAGCAAGTAAAATTGCACATCAATAAAATTTACAAGCAAAACAAGGGAAAAAATATTCCTGCTTAATGCTACATGTAAAACAAAGAAAAAAGCTCCTTCTCAATATTATGTGCAATTCTAGGCAAAAATATATCCTACTAAATGTTACACATAAAACAAAGCAAAAATATATCCTACTAAATGTTACACATAAAACACAACAAAAACATGTCCTTCTCAATGTAACATTTTAAACAAAGCAAAAATATGTAATGCTAAACAGACTGTCCTACCCAGCAGGAATAATAATAATAATAACACTAATATCAATAATAACAATAATAATGATGTTAAACATAATGATACCATTGTGTAGTGACTGTGTAAATATAGAAATAATTAAAATAAAAATTAAGTACATAATGGTTAAAGAAAGCGAAATTAAGACGTAACAATTATATATTATTTAGTTAGCCTTATCACCTTTAAAAACATCCCATCAACATGCATGGCACTGTACTCAAAGCAAAACATTAAAGTATCAATATTATTTATAATAATACATGTAATATAAGTTATATAACCGTGACTGGGTAAGTATTTGGGTCCCAATACCAAACATTCATTCTTCCCTAGTCTTACTGCAATATTACAATAGACTCTTGTGGTTAGTTAGTACTGATACACCCCAACACATACATACAACCTGCTTATATAGACCAGTATTACCAATTACCTTACTCTACCATCATTAAAAACCACTCTAAACATGCCATTAACAGTATCACAACATTTTGTCGATGAATGCATTACTATTTTCATTTGCCTCTGTGATGTATGACAAGAGCCAAGACTGCATAATAGTAATGCCATGTACTGTTTAGAGAGGTCTCACTGCAAATTATCTGTCTAAGATCAACTTAGATAATATTTTACATAAGATAAATGTCAAATAGTGATATGTATAACACATTAGCACTCTTTCACTAATGTACATTAGGAAACTCTATCCTATCACTTAACCACACTAAATACAACAGACAATATGTTATCAGTTTTTTTTCACATCTGTGTGTAATACACTATTAGAAACACCATCATATTTCATTGTTTTCTCTTCCATCTCCCTTCAACACACTTTTACACAATTTCTACTAAAGAAAACTAGTCCTACTTGGTTCACTTATATACTACCCTGATTACATTCTTACAAACATTTATAACAGTAACATACAATTTTTTTTACACATCTATCACAAATATTAATCTTTTTTAAAGCCTTTTGTTATAAACAATCATCATTTTTGTCTTTCATATTAACACAAAGCTTGGTAACATACAGCTCACAATACTATCATCAGTACCTATAAACATACCACTACATATATTGTATAACTAGAGATACTAGCAAGAAAACAAAAAGAAAATAACTCTTTATTTGTAAATATTTCTAATAATACCATAATTTCTAGTCAAAAAAAAAAAAAATGGGCAAATTTAGAAGTCTGTTAAATTCAGACAAGATGCAAAATCAGAGGAATATCTTTTCTGCAAATATATCTAGTTATACAATGCGTTCTATTCTAGTCTGGCTACTGCCATTAACATGATTATCAAGCTAAGTTCTGCATATCAAATTATCTGATGATTTTATAATACTGACATTTATTATTACATGTATGTATATTATAACAAGAATGGTGCTTGTAGTGCTAGGCAGAGCAAAATACAGTTTATTATGTTTTTGGCTTCCATTAAACTGTTGGTAAAGTTGGCAATGATGAAAAAGTACAAAGCTACATAAAATATTTATATTTAATTTGCATCACGTGAAAGGGAAACAAAACCTAAAGCTCAAGTCTAATATATGTACCATTCTGTGCAGTAGTGCGGGAGAAGTAGGCCAGATACTAATAACATGATTGAAATTTTGAAGCGGCACACTCTGAGAAATTTGCACAGAGTTACCTCCCCTTGGACACCCATAATGTTATATCATGGTAATCATGTAAACCAAGATAACTTAAAAATCTTCAACAATGTAACAGGAGTAGGCTGGACAAACTACTACTATTAATGACAGATGGAAAACGGCTCATCATAATACATCCTGTCTCTAGTAACATGGGTATAAAACGCTTTGAGCGACTTCAATTTAAGATGAAAACACCACAGAATGCAAGCACGATATTAAAATACATCATATTTGGTAAAATAATGAAATATATTTTAACTATGAATTTGAGTCAAAACAGAAAAAGCGGTAATATTTGTACAATCACGGCAAGCCAACTTCAACACTGAAGTATTATTTCTGAGCTAGCATTTAAATTGTAATCTGGCCAGCTTTAAACATGAAGAATTACTTGTGAGCTAACATTCAAGTTGTAATGTTTAAAGTATATCTTTATGCTAATTTCAAATGTACAATGCTGATGAATTATTTATAATCTAACAATGAAGCTGAGAAGTGTTTAAATCAAAATCTGATGCTAAGTTCAAATGTATTACAAAACTAACTTGTTATTCTACATGTATGACTAACCCCTAAGGTTGGGTGGGGGGTAAAAATGAAAACTTATCCTAACCCTTTAATTAAAACACATCAGAATAGTGGCATATGTCTTTTCTCTGGTCCTGTGTTGTGACCAGACAAAAATCAGACATTAAGTATTTTAAATTAAACCAAAAGATTACTGGTATTCAGGAACAAGAGATTTTTTTTCACTTTATGCACTTAAAAATTTATATAACCTTGGCATAAAATGTATATATTCTTGGCATAAAATGTATATAACCTTGGCATAAAGAAACATACATAGCTAGTTTCTCATGTTATACATTATGTATTGAAGACCATCTATGTCAACAGTAAAACAAAACATCATTTTGAGAAAAAACTTATACTTGAACATTGTTGTTGACTCAAAAGTTCTATTCTGCCAACATCCTCAAGGCAAAGGGTCATGCTGATATGACAAGTCTAATAGTCCTCTTGCTTATTTATGTAATTTATCTATTATTCACACTTTTTAAGTAAATATTATTTTTGCCTAAGAGTTTTAACTTAAGACTTAAGGATTATTACTATGAATATTTAGTCTCCATTGAATGGCATAAAATGAAGCACAATCATATTCACTCAAGCCTTGAACTTTTCATGATTTCCTAGTTTTAATTTGTTTAAAATTGCTGTGTACATGTAAATACCAATATTGTCAACATAAATTGTTCAAAATGTGACATAACATATCCACACATTGCACTTTTCAAGACTTCAGATTTATATTCAACAAATCTACATGTATATTTTTGTAAGAATATATTTCCTTCAGTCTAACAACTTAATTTCATTTCCATATTTTTCTCATAATGATAATATTTTTTCTGCTCTTAAAAATAAGAGTAAAAATATATAAATAAATAAACAGGAAGTAAAACTCATATGAAATATTTCAAGCTGAAAATGATAGAGATGGTGTTTTACACCGCATCAGCATAAGTACAGCTTCACATAGCAGCTATAATGAACAAAATACATCTCAGAATGAAAGTCAAGCTTTTGCCAGAAAAGCCAGATCTGAGCAAGCAATATCACAAACATATTAGCTTAACACAAAATAAGAGAATACTTTGGTTGTTCTGCTTTTAAAAACTGTGTTAAAAGTCTTCATCATTTTGTAATAATTTCTCATATCTTATTGGTGCAAGTTTTTCACTTTGGAATCTGGAAGAATATGGCTTGCTTTTGAGACTGTATACGATGAATATGACCAGAAATAGGATTATAACTGCTATGACGATTACCACGGTAACCAGGATAACACTATAGCTACCAAGTATTCCAGCGTTCAATGGTTCCATTGATTTAACTATACACTTTCCTGTAATTAAAAAGAGAAATGACAAAATTAATAATGTGCTCAAATAGTTGGCCAATGTATGACCAGGTATGTCCTGGTTCCCTAGATTAGAAGCGACTTTGGCACTTCTTTTAAGTTTGCCTTGGTTATGGTTATAATACATTTCTATCTCTGCCTCTGATCTGACAAGGGTTTACAACACCATAACTCCACCCCCACTTCTTTGTAGGCCCACTGAAAGCCTACTCTTTCTTTAAACTATAAAGAGGTATATTTATCCATTTATATTGCATCAAGACATAAGACCAACCTCTGCTTTTAGTCTTATTTAAAATGCTACTATTTTTTTTTTTTTGCAGTGTGATCAAGAGATAAAATTCATCTCTGAGAATTTTAAACTATTAAGCTACTATAAAATATTTTTTATTTATTTGCATGTTTATTATAACATTCAGCAAAACTGCATCTATTTTTCAAATAATGATATAAGTATATGATGATTTCTTAACAATGTCAGTGAATCTCAAAACTTAACTTATATGTTTTCAGGATATTCAAATTTTAAGGTTGGTTGGTTGAATGTTGCATAAAGTCGCATAAGCAATTTTTCAGCTCTTTGCAATGGGAACTATTTTATTAATCTCTATGGATTAATCTATGAATAATTTCATATATGCATGTGAAGTGCAATTGTGTTGTATGGTCTGCCATGTACTAGTGTGCACTCAGGGGGACTTTAATGTGTTAGCTCACAGAGACAGTATGCCGCAGACAGCGTACCACTCACCCAGTCACATTATACTGATACCAGGTGAACCAGTAAAGGCCATTGGCAAGGAAAATTGACTTTCTCACGTGTGGTCTGAGCGGGACTCGAACTCACAGTGGTGAGACATCCTGGATTTGTAGACTGACGTCTTATCCATTAGACCACTGCTGCCTGCAAATTTTAAGGGAAGTGATGACTATGCATATGGTTTAAAATCAAACCTTGTGTTGGGTTACAGTTACAACAGGTGACTTCTGCCTCATTCTTCTGGCAACATGGTAGACAGGTTCTCAGGTATGCATGATACATCAATGGTGGTTTACAAGTAGAACAACCATCTGGACCGGGTCCATGACAACTTTCACACTTTCTATAGCATTGCTGACATTTCTGGAAAAAAAATCCCAGAATGATTACATACAAGAGTTGTCATGACAACAAAGATGACCTGCATTTCTAGATCATCAAAAAAAAAAAAAAAAACAAAACAAAACAAAAAAACAAAAACAAAAAAAACACAAAAAAAAAACTATAGGGTTTGCAAGTCTGGTCATGTTATTTCAAGGTTCCAAGAAAATAGATGTAATATGAAAATGCCAAATTTCATCACTAAACACTTGATCATTTGATGTACTATGTTTCCACAATTTTAAAATCATAAGTAGCCAAATTTCCAAGATTTGTAAAAATATAGTACTTTTTAAAGTAATTTTTCACAACTTTGTTAAAATAGATTACTTTTTGAAAGAATTTCACAAAAATGAGTAGCCAATGGCGATTTTGGTTACCAGGAATGGAAACATAGATGTAACTCATGATAAAGCTGTACTTTCATGTCAAAATATGGAAACAGTTTTATATCAGGGTACAAGATCAAGGATTTCAAATATGAACAACAGACCCAAAATCAACATGTTGTCCATCAAACAACCATACATAATAGAGGCTGATGTTCACACAAGGATTATGAAGCCATTACAAATGCATTATCCCTGAATATTGAAAAGCAAATGACTAAGGATTAAGAAATTTTGTTAAATATTACGGGTATGAATTGTCAGTGTAATCATAGAATGCATTACATAGAGGTAAACATGTTAGCTTCATTTTCAGAAAATAATTTACAGCTACAATAAAATACTTGTTATAATGTCAATCATTAAATTTGCTGCCTTGCACCACCCTCTACACTGACTGACTGGCTATATGCAGGTGTTAAATTCTGTAGAAATATTTGCGGTATAAAACTTTCACAGTTTTGACCTTTAAACTATTTCACGGTAAGAGATGTTCACGGTTCCAGTTGTAGGAAAGTGAATCAAGAGAAATAAAAAATTTCGCAGAGAAGATAAATTCGCGTTACAAGTGTCACCGTGAAAATTGTGAATATTTCTTCTTCAAGAATGTTTCTTCTTGTACAGTATTATGAAGATAGTAATCTCAGCTTTACTTCTTCCTCCCCCCCCCCCCCCCCCACTACAAAACCCACTTGATACATCAAGCCTGGTGGCAGTATATCTGGGTTTTACTGTATTATGTATATTGATACATCAAGCCTGGTGGTAGTATATCTGGGTTTTACTGTATTATGTATATTGATACATCAAGCCTGGTGGTAGTATATCTGGGTTTTACTGTATTATGTATATTGATACATCGAGCCTGGTGGTAGTATATCTGGGTTTTACTGTATTATGTATATTGATACATCGAGCCTGGTGGTAGTATATCTGGGTTTTACTGTATTATGTATATTGATACATCAAGCCTGGTGGTAGTATATCTGGGTTTTACTGTATTATGTATATTGATACATCAAGCCTGGTGGTAGTATATCTGGGTTTTACTGTATTATGTATATTATTAGATTTTTACATGGATCTCCAATCAAAGTAAGTCTGTCTTTCACATGGTGTTTTCTGTACACAAGAATTAACAGACCATTCAAATCCTTTTGGACATACACCACACACTTCTGAAATAAAATATCAATACTATATAAAATATGTGTATAATTTATTTATCTTGTGATTGACTTAGTGGTAAAGACCACAACACCTCTTGCTGCCAAGTTTTTTACAACTTTTGATTTTTTATTATTAACATTTACTGCTACTTACAGTACATGTGATAACAAGACCCATAGATTACTATCTGTGGATTCACAAGATATGATTACCTGTCTATAAAGGTCACCCAAGGGATCCAGTAAAAGTGGTCATTATTAGCAGGTGGCACTAATATAGAAGTTAAAATAATATGAATAAAGAGCAATTGGGATAAAATTTTACTTGACTTTATACCCAGGTGGTCCTTATATAGAAGTGACTTTTAAAGAAGGTTAGACTGGAAGACGAGGTCTATATAGCAAACAATTTGATGAATTTCCACTTGATTTAATCATGCAGTGACCCCTTTATTTACGATAATCCTTCTTTCTATAATAAATACCTTTCTGACAAGGAACACATTTCTTATTAAATGAGACCCGTGTTTCATAAACTGTGTATGTCAGGTAGCCATCAGGGCAATTCTTAATGCAATCACCGCCAAACAGTAACCTGAAAAATTATTACAGAAAATATCTTTAATTACAGTTAAGATTGCTTTAACATCTATTTTAATATAAGGATAATCTACATAATAAAGTGGAGTAATTCAAGTTTTATACCCTAGTCAGAATCCTTTCACTTTATTGATATTGAGGTAATCAGTTCTGGTATAGCAGGAGGAAACTACAGAGCCTGGAGGAAAACCAACCTGGGCAAGGAAACAGACACATGTTCTCAAACTAAAATCTGTCCCTAGTCTGATTTAAATCTTGTGGCAGGAGTTGTTGTAAGTGCATGCTTTAGACTAATAAGTCAATGAGGCCACACTAAACATACAAGTCATTAGGGATACGGTAATTCATTGAGGCCACACTAAACATACAGGGATACAGTAATTCAATGAGGCCACACATACAAGTACAAGTCATTTCAGACAAAAGAAATAGACAGTAAGACACGCGGCATGCGACTACTTAAGTCCACAGATATTTACTGATTAATAAACAATCACCTGATAATTAGACCGAGTTGTAGTTGACAGGTAAACATGTGGTGTCGGGTAGAGTTTAAAAGATCGACAGACAGACTAGCGGTAGTTTACTTTTGTCGGACCGAAAACTGATTTATCCATTTAATATTCATGTTGTAAAATTGAAAATGTCCGAAAACAAAAAATGTCCGACTGGTGATTTTTCACGTCGGTCAAAATAAATTTTTGTTGGACATGTCCGGCAAATATGACCGTTTCCGGACCTCTGCACTAAACATACAAGTACAAATCATTAGGGATACGGTAATTTAATGAGGCCACAATAAACATACAAGAACAAGTCATTAGGGATACGGTAATTCAATGAGGGTGTGGAAGCGCGTGGCCTAGTGGTGGACTCATGATTGGAAGGTCGTGGGTTCGATCCCTGGACCGGGCGATGTGTTGTGTCCTTGAGCAAGACACTTAATTTCACGTTGTTCCAGTTCACTCAGCTGAAAAATAAATGAGTACCAGCAAAATGCTGGGGGTTAACCCTGCGATGGACCAGCGTCCCATTCAGGGGAGAGTCTTGTACTCTCAGTCGCTTAACGCCACCGAAACCGGGATAAGCTCCGGCCTGATGGACTTTAACTTTTTTTAATTCAATGAGGCCACACTAAACATGCAAGTACAAGTCATTAGGGATACGGTAATTCAATGAGGCCACAATAAACATACAAGAACAAGTCATTAGGGATACGGTAATTCAATGAGGCCACACTAAACATACAAGTCATTAGGGATACGGTAATTCAATGAGGCCACACTAAACATACAAGAACAAGTCATTAGGGATACGGTAATTCAATGAGGCCACACTAAACATACAAGTCATTAGGGATACGGTAATTCAATGAGGCCACAATAAACATACAAGTACAAGTCATTAGGGATACAGTAATTCAATGAGGCCACACTAAACATACAAGTCATTAGGTATACGGTAATTCAATGAGGCCACACTAAACATACAAGTCATTAGGGATACGGTAATTCAATGAGGCCACACTAAACATACAAGTCATTAGGATACGGTTATTCAATGAGGCCACACTAAACATACAGGAACAAGTCATTAGGGATACAGTAATTCAATGAGGCCACACTAAACATACAAGTCATTAGGGATACGGTAATTCAATGAGGCCACAATAAACATATAAGTCATTAGGGATACGGTAATTCAATAAGGCCACACTAAACATACAAGTACAAGTCATTAAGGATACGGTAATTCAATGAGGCCACACTAAACATACAAGTACAAGTCATTAGGGATAAGGTAATTCAATGAGGCCAAACTAAACATACAAGTCATTAGGGATACGGTAATTCAATGAGGCCACACTAAACATACAAGTACAAGTCATTAGGGATACGGTAATTCAATGAGGCCGCACTAAACATACAAGTACAAGTCATTAGGGATACGGTAATTCAATGAGGCCACACTAAACATACAAGTACAAGTCATTAGGGATACGGTAATTCAATGAGGCCACACTAAACATGCAAGTACAAGTCATTAGGGATACGGTAATTCAATGAGGCCACAATAAACATACAAGTACAAGTCATAAGGGATACAGTAATTCAATGAGGCCACACTAAACATACAAGTCATTAGGTATACGGTAATTCAATGAGGCCACACTAAACATACAAGTCATTAGGGATACGGTAATTCAATGAGGCCACACTAAACATACAAGTCATTAGGGATACGGTAATTCAATGAGGCCACACTAAACATACAAGTCATTAGGGATACGGTTATTCAATGAGGCCACACTAAACATACAAGAACAAGTCATTAGGGATACAGTAATTCAATGAGGCCACACTAAACATACAAGTCATTAGGGATACGGTAATTCAATGAGGCCACAATAAACATACAAGTCATTAGGGATACGGTAATTCAATAAGGCCACACTAAACATACAAGTACAAGTCATTAAGGATACGGTAATTCAATGAGGCCACACTAAACATACAAGTCATTAGGTATACGGTAATTCAATGAGGCCACAATAAACATACAAGAACAAGTCATTAGGGATAAGGTAATTCAATGAGGCCACACTAAACATACAAGTACAAGTCATTAGGGATACGGTAATTCAATGAGGCCACACTAAACATACAAGTACAAGTCATTAAGGATAAGGTAATTCAATGAGGCCACACTAAACATACAAGTCATTAGGGATACGGTAATTCAATGAGGCCACACTAAACATACAAGTACAAGTCATTAAGGATACGGTAATTCAATGAGGCCACACTAAACATACAAGTCATTAGGGATACGGTAATTCAATGAGGCCACACTAAACATACAAGTACAAGTCATTAGGGATACGGTAATTCAATGAGGCCACACTAAACATACAAGTACAAGTCATTAGGGATAAGGTAATTCAATGAGGCCACACTAAACATACAAGTCATTAGGGATACGGTAATTCAATGAGGCCACACTAAACATACAAGTACAAGTCATTAAGAATACGGTAATTCAATGAGGCCACACTAAACATACAAGTACAAGTCATTAGGGATACGGTAATTCAATGAGGCCACACTAAACATACAAGTACAAGTCATTAGGGATACGGTAATTCAATGAGGCCACACTAAACATACAAGTACAAGTCATTAGGGATAAGTTAATTCAATGAGGCCACACTAAACATACAAGTCATTAGGGATACGGTAATTCAATGAGGCCACACTAAACATACAAGTACAAGTCATTAGGGATACGGTAATTCAATGAGGCCACACTAAACATACAAGTCATTAGGGATACGGTAATTCAATGAGGCCACACTAAACATACAAGTCATTAGGGATACGGTAATTCAATGAGGCCACACTAAACATACAAGTCATTAGGGATACGGTAATTCAATGAGGCCACACTAAACATACAAGTCATTAGGGATAAGGTAATTCAATGAGGCCACACTAAACATACAAGAACAAGTCATTAGGGATACAGTAATTCATGAGGCCACACTAAACATACAAGTCATTAGGGATACGGTAATTCAATGAGGCCACACTAAACATACAAGTCATTAGGGATACGGTAATTCAATAAGGCCACACTAAACATACAAGTACAAGTCATTAAGGATACGGTAATTCAATGAGGCCACACTAAACATACAAGTACAAGTCATTAGGGATACGGTAATTCAATGAGGCCACACTAAACATACAATTCATTAGGGATACGGTAATTCAATGAGGCCACACTAAACATACAAGTCATTAGGGATACGGTAATTCAATGAGGCCACACTAAACATACAAGTCATTAGGGATACGGTAATTCAATGAGGCCACACTAAACATACAAGTCATTAGGGATACGGTAATTCAATGAGGCCACACTAAACATACAAGTCATTAGGGATACGGTAATTCAATGAGGCCACACTAAACATACAAGTAAGTCATTAGGGATACGGTAATTCAATGAGGCCACACTAAACATACAAGTCATTAGGGATACGGTAATTCAATGAGGCCACACTAACATACAAGTACAAGTCATTAGGGATACGGTAATTCAATGAGGCCACACTAAACATACAAGTCATTAGGGATACGGTAATTCAATGAGGCCACACTACATACATACAAGTCATTAGGGATACGGTAATTCAATGAGGCCACAATAAACATACAAGAACAAGTCATTAGGGATACGGTAATTCAATGAGGCCACAATAAACATACAAGACAAGTCATTAGGGATACGGTAATTCAATAGGCCACACTAAACATACAAGTACAAGTCATTAAGGATACGGTAATTCAATGAGGCCACACTAAACATACAAGTACAAGTCATTAGAGATACGGTAATTCAATGAGGCCACACTAAACAACAGTCATTAGGGATACGGTAATTCAATGAGGCCACACTAAACATACAAGTACAAGTCATTAGGGATACGTAATTCAACGAGGCCACACTAAACATACAAGTACAAGTCATTAGGGATACAGTAATTCAATGAGGCCACACTAAACATACAAGTCATTTAGGGATACGGTAATTCAATGAGGCCACACTACACTAAACAATACAAGTCATTAAGGATACAGTATTCATTGATCTAACTGATATTTCATATACCACATATCTGTTACCATTTGTGTTAACAAGACTTAATATTTTCTTCATGGTAAATAGAAACATCCCCATTGCAACTTCATGCCATAATGTCTTTCAACATACATGTACATGTATATTGGAAACAACCGTTCCAAAGAAACTTTTAGTCACTTTAATCCATAAAATATCACTAGAGATGACATCTATATACAGTGCTAGCATAATCCACAAAGTATCACTAGAGATGACATCTATATACAGTGCTAGCATAATCCACAAAGTATCACTAGAGATGACATCTATCTACAGTGCTAGCATAATACCAAAATATCAATAGAGATGACATCTATCTACAGTGCTAGCATAATACCAAAATATCACTAGAGATGACATCTATCTACAGTGCTAGCATAATAACAAAATATCACTAGAGATGACATCTATCTACAGTGCTAGCATAACCACAAAGTATCACTAGAGATGACATCTATCTACAGTGCTAGCATAATACCAAAATATCACTAGAGATGACATCTATCTACAGTGCTAGCATAATACCAAAATATCACTAGAGATGACATCTATCTACAGTGCTAGCATAATACCAAAATATCACTAGAGATGACATCTATCTACAGTGCTAGCATAATACCAAAATATCACTAGAGATGACATCTATCTACAGTGCTAGCATAATCCACAAAATATCACTAGAGATGACATCTATCTACAGTGCTAGCATAATACCAAAATATCACTAGAGATGACATCTATCTACAGTGCTAGAATAATACCAAAATATCACTAGAGATGACATCTATCTACAGTGCTAGCATAATACCAAAATATCACTAGAGATGACATCTATCTACAGTGCTAGCATAATACCAAAATATCACTAGAAATGACATCTATCTACGGTGCTAGCATAATACCAAAATATCACTAGAAATGACATCTATCTACAGTGCTAGCATAATCCACAAAATATCACTAGAAATGACATCTATCTACAGTGCTAGCATAATACTAAAATATCACTAGAGATGACATCTATCTACAGTGCTAGCATAATACCAAAATATCACTAGAGATGACATCTATCTACAGTGCTAGCATAATACCAAAATATCACTAGAAATGACATCTATCTACAGTGCTAGCATAATACCAAAATATCACTAGAGATGACATCTATCTACAGTGCTAGCATAATCCACAAAGTATCACTAGAGATGACATCTATCTACAGTGCTAGCATAATACCAAAATATCACTAGAGATGACATCTATCTACAGTGCTAGCATAATACCAAAATATCACTAGAGATGACATCTATCTACAGTCCTAGCATAATACCAAAATATCACTAGAGATGACATCTATCTACAGTCCTAGCATAATACCAAAATATCACTAGAGATGACATCTATCTACAGTCCTAGCATAATACCAAAATATCACTAGAGATGACATCTATCTACAGTCCTAGCATAATACCAAAATATCACTAGAGATGACATCTATCTACAGTCCTAGCATAATACCAAAATATCACTAGAGATGACATCTATCTACAGTCCTAGCATAATACCATAGATAACTTAAGTAGATTTCTAGTTTTCACAAGTTCTTCAAAGAATACCACTGCGGTAGCTCAGTTTGTCGAGTGCTGGCTCTGTAAGTGGGAGGTTGTGGGTTTGAACCCTGAACAAGTCTGACCCTGGACTTGAAAGTGGGTAGTGACAGTTCTTTCACCAAGCACTTGGCATTACAAAATGAAAGTGCAGTTCTTTTGCAAGGGAACTTAAATTAAATAGAAAAACTGTGAGTCACAAGCTCACAAAAATACCCCCCGCTCCCCCCACATAAAAATAAATCCATCGGATCAAATTTTTAAATAGGAGGTGCACATCTACATTATATCACAAAGATTGTGTGAAAGTTTCATGAAAATCCACTGAAGGGTTTAGGAGGAGTTGCGGATAAGAGATAGGTACCCTAAGGTGTAACTAAAGGACGGACACACGGACGGACACCCATATCACTATATACCCCCACATTTTAAGTGGGGGGTATAATAAGGTCCCCTGTCACAGTGGGCGCTGCTTGATAAAGAACCCTGCTGTATATTGCCATCAGCGCAACACACTGGCAAAATTTCTTCACCTTCACTTATAGCTGGCGATGTCTCAATATACATGTAAGTGAAATTTTCTTGACTGGTATGCTAAACACCATTTCTCAACTCAACTCTTTTAAGAAATTCTAGAGGGAAAGCTGATGTCCATCTTTAGCAAGGAACTAGATACCTCTTGTATATCTAACATGTTATCATTCCTAGAGCTCAAAATCTCAGATGCAAAGTCAAAATATATTACTGAAGTTCCCTTTATTCATTGATTGGTGATGGTGAACAACATTATAAGTATTAAAAAATTTTAACATTGCAACAAAAGCATAAGAGTTAAGTTATCTGTGGCCCCTATAGGCAAACTGGACAACTGCGTTTCATTTGCATGAACATTTTGCATTTGTATCAATTTTGTTTGGTGAATTTTAGTGGCCATTTTAGGAAATGTTAGTCATTTATGGGTAACTACAGTCAAACTTGTCTATAAAGGTCACCCACGGAAGCCAGTAAAAATGGCCATTAGGGGCAGTGACCCTTATATACAGGTTCAAGTTACATGAATAAAGAGACATTAGGATAACATTTTACTGGTCTTTAACACCATGTGGTCTTATATAGAGGTGGCCATTAAGGCAGGTTCCACTGTACCTTTAATAAGTAGTAATTTTTTGGCAAACAAAATCTTTTATATATATATTTTTTTTTTTACTTACCTATCTTGCTGACATTGTACACATTTACTTGGTCCATCACACACTTTACATCCAGGGTCACACTGGTTACACTTTGTTTTGTCTTTAAAATATCCTAAAATATATATATACAAATATATTTTAAATGGTGTTTCACACCCCAGTTAAGATTTTTTCACTTATATTGAAGCAGTCAGTCTAGGACCTTATTTTGAGGTGGTACAGGGTCTGTTTTCGAATGGTAAATCAACTTACTTTAATAGGAAATGCATTTTAATTTGTTGATAAAAAAGCAAAAAAAAAATGTTTATAATGGAGACTGACAGTAACACTACCAAGCTGGCACCAGGAGTTTGATAAATAAAGGTCTTCTGCACTGTGACCAGGTGAACTAAAATTGATGAAACTACAAACTCTTATATATATATATATATATATATATATTGGTAATTTTATTTGCAAGACTGGATTGTATTAACATTGTTATACAGTACACTACAATAGACAGACAAGGCAGCACACCTGGCACAAGGCACTTGGTTACACTGATATATTATACAAACCTTCAGGACATATCTTTTCAGGTAGAGTACATTTATTATTAAGTATCAGTAGACCAGATGGACATGTTGTACATTTATCAGCCTGGTCCACACAAGTCTCACATTGTCTCTCACATTTACGACAAACTTTCTCTTTTATCTGGGAATGCTCTAAAATTACAAGAATTACTCATAATAATAATAATACCACACCTTGACGGCTAGATGTAATTAAAAATCTCCTGAAAATTTGATCAACAAGAGGCCCATTGGGCCTGATACGCTCACCTGATATGTGTATAAATGGTTTTATATATGTGTTTTGCTTGCAATTCTGCTAAACTTGCAAGGGTTGTGGAATGCACTTATGTGTATTGAAGAGTGACAGACTAGATAAACACCTCCAATCAAATCAGAGATATTTGGCTAACATTATCATTATCAGCTATTGTTTTTGGCCATCAAACATTTATCAGTTCTGTCTCTTTTTTAATTGTTTTAACAGCCTGTGAAGGAGTCTGGGCTACTTGATTATTTTAAGTGCCATACTTTAACTCTTTTGTGTCAAAAACAAATCAAGTAGGAAATATATTACAAAAGTAGAGACAAAAAAATACATAATACAATACATGTAGTTTAATTAATCTTTTTATTTCTGTTAAAAATAATTTAATGCACACTTAAATACTAGGTACATGTAATACAAAATATTAACGATTGTAGCCAACTTCAATATGTATTTAAAGTTATGGAAACTTGTTAGATTTAACTAAATACTTTTATTAAACAATGAACATGCTGTAAATTTACATAAAGTCATTATATGACATGTACTGACTACAATAATACAAAAATAAAATTTGTCTTCTGTTTATGCAATGTTGTGAAATTTGTAATTTGCTTCATACTGTTATACATGTAGTGTAATTTTGTTACAAAATTCATGTAATCATATTAAAGTTTGAAAATAATGTATTTGGGTAACTTATTACAATGTCTGATGATATTGTGAGCAAATTGGCATGTAATACCATAACACAAACATAATGATGATACCCTGGTAAATGACAACATAAGAGGCAATTATTCCAATGATTTGGGCAATGTACTCAGATTTTTTTTTATTCAGCAAGGTTTACAAGCATTTTACTGCCATTTCCAGTGACCTCCTGAATTTATACTTACCATTATTTGGTGTATTGCCCTTATTCCATGTTTTGAATGGTATTTTTAGCATAAGATAAATACCAATGTATTCAGCATGGTTTACAAGCATGTTACTGCCAATTCCAGTGACCATCTGAATCTATACTTACCAAAACTCGGGGTTTATTAACATCAAATAATATTTTGTATTGAAACTTTTGTTTAAAATTTGTCATAATATCATCAGTGTTGCAGAATATATTTCCCCACAAATAATTTAACATATTCTGTTTTATAATAACAGTTTCATGATAAAAGATATCGATATAATTTAACATGGAACAAATGTTTGAGTCGATTGAAATATTGTTAATCAATGTAAGTGGCATCATTGAAAACAATTTCATATTGAAACTAAAGATTTAAGTAATGCACAATAAATTGGAAAGTGAAAATCATACAAATAGAAATTTCAAGTACAAGAAAAATATTGCAATAATGCATACATACATAGTTATAAAAATAGGCAATTTCAAATTATTGAATCTTGATGTTTTAATCAAAACTAACATTTTTCACATGTTCATAATTTTCAAGAAGTACAAGAAAAATATTACAACAATGCATGCATACACTTATAAAATAGCATAATAATAAATACAGGTTATTTCAATGTATTGATTGATGTTTTAATCAAAACTAACTACAAGTTATACACAGGGTTCACACTGCCGTTCGCTTTTTTTGCAAAATGAGAAAAATAAATAAATTAAACATTGGCGAAAGTGATGGCAAAAAAAATGTTTATATTAACAGGTCCACTGCGCATTGCGGACATGAGCAGAGAGTTGGTAAAGCAACTGGTTTCCGTCTCCACGTATGTGTATATCAAACGATCAATCCAGTGAGTTCCGAATGGGTGTTTATTTGGGTCATCGAAGCCATGCTCATGATGTTGAATTAACAAAAGCCCACATGTGAAGGTGTTAATTACAGGTGGATTAATCCTTTAACGAGATTTAATTAACGTAGTCAGCGAGTGTTTATCAAGCCGCGACCCGTGTCTGAATAGTGTCCCAAGCGCATTTACAGATAAACACAGGTAATTTAGAACGATTTATTATCGGCGATAGATCTTTGGAAGCTTGTAAAAAAACAGATGAGCGCTTTTCGATAATCACGAAGCTTGTGCCTCATCTTTGATCAAACGAACGATAGACTTATTAATGGACATGTGAAGTCAAAGGAATCAGATTATTGGCAATTATGGTGAAACTTAATACAACTGACGAGAAAAACACAAAAAAAAAAAAAAAAAAAAGTAAGCCAACTGACGACTTGGAGAATTTGACTAAAGTTCCAAAGTTGTCATTGAATAAAAGAAATTAAACAAGAAAACTGTTGTTGTTTTTCATGTCATCAGACATGCATTGTATTAGACAATTTTATTTCTACTAAATTTTCGCTAGAAATAACAGTTAGATCAGAAAATATCTTTGGCCCAAAAAAATTGTAATTGGCGAAAAAAATAGTTTTGGCGAAAGTTTTGGAGAAAAAAAGATTGAAGTCAGTGTGAACCCTGTATACAATACATGTATATAAAAGGACTTAATGCTGCATATTCATTAATTAACAGTGCTTTGAATTATTTTTTTTACATTAATGCATGTCGTTTGTGTAACACATGGTATATATTAATGCCCAATACAGTTTTACTTTCTAAAACATAGGCTCACTGTTCTTAATCACAATTAACATGGATTCAAAGCATCTGTAAACTGTTATAACAATGTTCTCACTTGTGATGTTCAGGAGTCCTACCAGTTTTGTAGTCAAAACATTTAGAAAGAACAAGGGATTTTAGAGAAAAATTATAGGAGGTTTTAGGAAATTATAGTAGTGTTGCTTAAAATCATAAACAGTTATGTATATATATCCTCCTTTCTTTCTGTTCAGCCATTCCAATCTACACATTCAGTGACCCAGTGTTTTAGTGACTTATTAATGTTCATTAGAAGAATAAATTCTGAGCACATTTCAATGTACATTGATTGCTGTAGAAATACAAAAAAAACTTTATCTTGCTGTCAACTATTTACTAGATAAGAAAACACCTGCTATAATCAAAATTCCTGAAGCTATCATTAGAAAAACTAGAAGAAAATATAGGAAATAGGTTTTCCATAATATATATGAAAACAAAGGAAAGGGAAAAGATAGGATGTATAGGAATGGTAGGACTCCTGAATGTATTCAAGAAAAACAGTTTGTTGTATTAAGAAAAATTTTGAAGAATTGGACCATTGTATAAATATATAAAATCCAATACTGTATAACTAGATGCATTATAGGTTTTTATTTTGAGAAATTTTCAACTGTTCTTAAATTCTCTTCTTGTTGGAAACATGTTCATTAATGTTCCACATGTTCACTCTCCTGGGATGGTTCTAGTTATACAGCAGAGGATTATTGTTGAGAGTGGAAACCCATTTTTGCTACAAACCACCCATACAATAAATAATGGATTTCAAGTCACCTATCTGCCACAACATGGTGACAGGTACGTGTTGAATTCCACTAAATATTGAACTTTATTTTATATTTTGTGGGTTTTATGACTTGCTAAATATTAACCACAAGTACATTCAAATTTTACATTAAAAAGCTGGCATATTGAATGCAGTATAAACCACTTTATGATCAGACCAGTAACATTCAATTATGTCCGAGTGTAGGACTGGTATATTAGTGAAAATGAGATCAAGTTGTGAATCATAATCTGTGGTTATTCCACTAACACTCTGCTCAACATTGAAGTAGATTTCATAAATTTTAAAAATAGGGGGTGTTCACCATCCTGAATGCTAAAATTAAAATCTCCCAAGATAATCAGTTTTTTCTGTATGTCTGTAAACGGTAAAATTTGTCTTAGAATAAAGGTTTTAAAATCTGCCAAAGAGCAACTGGGAGTGCTGTAAATAATAATGATTTCTAAACCATAACTTGGAGAATGGAATTCAAGTTTCAAACATTCACATTTTGAAGAAAGAATTTTTGAATCCCTAGTATTAGTTTTATTCAAAATTTTCTCAGACACATATGCTGCTGTCCCATGAAATGAATTAGTTGAAGAAATATCACTTCTTTTATCATTTCTGAATAACCTGAAGCCAGCTAATTGAATATCTTCACTATTTAAAGACGGCTTTAGTCGTGTTTCTGAAAATGCAATGACATCAGCAGCCATGATGTTTTTACTGCATTTGATATCTTTAAAATGAAGTTTTAATGATCTCACATTATTAAAGGCGACAACAAATGTTTTGATTCCAAAGTTGTAAATGGGCACATAACAAAGATCAAATGGCTGTGTTCTTAATCGCTCCATTTCTTCCAGAACTTTATTATCAACTGATATCTTGTCTTCTTGTAGTTCAACAACATGCAAACCAGACATTTTACGTGCTCTACTGAATGCTACATAATGTATATGAGGCACTGATCTCTTTGATGACATATCAACAAACACTTCATCTAGAGTAGAACCTTGTGCTTTATGAATAGTTTTTGCAGCAGCAAGACATAAGGGAAATTGAATTCTAGTAATCTGTTTCTGACGATAGTTAAAAGTACGGTTTACATCAAATATTGGTGTATACATTCTATCAACTTTTTCTGTAAATAAATGCTTATATGTATTCCTCCAGTTGCTTCCTATATCATTATCAGCAAACTGCACCCATAATATACTTGGTCTTTCAGTATTATTTTGTCTGTGATCAATGTACTTTAGCACACAACTTGCTCCATTTGTCAATCCGTCTGATGTGTGTCTATATTTACTGCAAGATCATATTGTAGACCAACAGCTAATGGTAAGCTAGCTAATAAGCCACATGTTTTAGAAGGATCATTTGGAATACTTTTTAAAATCTGATTTTTTACTTCAGGTTTGTCTTGTGACTTTACATCATCTACACTAATAATAACTGCTTTTTCAGTATTAGTAGTTTCAAACACTGTTGTATTCCAAGTTTGTGCACCTTGTCGTGTAGTATACAAATGGGGTACTGACTGGTCTAGCTGAATACTGTTAGTGTGGATCAAACACTTTCTGAGTTCATTTAAATCCTCATCTGTATGTTTACCTTCTCTTAAACGATTAAGGAGATTTGCAAAGTCTACATCATCTTTTTGGCGCATGATTTGAGTAAGTTCATACATTTGGAAGAGATCTTTCCAGAGATTTGATGCCAATGGTCCATAATGATTACCAAGATTTTCAAATATCCACTGATCAAATACTGGTTTTAACTGAAATAAGTCTCCAATTAATATAACCGAAACATTTCCAAAAGGTTTTTTGTTATTTTTTATTTGCTTTAAGCGTTCACTTATGAAGTTGAGCATTCCATTTCCAACCATTGAAGTTTCATCAATTAATATCAGTGATAAATGTTTGTATTTAACCCTTAATGTGTTTAAAGTATCACTATCAAGAGGCTTGTAAGTAAAACCTTGATTTGCTGGAATTTTGACAGCAGAGTGAATAGTACAACCATTGATATTAAAAGCAGCCTTGCCTGTTGGGGCACATAACACAATTCTAATATCTTCAGGGTTCTCACCTTCATTAGAATACAAATGTCTATGTAATGCTTGGTACAGAGCTCTTATTAAGACAGATTTCCCTACACCTGCACCCCCACTAAGAAAAGCATACAAGGGTTCATTTCTTGTCTTAAGCCAATGGACAACATGAATGAAGAACTCGGATTGTTTGTCATTGAGATTTCTAACTAATGAATAAAACTCTGTATTGGGTAGTCTGGATGGATTAATCGTGTCATTGACTGTATATGAAGACAATCCTAAATCTGAGCCAATGTCATACTGCTGTTTTTCTACAGGTCTTTCTGGATCAAAAGGAATGTAACAGTTGCTTTGAATTGATCCTTCATCTAAATCTTCACTTTCAGCTTGTTGAGTTTGTGGTGCAATTAAATCAAACTGTTCATCATTAGAATCACCAGCTTGTCTCTCTGCCTCATCAAGTTCATTCCCAAAATGTTCATACCGTCTTAGTTTGCTAATCATAAATGATTTTAAACTATCATAGTGTTCTTTATATGTGTTAAAATTGTTTAATAAATCTTTTTCTTCATTTCTCCAAGGTAAAAACAATAACAATTTTTCTCTATAAAAGTGTTCAGGGTCAATTTTTTCACTGTATCTGACACATCTCAGAACTCGGGATTTCTGTCTTTGTTTTATTGTAATTCCATTCTTTAGCTTAATATGAAACAAGTTACATTTGGAAGCTTCATCATCTTTTACTTCAAACTCTATGTCATCGTCATTTTTATCCCAATCTATATTTTGCCTCACAATGTCTTTTGGGAAATGAATTTGTAACTGAGTGGCATAATCTGCTAGACACCAATTTTCTAACTGCTTTGGTCTTGATGAATACCTCTTGATGATGTTATCACTTTCAATGTCTGTGGAATCTGATGGAAGTTGTTCAAGTGATTCTCTTGCTTTTAACAAGTTTGTACGTTCGTTTGGAGGTGAAGTATTTATAAAAATAACATCCCTACTAGCACTTGTCATCGGCAATTGTAAAGTCAAATAAACTGCTTCTTGTGCACTAGTTTCAACAGCATTCAGAAATTTGTTACCGATATGCCTTACTTGTTTTCTTATATCCATATTCCCTTGCCTGGCCTCTTTACAAGCTTGATGTAACAATGTGCTCATTCCTCTCTCTGATTTGCTGATGTATGACACTATATACATTGCACAAGCATAAGGATCAAGAACAAACTGTATGTCATGATTTGCATTCCAGGCTGGTAAAATTATTTTCATATATGGATTAACTCTTATTTCTGAGCATTTTCTTTGTAAAAATACTTTTGGTGCTGTTAGTGAGCTCCTGATACATTTTATGTACTCCTCCTCTGTTATTTTTAGAACATCTGATAAAAAATTACTAAAACTTATATCATCTCCTTCTTTCATTTCATTTAAAATTTTCTGTATTTCTTCATATTTCTTTTTATATTTATCAGCATCATCAGCTTCATATGGCTCAAGTACTTGTGTTGTCAGCATAGGTGGCTGTGGAAAACCAAATCTACATATTGCTTTCCCCTTTTTTCTACAGGTTTTTGAATGTTTGTGCATTTGTAATTCCACTAAGTCTTTAACATCATCTGAAACTTTTTTAGAACATGAAACATATCTATCTATAAACTGTGTTACTTCATCAATGGAATTTTCATTAAATTTTGGTGCATCTTTAATCCAAATCAACATATGTATATGTGGAGAGCCTCTTTGTTGGAATTCTGTCCTATAGAAATGATCTGTCATTTCACCTATAGGATTGAGAGGACTTTTTAAAACAACTGTCATAAATTGTTGTATTCTGTGATGAAAATTCCTAGAACATGTTACTGGGTCTTTCTGAATCAATGAAGTTACCTCTTCCCAATTCAAGTTTTTAATTTCTTCTTCAGTATACTCCCTGCCATTATTAAGTTCAGCCAATATTTTTAGCAATGGTATCCATCTAGTGTCAGCTGCAGACAAGGAAATAAACCAGGTAGGAAGTCCAAGTTGTCTAATCATTGCAAAAACATCTTTCTTGCGCTTTGAAAGATAAGCTGGTGAATTTCTCAGGGTTCTTAATATGTAATAACCTTCATCAAGATTAACCAAATTGTTAACAGTTGTATCATCTAAAAGTTGTCCTGCTGTAATTTTTTTCCCTTTATTTTTAAAACGCCTTAAGGCAAGTTGTACCTTGTCTGTGACTTGTTTCATTTGTAACTTTTTGAGCTTAAAGAAAATGTTGGGTACATTATTAGCTGCTCTTCTGTCTACTGATCTTAATTCCCATTTTACAATATCACTATAATGTACATTTTTGACTACTCTTTGTGAATTGTCTGGTCTTCGATCGCCACAGTATATAGTAGGGAAAGACAAAAATTCTGCATTTGGATCATTATACAAACTTAAGGGTGTTTGGCCTTCACCTGGTGCAAATGTATATACATGATTACTACCATTCTCTACAGAATCAAGGAGTGTATCAGAATTACCAGTTACTTTTTCTGACTCATCTATTTCACTAAAATGATCAGATATATAGCCATCTTCAGACAAATCATTATCTGTCATTTTTTCTTTATCTGAAACATCAGTATCTGAGGTATGAATGTTACATTCAAGAGAACTGCCCGACACTAATTTAGTGGATGGAACTTCAATGAATTCTTTTGAATCTTCTTCTAAACTACTTGTTTCTTCTATCCAACTGTCATTAATCTGAATTCCTGAATTTTTATACAAGTCACTATTTTTCATCAACCACTTTAATGCTCTCATTACTCTGTTAGGACGAATATTTTCTACAAAAGCACTTTTTCTGTACATTTTCCTTCTTTTCAGCTTTACTGGAATAGTAATATTATCATCTACCTGTCTTGGTAATGCTTGTATTGTTGGTTGTATATCAACTGGACAATTTACAACATTTCCTTTGATAGACAATTGCCGACCTCTTGGCAGTTCACGTATTTGCATGAAGGGTATCCGTAAGGCTATCAGTCTTTCTTCAAGTTGATGTAAATCTAGTTCACATGGTTTTGAAGGAAATGAAAATAAGTTTGCAACTGATAATTTTGGAACATTTCCTTCTTTTAATGATGATAAACAAGTACGACATATCCATTCTTGGTTGTTTACTGATTTATAACCAGTTACACACTTTTGAACAGTTTCTGAGTTCATGTTTAGTTTAGAGGCTTGAAGCTCGATGACAGAGATATTTGACCATGTTTGTTGGCAAACAGTACATACATAAACAAATCCTTTTTCAACAGCATTGTTAAAAGCATTTATGCAATCTAAGATTGAATTTCCCTTACGTTTCTTCTTTTTAGCAATTGTTTCTTTTACTGCATAACTAGTCTTTCTGCAGTTTTGCATGCTGTGTTTATTCTTTTGCTTTTCTTTCATTTTAAATGTAGCATCTGTTCGCTTTTTACGCATGTATGTTAAAGATTTAAACCGTTGTTTGTATCTGTAATAATTACTTTGTCTTAACTTTTTCATAACATTCATTGTCCTCACTCTATCAATCTGTCTATATTCAGGATTAACCCTGGCTTTTTTCATACAACTCAGGTTTCTAGATTTATCAATCTGTCTATATTCAGGATTAGCCCTAGCTTTTTTCATACTATCTGATGTGCGAATTTTATCAATCTGTCTATATTCAGGATTAACCCTGGCTTTTTTCATACAACTCAGGTTTCTAGATTTATCAATCTGTCTATATTCAGGATTAGCCCTAGCTTTTTTCATACTATCTGATGTGCGAATTTTATCAATCTGTCTATATTCAGGATTAACCCTGGCTTTTTTCATACAACTCAGGTTTCTAGATTTATCAATCTGTCTATATTCAGGATTAGCCCTAGCTTTTTTCATACTATCTGATGTGCGAATTTTATCAATCTGTCTATATTCAGGATTAACCCTGGCTTTTTTCATACAACTCAGGTTTCTAGATTTATCAATCTGTCTATATTCAGGATTAGCCCTAGCTTTTTTCATACTATCTGATGTGCGAATTTTATCAATCTGTCTATATTCAGGATTAACCCTGGCTTTTTTCATACAACTCAGGTTTCTAGATTTATCAATCTGTCTATATTCAGGATTAGCCCTAGCTTTATTCATACTAACTGAAGTTCTTAACTTATCAACTTCTCTAACTACAGGGTTTTTTCTTGCTTTTCTTTTACAATCTCTTTCTTTTTCTCTCTGGTTTATATCTTGACGTTTCAATTTCATATATTCTCTAATATACTTTTTTCTTTTATCATTTCTACTCAATCTTTTCACATGAGAAACTTTCTTAGAACTATCACACAACTCATATAATTTTCCTTGTATACAGATTCTTTGTTCTTCTCTCATTTTACAAGACACACTGTTTGCAGTAAATTTCATTTTCTCAGCAAGTCTTTCTTCTTGAAACTTAAAATAAGAAGCAAGATCAACAGATTCACTGATCTGACTGGCAGACAAATTTGCAGATGGGTTTTCACATTCATTTGATTCTTTGATCAAAAGTGGTAATATTTCAAATTGTGAATGAAAAGGTATTCCAAGCCCATCATAAAAAGCATACAAATATGTAATCAAATCATCATAATTATGAAAAATAAGATTAATTGCTCTTCCCTCTGGTGATGATAATGTATTGATCCCATGTGAATGAGAGTCAAAAAAGTAATATGCATTTTCATGTTTTAGCAAGGCAGAACATAATGCACCTACCAATATCAAGCCATTTCCAGTTTGTTCTAGCATGTTTTGTATAGCTATGTTAAGTGGACAAGCATTTTCAAAGTTAGGTGTGTCAGTAATTGTTCCATATATTGGATCTAACTTTACAACTTCATATTTGTTGAAACCCACATTATATTTGTCTGGCAAGTCTCCATACTTCAATAAATAAGACATGAATGTGCCCCTACTTTTCAACATAGAAATAATACTACTGTACAGTGAATCACCCTTCTTAAGAATTTCATCCAAATCTTGTGATGAACAAAACTGTGTTGATTTGAAATACATTATGTATACAAAAGCATTGCATGTACATTGTCTGTCTCTTGACAATGGTGAGAATTCATGACTGCCTTGGGAAAAGTTAGCAAATATGCAATGTTTATTTTGTTTTCCATACATATGACAATAACGACATTTTTCTTCACTGCTGAGCATAATACCAGAATTGCAATCCATCTGCTTGGTAAACCGAAAACTACACAGCGAACAAGCATCTGTGTGGTTATGTCTACACTTTTGTGGCTGAAAATTTGTTTTTGATCCATTTTCTACGCATTTATTCTGTGAATCATTTGCTGTCCAAAGGTATTCATTAAATAAATCATTTGATACTAGTAATTCATTTGCCAATTCATTTGCTAATTCATTTGCCAATTCATTTGCTAATTCATTTGCCAATTCATTTGCTAATTCATTTGCCAATTCATTTGCTAATTCATTTGCCTTGCCCTTTTCTAGCTGACGAGTGCAACCGCCAGAGACAAGTTTTATTTGAGCACTTATGTCATTTGAACTTTTTTTAATGAGGGCCGCTACCTCAGTCATGTCAAGCGTCATGTCATTTGAGCTTTTTTTAATGAGGTCCGCTACCTCAGTCAATCTGGATTTCTTCTTCACCACACCCTTCTTCCAATTTTTCTTTCTAGGCATCTGAAATATCAAAAAAAGAGTATTGCCAGTGCATGATATCTTTACATAACAATGGATTACAAATTACATACCATTGCACACAAAGTAATAAAAGCACTGTAATAATAATGAAGTAATTCAATTATGAAACAAGTAAAGTGTCAATATCACACATATGCCCTGCTTTATTTATGATACGGTAGATGGGTTTTCTCCCCCACTCAAGATTATTTTACTTATATCAAGATGTGTACCCAAACAACGGCTTCATAGAAACCTTAACTCTGTCCTTTGTATTCAAAGTAGAATTTTTGGATGTAGACAATGGGCTTACTATTTCAGATGCGTACTATTTCATACTATTTCATAGTAAAGAAGCCCAATCTTTCACCATTGTGAATGCCATACAATAAGAAACGATTCTCCTAGCTAAATACTATAACCATAAATTAAATGTATATATATATATATATATCCCCTCCTCCCTAGATGTTGAGATGAAATTTGTTTTAAGAAGGCCTTTTCTCATATAAAATTCCCACCAAAAATAAAATCATAATTGCCAATGCACCCCATGGTAAATTTTTCAATGCCCTCCCCATATTATAAGACACTGTCAACAGTGAATGATCTGCAACAAAGAATGTTTCATGTATATTTCCATATAAAATAAGTGAAATTAACCTTTTTGTTGTTTATATCATAAAAAGTTATTTTTAAGTGTTTGTGTATAATGTTATACTGAATGAAAATTCCAGACGCTAGCCAAATGGTCATGGTTAACATTTAAATTACCGTAATCCTTCTATGTATTCGGACCCTCTATGTTTTCAGACACCCCAATTTTGAAATTTCAATAATTTTCAAATTTCCTCTAATTTCGGACGGCAATTTTTTGCATCTAAATCCGGACACGATTTTGCTGGAACTCACCCGGAACACGGGGTACATATTGCATATAATTAATATTGAATAAAACAACAAGAAACTATGTTGTTTTGTTGTTAATTTACATTGAAATGTGTTATTTTTATACGTCTGTTGCGTTGTGTATTTGCGTTGTGTATTTGCGTGATGGAGTCATGATTGTAACTTGGAGGACATGTATTTTACGATGTATTTACGTTTTTAATGTAAGCTCAATGAGGCCATACCTGTATTAAGTGCTTTAATTTTCTTTGAAAGTGAAAGTTGATTGAAATTTAAACTCTTGGCTACGAAACATTGTACGAGACCAGAAGTTCTGTCGGTACACAAATCCAACATCAAAGACATTTTTTAAGGAAGTGACGTTATCAATGAATTTCATTGGATAGAAAAACTCGTGGAATTCCCTCTGATTCAGTGCATGTCAACTATGGGAATTCCCGATCCTCCGATACTTTTATCTGTCTAAGAACGGGAAGATAGACATTACAATGTATTTTTTTTGAAGATGAAAATTGTTTGAAATGTGATTTAAAACAATGTATTTGTAAACTATTTTGTTCCATAAGTGATAAATTTGATTTTTTAAGAAAAACTGTATTGATCACGCCGAACCTCATTCATACATGTCCTGGTTCTTAGCGTACAAAAATATTGAATTTTCTTGAGTGAGAAATATTCTTGACTATTATGAATCATTATTAAAATTTTGACCGTAGACAGTGACAGAAGACGAAGTGTGATCACGGTGAACCTTAAACGTTGGGAATTACAGACTAAGATCACGCAATTTACTTCAGGGTTCGAAATTAGGCACGCATACTCGCTAATAGCTTGTAGATCTGCCAAATAGCGAGTGGAAATAAAAGCCACTCGCATAGTTGAGCGAGTGAATAAAAAAAGAAGCTAAATCATTTATAATCTACTTTTCAATTAACTGTCACATTGTATGTTTCAAATGAAATTTAAAACGAAAAGCGGCCAAAATAAGTCATATTGTCTGGGCATTTCTATCATAAACAAATTCGGATTACTCGGGCATATACGTCAATGTATAATATTAGGTTTCCCGAAACACGTGGCTATGATTAGGCTGCTTAATTTACTCTTCGTCTCTGATTCGTTGTTTAAAATAGACCAGTGAAAATCCCATTACCGTCATGCTTTACTGTAGCACGTGAATAAAAAAGTTAAAAAAAATGTCGCAAAAGTCCATTAGTACCATTACAAATTGAATGTTAATTATGAGCTATTAAAACTGTTTCATAAATTTTAGCTAGTCATTTTTCATTTTAGCTAGTGAATAAAAATTGTACAAGCTATTTTTGCAAGTGGTAAATATCGCTAAAATCGAACCCTGTACTTACAAAAAATGGCGTCCCTCGATGTGTATTGCACATTGGATCATGATTATTGGTCAACAAACACTTCAAATATAACTTTTTTGTAAAATAAACAACATTACCGGAGGGCAGCGAGACTTTGCTTACGATCAGACATCGGGTCCAAAATATCGGACAACTCTAAATATTCGGACACCCCCATTTTTTTAAGTGTATAATTTTCATATTTCCTCTAAGTTACCGGACACTTGAAAATGAAATTATTAAAATTCGTCCGAATACATAGAAGGATTACGGTATATATTCTTTGGGAAGATATGTATTTAAAGCCAATATTTTTTACACTTTAGGGGCAACATCACACACCCTTCAACACAAACTTTCCTAGCATAACAATGACCCCCGACATTACCAACTGCAACCAAAGTCCAAAAGTCTTGCTCAATTGACCATTGTCGTAGCTCAGTTGGTAGAGTGCTCGCTCCGTAAGTGAGAGGTCGTGGGTTCGAACCCCGACTGGGTTTGACCAAAGACTTAAAAGTGGGTAGTGACTGTTCTTTCGCCAAGCACTCGGCATTACGAAATGAAAGTCACGGTACTTTCGGACGGGAACTTAAAATAAACGAGGTCCCGTGTCACGGTAGGCTTGGCAAGCTAAAGAACCCTGCTGTATAATGCCATCAGCGCAACGCACAGATAAAATTTCTGCACCTTTGTCTATAGCTGGCAATGTCTCGATATAAGTGAAATATTCTTGACTGGGACGTTAAACAACATTACTTTACTCACTCACTCTTGCTCAAATGACATAATTTGTCAGATACTATACACAACAGTTGGAGCACTGGGTATCAAACAAAGGCATGTTATAGGGATATTGTTCATATTCATGTCATATTTTTCGCGACCAAACCATCCCATTATGTTAAATTGTGTATAAATTAATTAATTCAAGCTTCTACATACATGAAAAACCTTACAATTCATGAGAAATCAATATCGTTCAGTATGTTCCAGAATTTAGACCCAGTGTAAACAATGATTGCTGAACAATTTGTATCTACTAGTTAGTACTAGGAGACTTGTAGTCAAAGCAACTGGTAGAATAAAGTCAATGTATTATTAATTTAACACATCATCAGTATTATTTCTTTGTCTTGAATTTAGGCTAATTCTGATTATATATGTTGTCTATGTACCTGACCATAAGTTTGTATTTAAATTTTATAAAAGAGCAGAATATTATAACCTGAGCAGCAGATTATAATAGTCAATTAGCCATAAGACCTTTGAAGAAATTTCAAAATACCGGTAGATCTACGGTATGTAAAATCTGCTATCAGGACTCTCCAGATGTGAACAGACTTTTGATATAATTTTTCAATGAAGTGATATATTTATTTTTAGTTGAGCTTAATGTTTATTTATTATTAGCAAGAATGTCACTAAGGAGTCATATGTACAGTGAAAATAATATAAAAGAATTGGTGATTAAACATGTGATAGCCCCCCCCCCTTGCTTTTAAGTAGCAACCCCAGGTGAAAAATTTATCTTATTTAAAATTTAATGAAAATAAACCAATCAGAAAGATATTTAATAATGCTTTCCAAAACAGTTTGAATTATGTTGATATCTAAACTAGAACCAAAGTTATGACTTTTTAAAGTCGCAAAAACGGAGCGTTTTTCTGGAATTTTTGTCTTATCAAATTGGTAATTGAAAATCAACAGTCGACGGAACCGTCGCGAAAGAGGTTTTCATCTTTTTCTCCATAACTTCTTTAAAAATAAACATATGTTGTTGAAACTTGACAACTTTATAGTATTTTGCATGCTGAACTCATTTTTCTACTTTAAATTGAGCTAAATCAAAAGCATCCCTGTGTTTTTGTGTATTGAATCACCATGGATAATGATTCTTTTCCTAAACTCGCTTCCGCATAATGCAATGATAATGGTTGGGTATATACTAACACAAATCATACTTCTTTGTAAACAAAATTCTTGCAGCAACAATTAATAAATACTAGATAAAAGAAATCTTTTGTATGTAGTGCAAGCAGATTTTTTTATTAAATGGCCAAGCAAAGATTGGATGTGCCTTTTCTTTTTGTTGAAATTCTACGACAAATAAAGCTGATGTTTGCCATCATATTTTCTTCTATAATTGTTAATCTGATTTTCAGTTATATATTATTTCAATGTCACTAGTTTTGAAATGAATGTTGACATGTGTTGATTGTTGATTTAAACAAGCAAACTGTCTCTCACTAGGATCTGTCCTGAGTGGGATTCAGACCCAGTCAAGGAGAGGCCTGCATGTGCTTTAGACCACTTAGCCAGAGAGAGAGAGAGAGAGAAGGACAGACAGAGGGGGGCAGACACTGTGACCTGTAGCTTAGCCCCCTCTCAAAAAAAAATAAATAAATAAATGAATGAATAAATAAATGTAAAAATTTAAAAAGAAAAAAGGCAACACTAGATCTACTGCTTATAATAATAATATTTTTAATAATTTTACATATTGGGGCAATAGGGCAAAATGTAGACATGTATGCAAATTTAAAATAAAAATTACAATTTAAGTGTATGAATCTTACCATTGTTATCTTGTTGTATGAGAAAATACTAAATTAATTCCAGGCCTGATTGTCATATTTTTTATTTATCATAGCAGATTTGTTATTGCAGTTTGTGTTTTAATTTTCAAGAAATAATGATCTCAAAACGAGTAACCTTTTTCCCCCCATGTCCTGGTTAAAAAATTTTCGTCGCCATACATTCCGAATTTAAGTGAAATTTTCCACAAAAGATTTCGATCACATACGCACATTTTTATTGTAAATTTTTAGATAAAACTATAAAGTATTTATTGCTGAAATTATAGCTGTTTTCTGGGGTTTCATTGGTATATTTTTTATAATTTATTTTCAATTAACACGGGGTCAAAATATTTTTCGTTCCGGTATATAGCGGTTGAAACTCATACTTTTTTTAAACAAAACCACTAAATCCATGTGTTTGAAAATCAATTTTAAAAAATATATATAATTTGTCATCAAATATGATCCGCGATTATTGTTTATCTTCCGTAAAACGATCGTGTATTAATTTTTAAAACTATCTATTTTTGTTGATTCTTTATTTGGAACGGGATTTCCCCATTTTAAAAATTTTCATTTTCATAACAAAATCGTCCGTGAAAATTCAAACTGCTTTCAACACTGATAGCTGTGAATATATTTGTGTTGATTATAAACTTTATTCAACTTAAAACGCAGTATAAAGAGCATATTTTGTGTTTATTTATCGATATCACTTAGCGTAAATTTAAAAATCCAATATGGCGGCGACTGTAAACAACCACATGTAGGTTAAAAAGAAGAACGTCGGCGCGAACTGACAAGATCGTCTTTTTTGTTTGGTTTTCCGAGGGGCTTATACCTAATGGATTTTTATGATTTTTATCTTATAATAATCATACAAAAGTGTAGAATTAAAATATATATGCAGCAAAAAAATTTATCAAATATTTATGGCGCAATCGTTGATCAACTTTTTGGTGTTATAACTTTTTTTCTACTACAGATAAAAAGATGCTGCAAACGATGGATAAAAGATAATTCTTTTATCTGATTTGTGTTAAAAAATCAGAATCCTGAGATAATTACATCCCCTTCGCAAATAAAAACTTATTTACCCCTCTCTAAAACGATTTACCCGAAAATCGGCCCTTAAGTGTATTACACTTTTTACCTGGAATTTTGACAATTAACACACAATATCTCAGGTGTCAAAAATCTCACAACAAAACAAAGTATATACTTGTGTAGTGTATTTTAATCTGTTTCCAATGATATAACTCTTTATTAAGAAAATTAAAAAACAACATAATAAAATAGAAATAAATGATGATGGGTATACTATTTTATGAAATTCTAGCAGTTACAGGTAATCACCTGGGGTTGCTACTTTTAAGTAGGTCAACATGTTGATGGTCTAATTCAATGTTGATAAACACCATTTGGGTCACATGCAACTAGCAGTAAGAGAACATATAGGAAAATCTAATCATATTACCAATTTATTTTAGGAAGCAACAGATTAGTAATTATTTTACATGAGAAATCAGGTCTTGTGACTTATTACCTTTTCAACAGGAAACAGGAAACTAATTAAATATGTTGCACATGCTCAGTAACACTAAAAGGTTAGTTATCTCCCTTTATTTATATATTTGTGTCTTTCTTCTCTTATGTATAGTTTTGTTTTTAATTTCCAATTAATTTTATTTGTATATTTTCTTGTCTATTGATTAAAATATTTTTTCCTACTTATAAATATGATGTCTTGCACTGGTTTTTGGTTAAATAATTTATTTTAAGTGACCACTTAACTTGATCACCTTCTCAAACTCCATCCACCAGTATTCTAAATAAATTGCACATATCTAGATTGTGTGTCAAGTTTGCCCTGGCCATATAAACACTGATTTAAAGATCCAAACAGACACATCCAATGTGAAATTAAGGAGTTTATATATATGAATTTTATAAATTAGATATATAAGGATAGATGATAATATTACTGGTACTAGGTGTTTTTTGTTATGACACATGCTGTCTTACCTAAATCACAGTGTATTTGTCAAATTCTAATATTCAAATTAAAAGGTCAAATTTGACACAATATACACAGTCCGGCTTAAGGTTTGCAGAACTTATACCCTTACCTTCCAGTTCCAAATGTTCCTTGTATCTTTTTTGATCTTTTTTTATTATGAATATAATCGCTGTATCAATACCTACAATATTCTTTTTCATCTATGACCTTGACGTTTGTACCCATGACCTTAATCTATATATCAAAATAATTGTTACATCAATACCAACAATATTCTATTATACATGCCCATACAAAAATTTTCGAGATAATTAACCATTTGGGAATTGTTTTGCATCTGTGACCTTGACCTTTAAACCCATGACCTTTTCTATACATCTAAATGATCATTGTATCAATGTCTATAACATTTTAATATACATGCCTATACAAAAAGTTTATAGTTTTCAAGATAATGAACCACTTCAGTATTATTTCATGTCTGTGACCTTGACCTTTGACCCATGACCTTAATCTATACATCAAAATGACTGTTGTATCAATAGTTTTCAAGATAATGAACCGTTTCAGTATTCTTTTGCATCTGTGACCTTGACCTTTGAACCCATGACCTTAATCTATACATCAAACTGACCATTGCATCAATACCGACAATATTCCAATATACATGCCTATACAAAAAGTTTTTAGTTTTTGAGATAATAAACCATTTCGGTATTGTTTTGCTTCTGTGACCTTGACCTTAAGACCCATGACCTCAAACTATACATCAAAATGATTGTTGTATCAATACCTACAACATTCTAATATACATGCCTATACAAAACGTTTATAGATTTCGAGATAATTAACCATTTCGGTATTGTTTCACATCTGTGACCTTGACCTTTGAACCCATGACCTTTTTGTATACATCAAAATGATCGTTGTATCGATACCTACAACATTGTAATATATATGCCTATACAAAAAGTTTATAGTTTTCGAGATAATTAACCATTTCAGTATTGTTTCGCATCTGTGACCTTGACCTTTGAACCCATGACTTTTTTCTATACATCAAAATGATCGTTGTATCAATACCTACAACATTCTAATATACATGCCTATACGAAGTTTATAGTTTTCAAGAAAATTAACTAGTTCAGTATTGTTTCACATCTGTGACCTTGACCTTTGAACCCATGACCTTTTTGTATACATCAAAATGATCGTTGTATCAATACCTACAACATTCTAATATACATGCCTATACAAAATGTTTATAGTTTTCAAGATAATTAACCATTTCAATATTGTTTCGCATCTGTGACCTTGACCTTTGACCCCATGACCTTTTTCTATACATCAAAATGATCGTTGTATCAATACCTACAACATTCTAATATACATGCCTATACAAAAAGTTTATAGTTTTCGAGAAAATTAACTAGTTCAGTATTGTTTCACATCTGTGACCTTGACCTTTGAACCCATGACCTTTTTGTATACATCAAAATGATCGTTGTATCAATACCTACAACATTCTAATATACATGCCTATACAAAATGTTTATAGTTTTCAAGATAATTAACCATTTCAATATTGTTTCGCATCTGTGACCTTGACCTTTGACCCCATGACCTTTTTCTATACATCAAAATGATCGTTGTATCGATACCTACAACATTCTAATATACATGCCTATACACAAAATTTATGGTTTTCGAGATAATAATTATAATCAAAGGTAAAAAAAATTAGGTCACGACCTTCACAATTGACCTTGGCCTCATTTTGAAGATACTAACAAGAAGATGTCAAAACTGAAAACCCATGTCATTATCTGGTCAAATAGTCAAGTTATAACAATTTGAAGATATTTTACGATTTTTTCAAAATTAAACCCAAAAACGCGTAACCTATTTTTTATCCGAATTTCACAAAATGAACAAACTATAGGCTTAAGACCCTAGAGAAGCCAAATATCACATCAGATTTTTTCTCCAATCAGTACTTTCGGAGAAGAAGATTTTTTAAGATTTTTGCACCCCTAGGTCACCTTGACCTAGTTATGGCAGCCATAGCAACGCCAAGAACAAATCTGAATTGCACCGGCCCATATATACTTCTGACAAAGTTTCATTAAAAACTGTCCAGTAGTTTCAGAGGAGAAGTCGAAAATAGGTGTTAACGACGCACACACGCACACACGCACATACACACGCTGCGCTATGCCATAAGCTCACATGACCTTCGGTCAGGTGAGCTAAAAATGAACTAACATTAAAAATGTTGATTCTAAAACAGAAAACTTAGAAAGTAACACCTTTGTTTTACATGAGCTTCTTTGTGATGCGAGAAATATAAATTATCTTTTAAATAAAATTAACAAAAAGAAAACATGATATAATAAAATTCACAAAGTTAACCATGAGATATATAATTTTGATGTGGTATTCTGGTAAAATCATGTGCCACTAAAAATAGATTTCACTTACCTGGAAAGTAGCCATCTGGACACTTGGTCACACACTGACCTTCACCTTCCAACATGTAGAAGTTAGGTTTACATTTTTCACAAAGAAGTTTATAACCAAATATAGTTGTACAGGAATCACAGTTGTCTTCACATTTGATACATTTACCCTGAACCACCTTGTATGTAGCTGGACAACTCTCTACACAAGCACTAAATAAAATATATAACAAAAAGTTTAAATAGTGAAGTCTGAATATTTCATTTATATCTAGACGTCACCTTATTGTACATGGCTGGACAACTCTCTACGCAAAGCAATAAATAAAGTATAATACAAAGATATATCAATATATTGATTGATCGAAAGCGGTTTTACATCCCAGTCAAGAATATTTCACTTATATCTAGATGTCACCACATTGTATGTAGCTGGACAACTCTCTACACAAGCACTAAATAAAAATAAAATACAAACAACATTGATTTTACAAAATGCATTAATATATTGATTGATTGAAAAGGGTTTAACATCCCAGTCAAGAATATTTCACTTATATCTAGACGTCACTTCATTGTACATGGCTGGACAACTAGCTAAGCAAGCAATAAATAACAATAAAATTTAAAGAATTTAAGTAATGAGCTCTGATTTTACAAAATTTATAATATACAAAGATATTGTAAATACCAAGAATAAAAATAATGAGCTTTGATTTTACAAAGTTTATTAAAATGAACTCTGATTTTACAAAATTTGAGATATTTTTATTTGTTTTTTTTAAATGTGCCAAAATTATCAATATGAAAATTAATTTTTATGAAAACATATATTGAAATTCATTAGTGAAAAGAATATTGTCATTTTTAAAATATTTATTTAATTTGTTCAAGATTTGACAACTATACAAAAAGTTGCATTTAAATTAAATATTTCTGACCACAAATTATAGGTAGGATCCCAACCATAAGTGAACATTAGTTAAGCCAATATCACTTACCCATGATCCCCCATTCTGACGTGTTTACAGTCATAGCATTCTTCTGCTTTTGGTCCAGAACAGGACGTGAGACATTCATTATGGCATTTCTAAAAAAAACAAAACCAAAATATGATTCAGTAAAACTTCAATGATATTTTCTCTAATAGCACACATAGCATTAAGTTGTACTTTCTCTTTTTTCTTTGTGATCTGTTTCAGTGGAGTGAAGTGGAGTGAAGTGGAGTAAGGTAGAGTAATGGTGTTTTACACTCCAGTAAAGGTTATTTCACTTATATTGAGACAGTCAGTTCTAGAATGGTGTAGGAAACTCGAGTACCTGGAGAAAACAACTGATGTTCAGCATCTCCACTGACAAACTTTCTCACTCTAGGATCTGCCAAAATGATAATCAAACCTAGGCAGTAATAGGTGCTGTGATCTTTAAGGGCATGCTTCAGACCACCTGGCCAACAAGTCTCGGTGCTGTGATCTGTAAGGGCATGCTTCAGACCACCTGGCCAACAAGTCTCGGTGCTGTGATCTGTAAGGGCATGCTTCAGACCACCTGACCAACAAGTCTCGGTGCTGTGATCTGTAAGGGCATGCTTCAGACCACCTGGCCAACAAGTCTCGGTGCTGTGATATGTAAGGGCATGCTACAGACCACCTGGCCAACAAGTCTCGGTGCTGTGATCTGTAAGGGCATGCTTCAGACCACCTGGCCAACAAGTCTCGGTGCTGTGATCTGTAAGGGCATGCTTCAGACCACCTGGCTAACAAGTCTCCATTCATCTTTTTAAATTCAATAATTTAACTAACATCTTGACATAATAAGGCCAAGATTCACCTTTCAACAAATAGAGTGAACTGATGACAGTGACCCTGGAAAAATACCCCCTATGTCTCATTCATGCTCTTTCATCACAGAAGATTAAAATATGTTAGGTTATCAATGGAATAAGAAATAAGAATTAAACAAAGCTGTTTCTACCATGAAGACATACAATGTTAATCCAATGGTTCATAATAGAAAACTAATTTCTTTGTTTTTTGTCATTTAAACATAACAGGAGCACCAATAGGCGAAGCAAGATATGCTTTACATTTTTGTAACAAATACCTCCTATTCGTTACATACAATTTCATATTCTGGTCATCATATATACCAAGTTTAGTAAAAATATTTTCAACAGCATTGGAGGCCAGGCAAACTACAACTGTTTTATGGACAGATGAATTGATGGAAAATGTGTTACCATAATGTCTGGTTTTAGGTGTATAAAACAATGAAGTATAAACGTGAACCTGATGTAAATTATATGTAACAGTCTGCTAATAACTTACATATGGAGGTGGTGTAGCTGTATGTCGAACTGTAGTCATCTTTGTAACATAAGGCTGTTTGGTGCTGCTGGCCTTCAAATTTACTGGCTGTGTATCAGTGCCGTGTAAAACCAGGAACCAAGCATGTAATGTACCTAAAAATAGAAAAAATCATCAGTGCAGTGTAAAACCAGGAACCAAGCATGTAATGTACCTAAAAATAGAAAAAATCATCAGTGCCGTGTAAAACCAGGAACCAAGCATGTAATGTACCTAAAAATAGAAAAAATCATGTAAATATCATTGTTTTTTTCTGATTTTTTTATTCACTTAAACTTTTCATCTTAAGTTTATTACCGGTAAATCCTATCAGAAAACTATTAATTTGGTGATGTTTCAGAGAACATAACTTTTTACATCAAATCTTGAATTTACCAAAATGGGGTGAAGTGGAGTTATACTGTTTAATGCCCCAGTCAAGATACTTTCACTTACATCCTTACTTAGAAGGGTGGAGAAAACAGGAGTACCCAGAGAAAACCACAAACCTTTGGCAAGTGAACTGACCAACATTCTCACATAAGAATCTGTCTAAAATAAATTTTCAATTGAAGTGGTGAGAGGCGCTGTGATTAACAAAGGCTTTATCAAAATGGAAATATCAAATCTAGAACATTCATCATTTATTATATATATATACCTTTCTGTTCATTAGCATCAGAATTTTTGGGAATACTTGGTCCTGCATCTTCTATTTCTAATTTCCAACTTCCTGCGGGATTTTCACCCCAGAAATGGACAGATAAAAATGGCCATCCATTAAATCCTTTGTCACTGTAATCATTGGGACGTTTTGGTAACAAGGTTGATTTTGTTCCACTCGGCGAGGTAAGATGTATTACAACATGACCACGGATATTGTATGATAGAAAGATTTTAGCCTGTACATGTTCTAAATAGTTGACTTCATGTGGAGTATTTGAACAACTATCAGATATGACCGTGTCTGAGTATCCATTACGTGTCAGCTTTCTACAACATACATACACAAAACCGTAAATCTAGATACCAACTACATGTATTACAAATAGCAATCAAGAAATCATTCCCTTCAACATTTTACCCATCAACACCTAATAATATGGTTCTTCACAGGGAACTTTCTCCAGATATAGCACCCCTATCAAGACAAATTTGAAAAACAGTGATTTTGTTACATTTAAAAAAAAACACAAAAAAAAACCTACCTTCTGTCCTTTAAATTGGAAAAATTTTGAAGTTCTTAAATACAGCAAACTGCATGATGGCATGCTTGCAAAACTTTAGGATCCTCAATGCAAAGATGTTATATGGCGACAATATCTAACATTTTGTGTGTAAGGACAACTATATTTAATTTGCTAGTATAAAAGAAATTTAATAGTCAAAGGTTGTGAGTTCCAGCAACAGCTGAACTACAGTATACTTTTGTGTTGAGAGTTGAGAGTTCAAGCAACAGCTGACCTACAGTATACTTTTGTGATGAGAGTTGAGAGTTGAGAGTTCCAGCAACAGCTGACCTACAGTATACTTTTGTGTTGAGAGTTGAGAGTTCCAGCAACAGCTGACCTACAGTATACTTTTGTGTTGAGAGTTGAGAGTTCAAGCAACAGCTGACCTACAGTATACTTTTGTGATGAGAGTTGAGAGTTGAGAGTTCCAGCAACAGCTGACCTACAGTATACTTTTGTGTTGCGAGTTGCGAGTTCCAGCAACAGCTGACCTACAGTATACTTTTGTGTTGAGAGTTGCGAGTTCCAGCAACAGCTGACCTACAGTATACTTTTGTGTTGAGAGTTGTGAGTTCCAGCAACAGCTGACCTACAGTATACTTTTGTGTTGAGAGTTGTGAGTTCCAGCAACAGCTGACCTACAGTATACTTTTGTGTTGAGAGTTGTGAGTTCCAGCAACAGCTATCCTACAGTATACTTTTGTGATGAGAGTTGAGAGTTCCAGCAACAGCTGACCTACAGTATACTTTTGTGTTGAGAGTTGTGAGTTCCAGCAACAGCTATCCTACAGTATACTTTTGTGATGAGAGTTGAGAGTTGAGAGTTCCAGCAACAGCTGACCTACAGTATACTTTTGTGTTGAGAGTTGTGAGTTCCAGCAACAGCTGACCTACAGTATACTTTTGTGTTGAGAGTTGAGAGTTCCAGCAACAGCTGACCTACAGTATACTTTTGTGTTGAGAGTTGAGAGTTCCAGCAACAGCTGACCTACAGTATACTTTTGTGTTGAGAGTTGTGAGTTCCAGCAACAGCTGACCTACAGTATACTTTTGTGTTGAGAGTTGTGAGTTCCAGCAACAGCTGACCTACAGTATACTTTTGTGTTGAGAGTTGTGAGTTCCAGCAACAGCTGACCTACAGTATACTTTTGTGTTGAGAGTTGTGAGTTCCAGCAACAGCTGACCTACAGTATACTTTTGTGTTGAGAGTTGTGAGTTCCAGCAACAGCTGACCTACAGTATACTTTTGTGTTGAGAGTTGAGAGTTCCAGCAACAGCTGACCAACAGTATACTTTTGTGTTGAGAGTTGAGAGTTCCAGCAACAGCTGACCTACAGTATACTTTTGTGTTGAGAGTTGTGAGTTCCAGCAACAGCTGACCTACAGTATACTTTTGTGTTACGTTTAAGGCAAAATCTTGTGTTCTAAACTGTATATATATATATATATATATATATATATATCTTACACTTCTTTCCTTGTAGAGTTGATAAACAAATGTGTTGTTTTGGAACGTTTGTCCAGACCAAAGCTTCTTCTACCATCCTTGTAGCATTCATTAATCCATAACCATATCTTAAACTCACTAAATAAAAATATAAAGACATGATTAGTATTACTGTAAAAGTTGTGTCATCCCTTCAGACTTGTGGTGTGGCTAAAAAATCAAAAAGAATGGGACATGCCTTGTAAATTTTGTGTTAAACTGCTTGTCATCAAGTCACATCAAATTAATCTTATTGTACTCTCTTTCTAATGTTCATGAAATATATATGTAGATGGTTTGTTTTGCACTGTTGTTTTAATGTAATCAAATATATATGTAGATAGTTTGTTTTGCACTGTTGTTTTAATGTAATCAAATATATATGTAGATGGTTTGTTTTGCACTGTTGTTTTAATGTAATCAAATGTTGTCTTGTACATATGTATCATCTTACATACAGGTTTTTGAAAAATAAGATCACATCATTAGTTCAGTTCGTAGTGCTCGCTCTGTATGTATGAGGTAGTGGGTTCAAAACCAAACTGCTCTAACACTTGTAAATTAGTAGTGACTCTTATTCTAATCACTCTGCATTTAGAATAAGAAATGAAAGTCACAGGGTCCTTGAGAAGAGACCTTAAAAACTGATGCAGTGTCATGCTAAAGACTCCTCCCTGCAAATTGCTCAGAGCACACTGCAAAGATTAAAATTTCTGCCACTTTACCTATAGCTTGTGATGTCTCAATATAAGTAAAATATTCTTGACTGGGACATAAAACCTCATTCTATCTTTGAAACATGTACCTTTTCTGCCTTTTCCGTTTTCTATCCAGTTACCATCATACATTGGTTCTGGATTAGCTGATCTCATTGTTATGTACTGGACATCTCTCCATGTTAAAAATGGACTACAAAATAAAATTTACAAATAATAATATAATTAAATAATTCCCGATTAATCTTGTAGTTATACCCCTTTATTAGAAATCTTTTGCTTTAAAGGGGTAGTGTAAATAACAATGAAACTACAGACTATATGATAACTTGGCTAGAGAGGGTTTGTACTTCAGCTTATATTAAGAAATAGTTTGATGAAGAGACCAGAACCACTCAATCTTTTATTTGCTATTCTCAGAAAATTAGTGTACTGCTTTTTCTTGAAACATCTCTGTCAGTCATACTTGTAATTTATTATACATAGGTGTTAAGAAAAGCTTTTAAATGTGACAGACTTTTTTATTTTTTACTAACAATATTGCTTTAATTATAATAATGAAATGGGACACATGGTTTACAATCTATGAAATACACTAGTGTGATGAGTTCATGTTTATTGATTAGAAGAATATCTCCAATCAAACTAGAGATGGAAAGCTATTCTGTTTACATTATTAGCTGTGGTTCTGGCCCATCAAATGTCTTTCAGAACATTCTTTTATAAATATTTACTAATCCACTTGACCATTAATAATTTATAAGAAAAAGAACATTTAATTGGACCAATATGAATTCTAAGCCCAGAAGTCCCAGATTTGGCTTAAAACCAATAAAAATTCTGACCCCATGTGGGTACCTTCAAATGAATATTTTAGGTACCTATGAGAGATATTTGATCAAGCCCAATATAAATTCTGAGCCCTGAAGTCCCTATAAGATAAGCTTTAATGTAAGCCCAATATAAATTCTGAGCCCTGAAGTCCCTATAAGATAAGCTTTGATGTAAGACCAATATAAATTCTGAGCCCTGAAGTCCCTATAAGATAAGCTTTAATGTAAGCCCAATATAAATTCTGAGCCCTGAAGTCCCTATAAGATAAGCTTTGATGTAAGACCAATATAAATTCTGAGCCCTGAAGTCCCTATAAGATAAGCTTTGATGTAAGACCAATATAAATTCTGAGCCCTGAAGTCCCTATAAGATAAGTTTTGATGTAAGACCAATATAAATTCTGAGCCCTGAAGTCCCTATAAGATAAGTTTTGATGTAAGGCCAATATAAATTCTGAGCCCTGAAGTCCTTATAAGATAAGCTTTGATGTAAGACCAATATAAATTCTGAGCCCTGAAGTCCCTTAAGATAAGCTTTGATGTAAGACCAATATAAATTCTGAGCCCTGAAGTCCCTATAAGATAAGCTTTGATGTAAGACCAATAACAACAAGAAATCTGTGAGCTACTACTCACTTAGTATACCCCTCCTTTTTGAAAAAGTTTGGTAAACAGGAAGTATATGTCTGGCAGACTTGACATCCGTGCTTGCAGCATGTGACCTCATTTTGAACTCACATACAAAGTGGGTGTGTTAAGTAGTTGCTGAGAAAACTATAATTATGAAGTTTTTGTTTTGGACGGACAGACAGGCATAGAACAGAGGTAAAGCAGTATAGTCCCCTCTTCTTCAAAGTGGGGTATACTTCTGAGCCCTGAGAGTACCTTCAAATGAACATTTTAGGTAGGTATATATATAATCTTACTTTGCTTCAAGAACGAGAGCTACAATGCCAGCAGCTAGTGGAGCAGAGGCTGATGTTCCTGTGTGACTTGTTGTACATTTATTGTGAAGATCAACAGTTACCTAAAACAAAGTTATAAAATTTGGATTAAATATTCTTGACAATCAGTTTTGTTGGTAATAAGAACCAAACATGCAAAAAAAAAAAAAACAAGACAAAATTATGTCTTCCACTCTTTTTAACAATAAAGGGTTCGTCTTATTCCCAGGGTTTGATTTTAAGAAATTTCAAAGGGAAATCATTTTCTAATGAGCAGTTACATAATTGATTATTTCTGATTATTAGTTTCTTGAGACTGTTCACCGCTTATAAAAATACAGCCAATTCCCACTACTTATACATAAAAACTACCTCTGTAGCTCAGTTGGTAGAGTGCTTGCTCCTTAAGTTGGAGGTCGTTGGTTCAAACCTTGACTGGTTACTCAACTTATTACTTATATACAGTTTTGTTCAATAAAGGTTTAAACATGTTTCTATTGATAAACCAACATGCTACTTTACTTCAATCATTTACACATTTTACTACAATATTAACTTACGACTTGTTTTTCATGATAAGCACCACTACTGTATGTTGTTGCCAGTGTTGATGAGCACTCCTCAAGGTACCATGGTTTTGTACCGTGTTCTGATGTACTACTTATAGAGAGGGTATAAATACTGTTAGTATACCCATCACAGTTACAGCTGTCTGAGGCACTACCTCCATTACCTGATGCCCACACAAATATTGAGCCTTTACCACCTCTTCCCTGGAAAAAACCACCAAAAGAATTATTAGAATTTGTAGTAGTTAATATGTACCTGATAATAGTAAAAAGCTACCAAGGTAGACCTTGTAACAACCCCTGGTCACCCATAACTCCAACAAAAAGTATCGACCAATGCTGATTTTCGAACTTGACCAAGGTATTAGTGGTATAAACATTTGGTATAAATTTCATGAAAATCCGTCAAAATTTGTAGGCATGAGAGCGCTTACAAAGTCAAGTTTTGGATAAAACAGTCATTATTGTGGTCAAAGTCCCATAACTCCAACAAAAGGTATGGACCAATGCTGATTTTCTAACTTGACCAAGGTATCAGTGGTATAAACATTTGGTATAAATTTCATGTAAATCCGTCAAAATTTGTAGGCATGAGAGCGCTTACAAGGTCAATATTTGGATTAAACGGAGTCATTATTGTGGTCAAAGTCCCATAACTCCAACAAAAAGTATGGACCAATGCTGATTTTCGAACTTGACCAAGATATTAAAGGTATAAACATTTGGTATAAATTTCATGAAAATCCGTCAAAATTTGTAGGCATGAGAGCGCTTACAAGGTCAAGTTTTGGATAAAACGGAGTCATTATTGTGGTCAAAGTCCCATAACTCCAACAAAAAGTATGGACAAATGCTGATTTTCAAACTTGACCAAGGTATTAGTGGTATAAACATTTGGTATAAATTTCATGAAAATCCGTCAAAATTTGTAGGCATGAGAGCGCTTACAAGGTCAAGTTTTGGATAAAACAAAGTCATTATTGTGGTCAAAGTCCCATAACTCCAACAAAAAGTAAGGACAAATGCTGATTTTCGAAACTTGACCAAGGTATTAGTGGTATAAACATTTGGTATAAATTTCATGAAAATCTGTCAAAATTTGTAGGCATGAGAGCGCTTACAAGGTCAAGTTTTGGATAAAACGGAGTCATTATTGTGGTCAAAGTCCCATAACTCCAACAAAAAGTAAGGACAAATGCTGATTTTCGAACTTGACCAAGGTATTAGTGGTATAAACATTTGGTATAAATTTCATGAAAATCCGTCAAAATTTGTAGGCATGAGAGCGCTTACAAAAAAGTGTGACGGACGGAAACACGGACACACGGATGGACAGACGCCCAGCATTTCTATGTCCCCGCTCCACATTGTGGCGGGGGACAAAAAACCACTATACAGTTCTCATTTTTGACAGTTGACAGTTACTGCAAAATACATTAAATTCAATGAAAATCCTTGATTATTACACTTGAGAATGCATTTAAAATGTTTTACTATTAAGTAACTCTACTGTGTAACTGTGTCTTTCCTTTTAAAGCTTGATAGTAATATGCTTGTCTTTCAAGTGTTTTGATGACAAGTTTTATAAAATCTGGTAATGATGGTTAAACGAAATTCAGATATGATAAAAATCAGGGGAAAAATTGGCCAAATCTGTAAAGTATACAAATTAATTTTCAACAATTTTCATTAAGAAATATGGAAAAAAATTGGAGTTAACAGGTCTGCCAAGAAAACACACCAACAAATCAAACTTAATAAGAGACATGAAACAAGAAAATGAATTTATTGACAAATTTGTATAAAGCAAAAAACAGATATTTCATTTTCCATGGTTATAACATGTATAATACAAAGTCAATATCATTGTGACATCTGTCCCTTAAAGTTGTTTTCAAAGAAACATGTTGTTTTGTTTCCAAATTAATTCTTTTTAAATTTAATTTTCAGTACTTGAGAAATGAGAAAAGCAATTTTTACTAAGATATCCTTGTATGATTTACCTACCTGGGTTATACCATCTATAAAAGCTTGTTTAGCTAGTATTCCAGGTCCATCTACCACCCTCCCGTCATCATCTGGTCCCCAGCTGGCAGAGTAGATGTCAATATGTGAACGGTTAAAACTCAAGGATTTGGCTTCAACCAGATCGTAAACATCACCATCTAACATTCTTACACCTATAAATACATTAAATAACAAGTTATAAATAAAATTAGAAGCAATTCAAAAGTGACATTCAAATGATCCCCAACTGGAAAATCCCAATTCATGTACATGATCAAAATACAAATAGTCAACTCATGGTACATCTACTCCATTCAATGATTGTTCCTGTAAAATTTCCTAATAATCTGTTGAAAAGTTTTTGAGAAAAGTTTTGGACAAACTGCTGGCTGGAAGAAACAGAATAAGCACTACATGTCCCCCACTTCAATAGAGGATATAATTGTATAAAATGTGTACAAGTTCTAATATTTATCAGTATGACACAACCAAATATTTTGAATTTAGTGCTAAAGACACTTTACAACTCCAAACTCAAGTTTCTTAATCTTTAAAAACAAGCATTGAGAAGTATTAATAAATAAATTAATATTTTGTAAACGTATTTATTTTGCAGTGTACTAATTTTTGCTTATTGCATGGCTGTTTGTTTGGCGGGAAAATTAATATGGAGTGGAATAATATTATGCTTACTATGTTGTAGTGCCTATTTAAAAAAAACGCGAAAATTTAACCGACCAGACATGTCTAAATTTCCTATATCGCGAAATTAAATAGGTTTACATTATCAATAAATATTCATGTAAGAAATGCTAAAATTCATAAAGTAACACTGTTAATAGACTGTTTCCATGTTTATTCATACCAACATAACACTTGAACAGATGACTGTAAAATAATCAGTGTAATGGATTCAATAAACAAAATATTTAAATAAAATTTAATTTTAAATATAAATGAAGAGTACAGGAAAATCCTTCTATAATAGTCAATAAGTTTACCTCCTATTCTTGAGTTGTATGCCACTCCTACAATACATGCTGTGTTATTTCCCTTGGCCGACACCTCTCCAGCACATCGGGTACCATGCCTTGTTAAAATATAATTATGAAATCAAAATTATGATGAAATCAAAATTATTAATTGTTCAACTGAGACTATTTATATATGGGTCTGTATTTTTTATATTTATATTCATATAATGGTACCATTCAGTCAGCAGCATCAGGGCGACATCTTTTATAATCAACAAGGTGACATCTTTTAAAATCAACACGGCGACATCTTTTATAATTAACAAGGTGACATCTTTTATAATCAACACAGCTGGGGGTATGAAAAAAATTTAATTAGACAACTTCCATGTTGACTGTAATCACTGCCTATTGCCTTTAATTAGACAACTTCCATGTTGACTGTAATTACTGCCTATTGCCTTTAATTAGACAACTTCCATGTTGACTGTAATCACAGCCTATTGCCTTTCATTAGACAACTTCCATGTTGACTGTAATCACTGCCTATTGCCTTTAATTAGACAACTTCCATGTTGACTGTAATTACTGCCTATTGCCTTTAATTAGACAACTTCCATGTTGACTGTAATCACTGCCTATTGCCTTTAATTAGACAACTTCCATGTTGACTGTAATCACTGCCTATTGCCTTTAATTAGACAACTTCCATGTTGAGTGTAATCACTGCCTATTGCCTTTAATTAGACAACTTCCATGTTGACTGTAATCACTGCCTATTGCCTATACCTATGTACTGATGTTTATTAACTTACCTATTTTCATTAGATGGGTCATATCTTGGCATTGGATCCGAGTCATGGGAATTGACATCACAGCTTGCATAAGGGTCCTTTAAGTAATAATAAACACAATACATATATGTAATTTGTAAAGTGGTTTCATATTATCACATTAATGCCATTACAAAATAGTGAATACACAAATATCAAAATTAATGTGCTCCATATATATTTTATTGCCAGCCTCATACCCAATTGACTCTTTAATAATGTGACATTTATTGTATTGCAAGAGAAAAATATAGATACAGCATTCAGACCGATTTATTAGATTTAAAGATGAACAATTTCAAACTATGACTTTAGTGACAGAGACCTATAATTTATGTATTTATTAAGATATTTCTGTATATGGCCACTATATTCCAGAATTAATTGTTCTTTTTTTTGGTGGCTTGGTACCAGCTTATTGAAAAAAGTGGCTTGCAATGTTAAGCTATGTAATTGTATACTACTAGCAATAAATGTTTGCCGTATCTGCTGTGTGCTAATTCTGCACAAGTATGCATTAAATCACCATAATTGTCCACTAAGTTGTCATATGAGTACACTAAGTCGCTTTAAGTGTACATTAATTTTAACTTTAAATGGCTGGATAGTAACATGCAACTCCTTAACCATTTGAAAACAATTACCCCTTATACATGTTACATATCACGATATATACCGGTACAGATGACACATGGTATGGACTGGAACAGTCTAGTATTACCCCTTATACATGTTACATATCACGATATATACCGGTACAGACGACACATGGTATGGACTGGAACAGTCTAGTATTACCCCTTACACATGTTACATATCACGATATATACCGGTACAGATGACACATGGTATGGACTGGTACAGTCTAGTATTACCCCTTATACATGTTACATATCACGATATATACCGTTACAGATGACACATGGTATGGACTGAAACAGTCTAGTATTACCCCTTATACATGTTACATATCACGATATATACCGGTACAGATGACACATGGTATGGACTGGAACAGTCTAGTATTACCCCTTATACATGTTACATATCATGATATATACAGGTACAGATGACACATGGTATGGACTGGAACAGTCTAGTATTACCCCTTATACATGTTACATATCACGATATATACCGGTACAGATGACACATGGTATGGACTGGAACAGTCTAGTATTACCCCTTATACATGTTACATATCACGATATATACCGGTACAGACGACACATGGTATGGACTGGAACAGTCTAGTATTACCCCTTATACATGTTACATATCACGATATATACCGGTACAGATGACACATGGTATGGACTGGTACAGTCTAGTATTACCCCTTACACGTGTTACATATCAAGATATATACCGGTACAGATGACACATAGTATGGACTGGTACAGTCTAGTATTACCCCTTACACGTGTTACATATCACGATATATACCGGTACAGATGACACATAGTATGGACTGGTACAGTCTAGTATTACCCCTTATACATGTTACATATCACGATATATACCGGTACAGATGACACATGGTATGGACTGGAACAGTCTAGTATTACCCCTTATACATGTTACATATCACGATATATACCGGTACAGATGACACATGGTATGGACTGGAACAGTCTAGTATTACCCCTTATACATGTTACATATCACAAGATGACACATGGTATGGACGGGAACAGTCTAGTATTACCCCTTATACATGTTACATATCACGATATATACCGGTACAGATGACACATAGTATGGACTGGAACAGTCTAGTATTACCCCTTATACATGTTACATATCACGATATATACCGGTACAGATACAGAGACACATGGTATGGACTGGAACAGTCTAGTATTACCCCTTATACATGTTACATATCACGATATATACCGGTACAGATGACACATGGTATGGACGGGAACAGTCTAGTATTACCCCTTATACATGTTACATATCACGATATATACCGGTACAGATGACACATGGTATGGACTGGAACAGTCTAGTATTACCCCTTATACATGTACATATCACGATATATACCGGTACAGATGACACATGGTATGGACTGGAACAGTCTAGTATTACCCCTTATACATGTTACATATCACGATATATACCGGTACAGACGACACATGGTATGGACTGGAACAGTCTAGTATTACCCCTTATACATGTTACATATCACGATATATACCGGTACAGATGACACATGGTATGGACTGGTACAGTCTAGTATTACCCCTTACACGTGTTACATATCAAGATATATACCGGTACAGATGACACATAGTATGGACTGGTACAGTCTAGTATTACCCCTTACACGTGTTACATATCACGATATATACCGGTACAGATGACACATAGTATGGACTGGTACAGTCTAGTATTACCCCTTATACATGTTACATATCACGATATATACCGGTACAGATGACACATGGTATGGACTGGAACAGTCTAGTATTACCCCTTATACATGTTACATATCATGATATATACCGGTACAGACGACACATGGTATGGACGGGAACAGTCTAGTATTACCCCTTATACATGTTACATATCACGATATATACCGGTACAGATGACACATAGTATGGACTGGAACAGTCTAGTATTACCCCTTATACATGTTACATATCACAATATATACTGGTACAGATGACACATGGTATGGGCTGGAACAGTCTAGTATTACCTCTTATACATGATACATATCACGATATATACCCGTACAGATGACACATGGTATGGACTGGAACAGTCTAGTTAGTTCAATTGGTAGAGCTTTTGTCTATAGTGCAGGAAGCCCCAGGTTCAATCTCTTGTCCAACTTTGCATTTTTATTTCTTCCTGCTGCAGTTTTGTTGCCAAAGTGGCCCTAGGAAGTGGTGGACTGGCAACTGTAACCATATTATAGATCCATAGTCTATCTAAAAGAGTTATAGTGCAAGATTCTTGAGAACTTTAGAATAAGAAGGGAAGAATGGAGTGGTCTGGAAAGCTCAGTTGGTATCACACTCGCCTTTAGTGCTAAGGTCCTGGGTATGATCCCCAGTCAAACCCTGAATATTTTTTCTCCTTTTTGTTACAAATCCATTCCACTGGCATCTAAGTACATCGGTAGGTAATTAAACTTACATAATTGTCTCTCAAATCATCATGAGTTCTTTCAATCCCATCATCCAATATTGTAATAACAATTCCTTTTCCTGTGTAGCCCATGTTCCAAGCACCCTGCACCTGCATGTCATAACTTCCTTCATTTTTTCTTTCCTCCGCCATGCTGTAGTAAAAGATACATTTTTTAGTGAAATCTTTTTAATATGAAACAATAATTTTTCAATATTTTTTATCAGTAAGATGAAACCACAGTGCAAGGATGTGTGACTAGTAATTAAAACTTTCTTTCAGTGATGTTGAAATGCAGATACACATGTAGATTTCTTGTTACGACTAGGTACATGTAAGTGGAAAATATCAATCTTTAAAATAGGTTACTTCTTGAAAGGATTTCTAAGAAATTAGTACCCAATGATGATTTTAATGATCAGGAATGGAAACATAGGTCAAAGGTTAAAAAATTTACACTTTATACTTACTAAATACCACATATTTGGATATAGTTTGTCATTCCACTTAAGATCTCTCTTATTCCTTACTAGAAGTTCTTGTTGCTCAAAAAGATCTCGCTTATTCCTAACTAGAAGTTTTTGTTGTTCAAACCATTTTACCTAAAATATAGAAAGGTAAAAATGATAAATAATTACAAATAAGCAGAAACTTAGCATGTAACAATTAAAAATAATACCTACTACTGTTATGTCATACCTATTACTGATATGTCAGGCCTACTACTGATATGTCATACCTATTACTGATATGTCAGGCCTACTACTGATATGTCATACCTATTACTGATATGTCAGGCCTACTACTGATATGTCATACCTATTACTGATATGTCATACCTACTACTGATATGTCATCCCTATTACTGATATGTCAGGCCTATTACTGATATGTAACAATTAAAAATCTTACCTGCTACTGATATGTCATACCTATTACTGATATGTCAGGCCTACTACTGATATGTCATACCTACTACTGATATGTCATGCCTACTACTGATATGTCATACCTACTTCTGATATGTCATACCTTTTACTGATATGTCATGCCGACTACTGATATGTCATACCTATTACTGATATGTCATGCCTATTACTGATATGTCATACCTACTACTGATATGTCATACCTACAACTGATATGTCATATCTACCACTGATATGTAATGTCTACTACTGATATGTCATACCTACTACTGATATGTCATACCTACTACTGATATGTCATACCTATTACTGATATGTCATACCTACTACTGATATGTCATGCCGACTACTGATATGTCATACCTATTACTGATATGTCATACCTATTACTGATATGTCATACCTACTACTGATATGTCATGCCGACTACTGATATGTCATACCTATTACTGATATGTCATACCTACTAATAATATGTCAGGCCTAATACTGATGTCATACCTACTACTGATATGCCATACCTACTAATAATATGTCAGGCCTACTACTGTCATACCTACTACTGATATGTCATACCTACTACTGATATGTAATGTCTATTACTGATATGTCATGCCGACTACTGATATGTCATACCTACTACTGATATGTCATACCTATTACTGATATGTAATGTCTATTACTGATATGTCATGCCTATTACTGATATGTCATACCTACTACTGATATGTCATACCTATTACTGATATGTCATACCTACTACTGATATGTCATACCTATTACTGATATGTCATACCTACTACTGATATGCCATACCTATTACTGATATGTCATACCTATTACTGATATGTCATACCTATTACTGATATGTCAGGCCTACTACTGAAATGTCATACCTACTACTGATATGTAATGTCTATTACTGATATGTCATGCCTACTACTGATATGTCATACCTACTACTGATATGTCATACCTATTACTGATATGTCATACCTACTACTGATATGTCATGCCGACTACTGATATGTCATACCTACTACTGATATGTCATACCTATTACTGATATGTCATACCTACTACTGATATGTCATGCCGACTACTCATATGTCATACCTATTACTGATATGTCATACCTATTACTGATATGTCATACCTACTACTGATATGTCATGCCGACTACTGATATGTCATACCTATTACTGATATGTCATACCTACTAATAATATGTCAGGCCTAATACTGATATGTCATACCTACTACTGATATGTCATACCTACTACTGATATGTCATACCTATTACTGATATGCCAGGCCTACTACTGATATGTCATATCTACTACTGATATGTAATGTCTATTACTGATATGTCATACCTACTACTGATATGTCATACCTATTACTGATATGTCATACCTACTACTGATATGTCATACCTACTACTGATATGTCATACCTACTACTGATATGTCATACCTACTACTGATATGTCATACCTATTACTGATATGTCATACCTACTAATAATATGTCAGGCCTACTACTGATATGTCATACCTACTACTGATATGTCATACCTACTACTACTACTGATATGTCATACCTACTACTGATATGTCATACCTACTACTGATATGTCATACCTACTAATAATATGTCAGGCCTAATACTGATATGGCATACCTACTGATATGTCATACCTACTAATAATATGTCAGGCCTAATACTGATATGTCATACCTATTACTGATATGTCATGCCTATTACTGATATGCCAGGCCTACTACTGATATGTCATATCTACTACTGATATGTAATGTCTATTACTGATATGTCATGCCTGCTACTGATATGTCATACCTACTACTGATATGTCATACCTATTACTGATATGTCATACCTACTACTGATATGTCATACTATTACTGATATGTCATACCTACTACTGATATGTCATACCTACTACTGATATGTCATACCTTTTACTGATATGTCATACCTACTACTGATATGTCATACCTACTAATAATATGTCAGGCCTATTACTGATATGTCATACCTACTACTGATATGTCATACCTACTACTGATATGTCAGGCCTACTACTGATATGTCATACCTACTACTGATATGTCATACCTACTATTGATATGTCATACCTACTACTGATATGTCAGGCCTACTTCTGATATATCAGGCCTACTACTCATATGTCATACCTACTACTGATATGTCATACCTACTACTCATATGTCATACCTACTACTGATATGTCATACCTATTACTGATATGTCATACCTACTACTCATATGTCAGGCCTACTACTGATATGTCAGGCCCCAGTTTCACAATCATTCCTTGGCTTAGATTTTTCTTAACTTAAACTTAGCCAATTTTGGTAATCAGTTTTTGGAAATACTGATGAATATTTTTGTAAAATCTAATGCAAATATTTTAATCTAGAGGTGACCTTAAAAATGACATCTTAATTTCCTGAATATCTTGAAAATTAACAAAATTATAAAATTTTGAATTTTGCAAGAATGAAGTTAAGAAAAATCTTAGCTAAGAAATGATTGTGAAAGTGGGGCCTGGTTTAATAAAACTTGATAAGAATCATCATGTGATTGTCATGATTTTTCTATGCCATAATCATGGCTTAACTAAGATTTGACTTACACTTAAAACTGAACAAATTTTGAAAATCTTTTTGGAACTAATAAATACTTTTGACAGAATTAAACACAAATGTTTTAAGCACAAGCATATTCAAATCTTAGTAAGGAATGATTGTGAAATGGGGGCCTGGTCACAAAAATAATTGGAATAATAATTGAAATTCCTTATTATTTGACATTATTTTCAGTTTGGTTTAATCTCCGATAACTAGATTTATTCTTTGTTAAACACGTTTCATCGTTGTGCACAGTTCTTCTTGTTACATATTACTGAATGTAAGATCACTTAATACTATGTAACAAGAGGAAATGTACATTACATATGATGAAACATCATACATGTATTACAAAGAATAAATCCAAATCCAGCTATATTTAAGAGAACATTTTAATTTATTCTTAAGTTTTGAATATATAAATTTACCTCACACATAGGATAACCTTTATCAATTTATTTGTATATAACCAGTATATTCATTAGAAATAATTTCTTGTTTAGATTTAAATTTGGAACACCATGTGTAACTTTCTATATTTCTATGTGCAAAGTAAAATCTTAAATCTCTAAACAGAGTTGTCTTTGATGAATGACTTCATTTGTTTATAAGACAGAAATTACCAATACTTTCCTTTCTCTGTCAAGAACAAAATCACTAGTGTGTGAGATGATATATCATTGAAGACAGAAGGTCTGTTATTACCAGATAACACAGAGAGAGCCAACACAGAATTGCCTGCAACGGTCTCCCACGATCAATGGATCTGATTCAATGTCTGTCAACCACAAACATGTGAAGTTTTGTATATTTTGTATTAAACCTGCGTTGACACAATTTATCAATTTCTCAGTTTCTTTGTAATGTAAATTGATAGTTTTCCTAATGCAAAAAGAAACATTTTAATACATTTCCCAAGAGGACAGCTTAATTTATTCTTGCAAGGAATATAGGCATATTCTCAGATGAGATAAATTATAAAGAAAATTTGAGATATTTTCATTTTATAGTTGTTTTAAAGAAAAATATATAGAAAATATAAGCAAATTAATGAATACAGAGGAGATAGTGATAAGGACACATTCCTGAAATAAGGGCTGAAGTTAGACATTGTGTTTATGGAAAGGAGTGGAACATCTTTCAGATATAAAAAGGTGATCAGTTTTGGGATGGTAGAAGAAACCAGAATACCAGAGAAAACCTTCAAACTTTGTCAAGTGAAAAGACAAACTTTCTCTCACATTAGAATTTGCCTGATATGGGTTCTTACCTCGACTGAAAGAAGTGTTGAGATCCATAACCGCATGCTTTAGACAACTTGGTCACCAAAGTCCAATTTTATAGATAAAGATATAGGCAAACAACTTTGACCTGTCCGCATGACCTTTTATCTAAACATTTACCTGGAACAAAGTACCTCTAAGTATATGGAGCACAGGTATTCATTTTGTATACATCATGAGATATACTAACCTTATAGAGCACACCTATTCTATATGTATATATGGAGCACAGGTATTCATTTTGTATACATGAGATATACTCACCTTATAGAGCACACCTATTCTATATGTATATATGGAGCACAGGTATTCATTTTGTATACATGAGATATACTCACCTTATAGAGCACACCTATTCTATATGTATATATGGAGCACATGTATTCATTTTGTATACATGAGATATACTCACCTTATAGAGCACACCTATTCTATATGTATATATGGAGCACAGGTATTCATTTTGTATACATCATGAGATATACTCACCTTATAGAGCACACCTATTCTATATGTATATATGGAGCACATGTATGCATTTTGTATACATGAGATATACTCACCTTATAGAGCACACCTATTCCAAATGTATATCTTAACACTACCCATGTATTAGGTGGACCCATCTTACCCATGTATTAGGTGGACCCATCTTACCCATGTATTAGGTGGACCCATCTTACCCATGTATTAGGTGGACCCATCTATATGAATATTCCTAATGAAAGGTCAAGTGGACAGGCCAGTGTTGTTTGCCTATACAAACAATTTGTGACTAAAACATTCAGCAGGGCCAAACAGGTGAGCTATATACCTTAATAGTCACGATATTTGGATCAGCAACAGTCATTTATGTCAGACAGCAGTCATAACATTCATAGATACATGTCACACTGGTAGTCATCAACCCTACTTCTTTATAAGCAACTTATTGTTTGAACCATTATCATTATTGTAACTATTTGCAGATAAAATGCATCTTCTTAAAATGTGCATACATAATATATTCAGAGATCATATATGCAGAAAAAGAAGAAATTATTCCAAATCAGCAATAAAAAAGAAGAAATAAGGAGCCAGAACATGACATCTTATACAGCAGGCCAGAACCTTAACATATAAAGATAACAAATTCAGTCTGATGGGAAATAGTATGAGACATCTTGCTATATATACAAATAATTTATATCATAAATGTATAAATGTCAAAAATTTAACCTAACATGCAAATTAAGACAATTTCAAGAAGATGTTGCCATTAACCTTTGACATAAAAAGTCAAGGTTGTTCCAGTGAATTAAAACACACAAACAATACAAGTGACAAGACCTATTCATCATTACATCATATACAATATATATATATCACAATAAGAGAAAAACATCATAAAGTTTTAATTTTCTGATTCTGACATGACAGCGCATACTAACTGAAAATTTAAGTTGTTGTTTTATTGCCAAAACATTCTAACCAAAAATGTTAACTTTTTCTCATAACTTATGGGGTAAATTGTTCATAATTTAAAATAATAGCCTCTTTTCCAGACTAATTCAGCAATTTATCAAGTATGACACTCATTTAATTTTAATTTAATTTTCTTATCCAGTCTTTGACACAAACAATTAAGAACATGTATATCTACAAAATAATTTTTCTGTATCAGTACACATGTAGTTTTAATACTATTTATCAAAAGCATTGTATAATGTCCACGGCAGATCAAGATGACAACAGTATTGTTGTGTATAATGTCCACGGCAGACCTAGATGACAACAGCTTTGTTGTGTATAATGTCCACGGCAGATCTAGATGACAACAGCTTTGTTGTGTATAATGTCCACAGCAGACCTAGATGACAACAGCTTTGTTGTGTATAATGCTTTTCACCCCATCAGGCATTACAAACAATGTACTGCAGTACATAACATGCCTATCACTCAAAATTGAAAGACTAGAAAAGTTCACAAGGCTCCAATATTGCATAAAATAAATCCAATGGAAAAGGGACATAACTCCAGTAAATATTTAAGTAGCATTACAATTTATAAATAAATTATAATATGCACATATACCATCCAGCGGTAACAAATTATTCAAATACATTTACAAAATTTCATTAAATTCCATTCACTGTAGGCTAGTATTGGTCCTAAGTTCCTATATTGTGTACAATTACTCTAAGCGGCAAAGGGATATAACTCCATTCAAGTTAAGATTTCACAATATGCACTCCTCCAGGCCATTTGTGGAGCAGGCAAGTTTTATACAAAAGTACAACATTTGGCCCCTTGTATTTATCTAGTCTCTGGAGATGGTCATTAATATTAGTACAATTTTGTCTCTACTATAAATTGTAGCACAAATTCCTTTTTTCATGAAGTATCATTTACAGTCAAACCTGCATTAAAGGTCACCTCTATATAAGGTCCACTTACTTATACAGACCAATAAAATTTTATCCCAATTGCTCTTTATACATAATATTTGAACCTGTATATAAGGGACACCTGTCCATAAATAGTACTCCTATTGGTTCCCTTAGGTGGCTTTTATGGACAGGTATGACTGTATAATACATGTACATGTGTTTTAGAATTACCGTTTCATGATTTCAGTAATGCCATTAATATATCATAATCCTTGATTACAATCAAGTTATCCATTTCACTCCTTTGTAATAAAAATTTTGCTTTTCTATGACAAATAACGAGAACATGTGAGAAGTGTATGTAATAGCACTTAATGTTAATGTTTAAAATCAATACTTTCATTTTAATTGTCACAGAAAAAATGTCAAAAATAGACAAATTTTACTGATTAAAACTAATGAAAGTACAATTTTTTTTCACCTTGTTGACTTCATAATGAATTCTACAAGATCATAACTTGCAGGTGTTAACTAATCAATCCAGATATTGATGTTTCTATATAAGGAAGATAAAATACCAGTAATGAAAGAAAACTGTGTTATGACTAGAACTTAGGTATCTGAAATTTCTAGAAACTGGATGGGGTTATATGTCCATGTCAAGAATATTTATATCTTCTGCTACAGCTGAAGTTGCAGAAATATTACCTTTGCAGTGCACTTTGGGCAATGTTGCTGGGTGAGTTCTTAAGTGACCTATGCCTACCATGACACTGGGTAATGGTTATTTAGGGCTCTTCTGAAAGACTCCATCATGACTTTCATTTCTAAATGCTGAGAACATGGCAAAAGACTAGTCACTCACAAACCAAAAGCTTGGGTTGATAATAGTTCCCACAATGAAATTGTAATCAGAATGGAGAAACAAGTTGAATGAATTGTGCTACAAAAAAGAAGGTTCTGAAACTGTCAGATCTTGAGTTCGGGAGTGATGTTAAAGAATATCATGAACAGATAAATGTATAAGTGATGATGAGCTTGGGAGTGGTGTCAGTGACTTTCAGTCAACAAAAAACTTGACAAAATTTACAAGAATGCCCCCATGCAAGTTAATGAAAATTGTAAGCAAAATAATAACAGTCAAACCAGCATTAAAGACAACTTCTATTAAATAAGCACCTGCTTTTAAAGGCCAGTAAAATTTTATCCCAATTGCTCTTTATTTGTATCATTTTTTTATAAGAACCACCTGTCCATAAAGGCCACTTTTACTAGTTCCCTTATTTGACCTTTACAGCGGGGTTGACTGTACATAAGTATAATAATGATAACATATATTTTCAAAGAAATATTACACATTTTAAATAGATTTCAATCATGTCAAATACCCTTTGATATGACAGAATAATTATGCAATTGTGCATTCAGTGACACGTTTTACAATATCAAAATGAATGATTCATAGATTTAAAAACAAAATTAAAGGAATAAAAATTTAATTTCATTCTAAAATTAACTTACTTATTCAAGAAAAAATGAAAAACAAATTAATTAAAGTCTCTAATCAACCAAGCCTTATCAGACAAATATGCTTTGTTATGTCAAACCCACAAACTTCTATTAATAACTGAAACCATTATGTGCAGATTTTATTGTAATGATTGTCGTGGAATCAAGTAGGCTGTTTTTTTATTCTTGAGTGCACAAACAATCACTGAAAATAACTTATCATCTTTGGCTCTTTGAAAGACTATTTTAACCAATAATTTTAAATGTCAAGAGTGGAGTTGAGAGGATAAGTAATAGAGTTTATCGTCCCAGTCAAGAATATTTTACTTCTATCGAGATGTCACCAGCTATAGGCCAAGTTGCAGAAATTTTGCTGTGTGCATTGCACTGATGGCATTAAACAACAGGGTTTTTTATTGTGCCACTCTTACCATGACACAGGACCTCGTTTATTTTAAGTTTCCATCCCAAAAAACTAACTTTCAATATGTAATGCCATGTGCTTGGCAAAAGAATATTCACTACCCACTTTTAAATCTTGGGTCAGACCCAGATGGGATTCAAACCCAAGACCTCCCACAAGCGAGCACTCTGCCAACTAAGCTACTATTGGTAAACGTCAGAGTGAAATCTAGTGACATTATTTTATCATTCTTTCAACTTAAGTGGTTAAAATTTGTGCAAATGTGATTAATATCTGTGGAAACTTGTGGTGACTAGAAACTGACCCTCATTATATAACCATGTCCATATCAACACCTGTCCTTAACAACATCCTGTCTATAGTTTTCAGTTTTGTTCGATCCTGATCACTTTTGCTATATATTTCACCTTTCCATAGTGGTCACCTGTGTAATATGGTTAGTTGCCACTACATTTAGTCCCCAAGTCATCAATTACCTGTCTATAACAGCCAGTGCTTATATGACATCAGTTGTTTTAGGTCCAAAGAACCCTAATTTAGTTCTAAATTGATGACTTTAACATCTAATTATATAATAAACTACAAAATAACAGAAGCCGTTGAGCTCTATATTCTATATATGACATCAAAAACCAGGTAAAATTTACCTGTAGTGGTTACAGGTAAATGAAATGTATTATATAGGGACTGTTTGATGTGACATTATATATAACATAATTATTAAACATTTCTTGACAAAATTTGAACATGGACTGCAGGTACAAGTATGTAACATAATTATTAAACATTTCTTGACAAAATTTGAACATGGACTGCAGGTACAAGTATGTCTTTTTATGATTTTTAATCAAAATTTAAGATGATAAAGATCTTTATCAATCTCACTAAATTAAATAAATAAGTAATTTAAATTAAAATTATTTATTTACAATTTTCTATAAAGATTTTCATAATATTTTATGAAAGCCTTCAACATACATATGGTATACACATGTACATGTATTTATACTTCATACAATGGGAGATAGCACATAACCATAAAAAACCTGTCCATAGCGGACACTTTGACTTGGTCCAGAAGCTGGTCACTATAGACAGATTTGACTGTAATTTAGTTGGTAGAGCATTGGGCTCAAGATCGAAATGTTGTGGGTTGCAATCCCAATAGGGCCATGTTGTGACCTTAAGCAAGTTGCTTCATTTCACATTGCTGATGACTTATCCAGTGTCAGGATAATGGATTGGTGGGACAGCAACCTTTGCAACTGCTGTCTCGGTGAGCTAGAACCTTAAAGTTACCCTGAGTACACTAAGTACAGGCATGCACATTATACACTGTCAGCTATGGTCACATTGGTGAAGCCTAGTGTAATCTGGTTGAGACTAACAGAACAAAATATTAGGATGTACAATAAAAGCAAGTTGTCATTAACAGAAGATCACTTCAAGGTTATGACATCTGTATTTACCGGTAGTTCTGTCAAAAATCGGCATTCATTGTTCCAAAACAGATTGCAAAAATTTGCAAAATTTAAATTAAGAAAAATCTTAGCTAAGGCAGAGACAAGTCAAATTTTACACTAAAACATCTTCTTTACTAACATTAGAGTGCAATAATACCATATAGCAGCAAGAGTATAAATTACAGCAATGTTGGCAGACTAGACCAGCTTAACAGTAATGTATCCCTGTAATAATACCATATAGCAGCAAGAGTATAAATTACAGCAATGTTGGCAGACTAGACCAGTTTAACAGTAATGTATCCCTGTAATAATACCATATAGCAGCAAGAGTATAAATTACAGCAATGTTGACAGACTAGACCAGCTTAACAGTAATGTATCCCTGTAATAATACCATATAGCAGCAAGAGTATAAATTACAGCAATGTTGACAGACTAGAACAGCTTAACAGTAATGTATCCCTGTAATAATACCATATAGCAGCAAGAGTATAAATTACAGCAATGTTGGCAGACTAGACCAGCTTAACAGTAATGTATCCCTGTAATAATACCATATAGCAGCAAGAGTATAAATTACAGCAATGTTGGCAGACTAGACCAGCTTAACATTAATGTATCCCTGTAATAATACCATATAGCAGCAAGAGTATAAATTACAGCAATGTTGGCAGACTAGAACAGCTTAACAGTAATGTATCCCTGTAAGTGGGATATCTCAGATTTAAACATTAAATCCTATTAAAAAATAATTACATTACATAAACCAATAATAATCCACAGTCTTAAATAAAATTATAAATTTCACGTTTTTTATCCAATAAATCAAATCTTGTAATGCAGTCTGTAGACAGTATGAATACTAATATATATGACTGTATAAACTTTGTTACGTGTCAACAATATCCACTACTAGTCTTGTAAGACAAACCAAAATCCATCATAAACCCAAGATTATCCTTAACCTTTAAATAATGATCCAATCACAGAAATATTGGATTTTTTGTTATCAAACATAAGGATGAAAAACGCTTTAGGTATTAAGAAAATTGAAAGACGGCAAAATTAATTTCCTGTTGCTGTTTCATTGTAGAAAGTATAAACGGTTTCTAAGCCTCGTCAATATTTCCATATTCATATATCTACTGCAAATCTTAGTCTAGGATTGTACAAAAAATGAATCCTATTTTGTATTATAAAATGTAAATTTACATTTCCATCAATAATAAAATGGTTAAATCAAAGAAAAGAAAACAAAAATGAAATTGATTAAACTTTTAGTTGATCCTACCCTGCAAATATGATCATATTTCCTAGATAAAATTCTTCTGAATACTGTTAACATATTAAATTTTGTGTGTATTTATTTTCATGGTATAAAAAATTTAGACATATCTGTGTAGTTAAATTTTCAAGACTTTAACACAATAGGCATAAAATAATTTTCGATTGGTATTAATTTTGGCACAAAACAAATGACTGACATAAGTGAAAATTAGTACACCACAAAAATAAATATGTTTACAGTATAATGGTATGGTGAAGTTGCTCTTTAAATCAAAGAAAAGAGAAAACAAAGACAAACTGACTGGCCAATTAAAGGAGAACATTACATTGTCAAAATGATCAAATACTGTCAAACACTGCACTTAGTAGAAATCAAAAGCCAGATGATTGGTCACTTATAGGGAACCAATAAGCATGTGCATTGTCAAAATGATGCAGTACTGGTACATTTACTTCTAAATCAATGGTTACAAGAAATCTTGGATAATTTAGGAAAACTTGTTACAAAATGATAAATCATCTTGTTTTTGTTTCTTCTGGTTGATCTTAAAGAGACATAGTCATTAAATTTAATTAAATCTCAAAAAACAATTGTTTAAAAAATACAGGTTTTTGAAAACAACACATTTTGAAAACAACAGGTTCCCTTATTAGCCAATCACCTTAGTAATAGTTTCTTCTGAATACACATAAATGATGGCAGTTTGGGAACCCTGTGGTTGTCAAAATGAACCATTATATTTTATAAAGAATAAAACCTGATTTTTTTTATCATTTTAAGTAAGATTTGCAAAAGTTTAGAAACCTTGTGGTTGTCAAAAGGGTTGTTTTTTTTAATCATTTTAAGTAAGATTTATTAAGTTTGTATTTGACAGGGATCAATATTACAGACCATATTAAAAGTTATTTAGGTTCTGTTCAGCTTTAGATGGGGTCAATCACACTCTTGTTATTTCATAAATGAATTATTCCATGTTAAAATGTATAATTTATTTTGGGTATTACTTCTAAAATATCACTTCTGCATTAAAATGTATGATTTATTTAACACTTGCGTCAAATAATTGATTTTAAGTGAGTACTTATTACGCTAATGTAAATGTAATTCAATATGAATACAATCTGCTGGATCTAATGTCAACCAAACCCTAATACTCCACATCAAAGTCGTCATATTGTGAAGCTGTTGCATGATTTCTACTTGCTCCGACAACCCTTTTAAGCTCTAAAATATCTATTTTAACACATGTATCAGTGAAACCTGTCTATGTAGACCATTGATACAAAACAAAGTGTGTGTTATGGTTACAGTGAATTTATGCAACATTAGGGCTATCATTTAAAATTTTCACCCACTGAAAATTAGAAATAGTCAAAACTGTCTATAAAGACCACCCAAAGGAACCATGAAAGTGGCCTGTATGGGCAGGTGCCCCTTATATAGAAGTTCAAATATCATGAATAAAGAACTGTTGAGATAAAATTTGCTGGCCTTTAAAAGCATGTAGCCCTTATAGAGATGGCCTTTATGGCAGGTTGGATTGTACTGTGACCTTTATTGAATTAGTCTTGATTTGATTACAGTCAAACCTGTCTATAAAGACCATCAGAAAAAAAAGAGTGTTATGATTACTGTGACCTTAGTACCGGTATGTGACATATAACATGTTAAAGTCAACATACTGACAATGAAAAATAATGTGATCTTATTTACTTGACAAACCTTAACTGAACTTTTCAAGCTATCATTAATATCCATTTTAACACACATTTATCTTGATTTAACCAAGTATATATGATTACAGTCAAATCTGTCTATAAGGACCAACAGAAAGAGTTCATTTTAGAAGGGACTAATGGGGCCATTTATCTCTTGTTTTGTCAAAGACCTCATTGTTAAGGCCTAAGTGTTCATATTTATATTAAATGAATGCAAAAATATTGATGTTACAGTGTTTTAGAGGAAAATTTTGGAAAATAGCCAAAATTGAACTGATGAAAGTATGCATTATTGTAATTATACTGTTGTGTGACATTTGAGGTCATCATTTCAATTTTTCATCTACTTACAACAGTACATCTGTCTATCTTAATTCTTCATAAGAAATTTTGGACAGTTGAGCCAAGCATTTAGTTTATTTCAGAGAGCACAGTAAATGAATAAATAGAGTTTTACTTTCAAGTCAATTAATTATATTTATATGTCATGAATAATGAATAATTACTGAAATTTTAACAATCCTAACATTTTCACAACTCACTTATGGCATAGAATATATTATAAGTGTTTTCATGTTAAATGTTAGTTATTAGTTAAATCTTAAGAACCCAAAAGATTTCAGCTGAATGTTTGAAAAAAGAAAAATTAACTCCATTTTTGAGTTAAAGCCTGAACACTCAGTGAATCTCACTTACAAAGCTATAAGTTAGCACATACAAACTGAGTGAATTTACTTTACAAAAAGGAATCAGCAAAACATCAACTTTTTGTGTGGATACAGACTCGCTCTTTTATACTTATTTTAGTGAAAAGGTCAGACGACATTAATACTGTTGTTATAATACATACTTTTAATTAAGTTGTATACATGAATAAATTATTCGTTTTCCTCGAAGTAAACTAAATTAATATGATTACCGGTACTGGTGTCCGGGTCAATGTTCATTATTTATAATAATTTTACAAAAAACAAACATCTAGTCAGATATAATTTTATAGTTATAATAATATTATCAAGAAATAAAAAAAAACTACTAATATTTATACAAGAAATGATTTGACTGGTTTTTTGGGTTTTTTGACATCCCATTCATCATCACTAGATTTCCAAGAAAAATATAAACAAATATATTTCTTTACTCAAATGGGTTACTTTTTGAAAGAATTTCTTAGAAATTATTAAATTGGTGATTCATTCTGAGTCAAAAAATTTTAATCAAAAACTTTTGCAGTTCGCCATCAAAATATTAAAGGAATACTTAATGGCGCTGATGCTAATGCTTATAGAAGCTAAATTTTCTTTTAATTATTCTATACAGGCAAACTGAATATTATCATGGAAACGCTGAGAAAGGTCATCAATAAGCAACACTGATATTAATATTGTAATGGCTAAAATTCCAAAAACAGCATCAATCATCAGCATTAGTAATCACATCTACCATTTGCCTGGCAGGCAATGTCTCAACTTAAACTACATCATACAAAAACAACTTGGTTACAGAAACTTCTAACTCAACAAATTATTGACCATGCATTTTATGTTCCAACACTGGCCACCATCACAGTTCCAAAGCAGTGTCACAGCAACTAATGGTGAACAAGTGTCAGTGACGTCATAAAATGGCACAATTCAGGCTGAGTTTTCAGTCTTTTTGTGTGTAATTCAAGTGTGCCGGGCCTTTGTCGGAACATTGTGGGCATTGCAGACAATCTGTCAATTAAATGTATTAGATAAGGAAACCTACTGAAAACACAAAAGAATGTATCCATCATCAACAGAGATGTTTGAAAATCAGTACTCTACTGCAGATTGTTTGTACATATACAGACCATTACCAAAACCTTTAACATTAGCCATTAGCTATATTCAACTGGTTGAATTCTGTAAAACAAGGTGCTCTTCCATTGATTAATATTTCCCACCTTATGTTGACCAATCATATCACACACAACTTTACTTTTGACTTGCTAAATGTTCCCAACACATCTTTCATAAAAAACAGCCTTTTAGTTTTAGGGTTTACAATGTGTTGAGTACTTTACTAGTTGAATGGAAGATAAAACATAGCACTGTCGTGCTGTTGTACAGCGTAGTTGGGAAAATTGTGTTGTGGCAAGACAGAATATAACCGAAAATTCGGGGGGAGGGGGGGGTGTCGATCTATGCATAGTCTGACGGATGGTTTTTTTTTTGGAAAAAGAAACAATGTACCAAACCATGTATTGCTGAATTAAATGGTAGAAAATAATAATTTCATAAATATATGAAAAAGACAATCGGTAATTAAAATTTAAAAAAGTTGTACCCGATCGTTTTGTCATTTCGGATAGAGAGAAAGTAGAGTTTTGCTGACCCTACCGTTGCTATGAGGGGGTACATTCTAGCGGTTGTATGTAACTGGATCATTTGCTGTTAATCTGGGTTTTAATTAACTGCTGATTATCACTCACAATATTCTCGTTTCATGTTAATGGTGAAGTACAGTTGTTTTACCAGTTCCGAATTTTTACTACCGAATAATCTAAAATTTCAATCCCCTTCAATTAAAGGAATCGCAAAATAACTTTCTAAATTTGCTTCTACTTGAATGTATGGGCATTAATTGTTTAAATAATATAAACTTCAACCGCTTCCTAACAGACAGGTCGACAGATTGTTGGTGACCTAGTTTAACGATGTAAACAAATCGTAATCACGGAAATGCTTTTTTCAAGAAAACATACTACCACGTGTTTTTGAGGACAGGTGTCGATATTTTGGAATCAGTAAACATTTGTATTATTACACCACATAAATTTTATTTCCTCTGCTCTGCAGCAACGCTTATATGAAACCCTGTTCGGAACTGGTAAAACGACTGTATTTAAAATTTGCATACAACACTGTACAAATTATCTCCCTTTCACGAAAGTAAAATCTAATCGATAAACATTTTAAAATATGACACAATTGCCTCAACATCAAAATACGTTATCATAACCTTCAAAATAAATTTAAATTTCCGTAGATTTCACGAAGAATTAATTAAACAACCTGCCGTTGCTGTTCATTTCATAAAAAGTTATGATTTTACATCGTAGGATGCAAACTTCTCGAACTACTTTTTATTGTAAACATGAGATCAGTTCGCCAAATTGCAGAAATTATTAGATGCATCCCGTCGCAATATTTTACTAGATTCCGAAATGTATTCCGAAAATTTATTCCAAATGTGTATATGTAACCAAATGCATTACCCGTCTCAGAATACATATCTCACGATAAAACAGATATACTTCTTTCACGCTCATTTACCAGGCGCACTATTTCCAGGTGTACTCATATCTTATAATTTCATAGCAAAGAAGCTCGATATCTTGGAAGAAAGTGATGGCAATGTACGCGTTCACTTTGTTCACGCTGTACAAAAATTGCAGTCTGTGATCTGATAAGTCAAACAAAAGGTGGGGAAATATTGGTAAATGGAAGAACCTGGGCTTGCTAAATGCAAAACTACCCGTTGATTATGGCCACTGGTGGCCAACAATCATACCAACATTCCATTCTTTATTTTAGTATCATACTTTAATTGTACAGACTAGTTAATATCAACAACATTAATCTTGAAAATGTTTGAAAAGGTGGCCAGCAAGTGACAGGCATTAATATCAATATAGTAAAGGCTAAACTACCAACAGTGACATCAATCTTCATCAGCTGTAACTAAAGCTTCCAAGCTCGATTTAAATCAGTTCTAGTTGGCAGACACTGTCAGACACACCAGACTAAATGTTCCCAGAGGTCTACTTGGTTAGTTTTAAGTAAAGTCAGTAAAATATTACATTTTATATATCGATGACAACACAACATATCATACTTATCATACAAAATAAATCAGTCAACAGAATCAATTCTAGAGATAATTTGCACACACATCAATGTTAGTTTCTACATTAGCTGAATTATGCAATTTTAAATTTTCTAGTGTAAATAAAATGTAATTCGAGCCCTTTTAGTAAATTTTAAAGAATAAGATAAATTCCCTAAAGTATGCAGTGAGCATGAACTAATATGTAATGCAACACATATTCAAAAAATAGCAAAATTAGTGGAAATTGGCTACAAACTTAATCCAAATCCAAGAAAGTAGCAGTTTCAATTAAGCCAGTATGGTGACTAAAGTTGTCCACTGTTTTACATTTAAACATTTAAACAATAGCATCAGTGATGTGGAAGACGAGTTGCAATGAGGTTAATCTGTAGTGATTTGTTTTAAAAACTCATATAGAATGGACATGTGAAGATGAGACTGATAAATACAATGTTGGACGACTGCATTATGATTTAAAATGTAATATATTTCTCTTAAAGTGATCCTATTAGTAAAGCATGTAACAGTACCAAATTACTGTCAAAATTTAAAATATTTAAGAGGAAAATAAAAAAAAATGTGCATAAAATGCTCTCTTAAATCTATGGACAAGGTGGTGTTGAAATAATTTATATCAGGGGTCAAAACTTTGCAATATGTAGGGAGAAAATGTACTGGTCATCTGGTAATGGGAAGAATATTTTTCAACAATAGATTCTAACATGTGCATAAAACCCTCACTTAATCTATTTAGAACCTTGTTGGGAAAAAATTTGGTCTGTTATAACTCAGCAAAACATGACAGGAAATGCAAAGGTGCTCTAGTAATAGGAAGAATATAAAAGAAGTAGATTTTCAAAATGTGCAATAAACTCTAACTTATGTCTGAGAGATATTTAAACCTAGGAAGAGAAAAATATTATGTAATTTCAGAAAAATCTAAACAATAGATTTCCTAGGAAATAATGTTGGCAATTATTTGATGTTTTATTGATATCAACAGATATCAAATTATTTTTATCAATTAAAATCAATTTTTACATTTTTATCATTATTAACGAAAATAACTGACATTTTCATATAGAAATGTTTGTCTCATTGTGACATTTTATAGTTTCTATATGTTACAAATTTGCATGTAATCTGATCTCCATTTAGAGAGAATTATATAATAATATTGGGACCAATTTAATTGATTTTGCATTAGATAAATATGGTGAAACACACAAATGTGTTGTGCTATATAAATTTAAAAAACATCCCTGATGGCAGGATAAAAATGTAAAAAACTCAGCTGATCTTTTCCATATAACGATTGTAATGCTAACTTTGTAACTTATAATGATATATATTAAGAACATGCAACAAACAACATGAAAATAAAGAACAAAAGCAAGATGTGCTCATTAACATTTTAGCTATTAAACTGTTGGTAAAGACTGCAATACAATAAATGAACGAAAAATAATCACCATGGCATGGACAGGCAGTGATCAGTAAACATGTCCTTTAGACCAATCAGCCATCAAAACTGCTAAAAAAAATTTCTATTTTCATTTCACAGAATGTTAAGATGAACATCTCTAATAAGGGGGGAGATAGTAACTTTTCCAATGATTTCATATTCACATTTTGTTTTTATAAAATGTTTTTCATCTCAGGTGAAAAAGTTATGTTAATTTTATCCTTCATAATACATTTTCAAATTGTTCGTTTTTCCCCAAAGATAAAGTATTAGTATAAGTCTTATAAGATCTGTCTCTGGCCTAAAAGCTGCTTAAATTTGTCCACTAATATCCTGCTGATACAGACTACACATTGTATAAATGTTCATACAGTATATCCAATTAAGGTACCAATAAATTATATAAAGAGATGTCCAAATAAAGAAATACATGTATATAAAATGTATTTGTGATAATCAATTTAAATGTGTGACTCTGTTTTACTCGATATAGTGTAATATATTGTACAAATGGTTCTATAATAATACTACAATGGTCATGATATTAACTTGTATAGATTGACATACAATGCTTGTACCAGTACAGGTCTGTGATATTAATATTAAAAGCTTCTGAAAACGATGGTGTATTGACCAGAACAATATACAGGAGTGTTTTATGTAATATTGCATTTGTTACAGGAATTGAATAATTAGTATCACATTAATGATAAATATAAAGTCTTGGAAAACCCTGTTTTTGCTAGAGACAATATCCTGTTTTTTTTAATTATTGTTAGAAAATGGCTGTGACTGAATGTAGTGTACATACAAGTCATATACATGTGTAAATGCCAAAAATTTGTATGGCATTTGTCAAAAATCAGTATTACTTTGTCTACAAAACAGTGTAACTACTGGTACATGTGGAACCAAAACCTTTTTGGAATGTTTGGTCCAGAGTACATGTAGTTTTATGCTGTTTTGAAATATTTTACCATGTAAGATATTGGTGTTAATGAATTGACAATATTTTATCGCAGAATTATCATAAAAAAAGGTGTAAATGTCATTATCTTTGTACTTCTACTGTCATATACAGTTTTCCATATAAAGATTACTGCTCTGACCACAGTACAGAAAATGTGCTTTGTGTCATGTTATATATCATTACAAATGTTTTTCATTCAAGGTTGACTATTATAGCATACCACTTCCCTAGTCACAATGTACAAACAGACACCCTGTAAACCACTTGATACAGTTATTCTTCTTAATACAGACAGATACCCTGTAAACCACTTGATACAGTTATTCTTCTTAATACCGACAGACACCCTGTAAACCACTTGATACATTTATTCTTCTTAATACAGACAGATACCCTGTAAACCACTTGATACAGTTATTCTTCTTAATACAGACAGATACCCTGTAAACCACTTGATACAGTTATTCTTCTTAATACAGACAGACACCCTGTAAACCACTTGATACAGTTATTCTTCTTAATACAGACAGACACCCTGTAAACCACTTGATACAGTTATTCTTCTTAATACAGACAGACACCCTGTAAACCCCTTGATACAGTTATTCTTCTTAATACAGACAGACACCCTGTAACCACTTGATACAGTTATTCTTCTTAATACAGACAGACACCCTGTAACCACTTGATACAGTTATTCTTCTTAATACAGACAGACACCCTGTAAACCACTTGATACAGTTATTCTTCTTAATACAGACAGACACCCTGTAAACCACTTGATACATTTATTCTTCTTAATACAGACAGATACCCTGTAAACCACTTGATACATTTACTTCTTAATACAGACAGATACCCTGTAAACCACTTGATACAGTTATTCTTCTTAATACAGACAGATACCCTGTAAACCACTTGATACAGTTATTCTTCTTAATACAGACAGACACCCTGTAAACCACTTGATACAGTTATTCTTCTTAATACAGACAGACACCCTGTAAACCACTTGATACAGTTATTCTTCTTAATACAGACAGACACCCTGTAAACCCCTTGATACAGTTATTCTTCTTAATACAGACAGACACCCTGTAAACCACTTGATACAGTTATTCTTCTTAATACAGACAGACACCCTGTAAACCACTTGATACAGTTATTCTTCTTAATACAGACAAGGAAGCAGTATCTAAAATATTAAATGTCTTATGTATTGCCCAGCATAGATCAAACCCACAACCTCAGCATCTCAAGAAAGATACTTTACCACCGGGCCACCATGGGGATTGTATACCAAGGGTTTACTATAACTGTATATATTTTTATTCAATCAAATCCTTTTCCAAATTAAGTAGGTTACATTTAGAATAAGAAATGGAGATTGATTTACCATGTTCATTATGTTGTACTGTACAGATTTGTGTCCCTTTAAACCAGGTTACACAATGGTTTCTATCTTTAATGCTTTAAAGTAACAAGGGAATACCGGTAATACATATATAATTTATGGCATATTATCATATCCTACTGATAACAACAAAACAATATGCACAATATATGAAAAACTAAACAAATTACCATAAACAAAACAAGAGTAAACCATGAAGAATACAGATTATTTTAACTCCAGGATTTAGAGGGCTATATATATAGATATAGCTAATGAAAATATGGAGTTAATAAAAAAATCAACAGACACATCACATATAATTTGACAGCATATGATCAATCTGTGGTTGCAATGCAGGATACAGTTTTTATAGATTTCCAGGAAAAAAGGATCCACATTAATTTTAAAATCAACATTGCCAACAAGACAATAATATACATATTTTGTATCATAACAACAACAGGACTTTGAAAATAACAAAATTATATTTATTTATCTAATCTATAGCTATGGTATATTCTGTCTATATTGTTGTAACAATTACTGAATGCTAACCTATTTGCACATAAACATTCAATGTCATACTATTAATTAAAATAGCCATTATGCAAATACAAATTTAAAAGTTTCTGGGGTATTACCCAAATTAGTCATAAGTTTCTGTTCTCGGAAGTCCTTAGAATAAAACATCAAAATATCTTTAAAAATAAGATTGAAGGACAACTACATTTATGTTTGTTACTTGAGATTCAGGAAGTCTAATCTACTTAAAGACTTCCTTTACAAGAACCCAATTTAAGTCTTATTAAGATTTATTAATATTAATGGTTCGTAAAAAATAAACATAACTATAACTATATTTAAGGCCTGATTTGATCATATACCTGGAAACACCAGGATTAACATACACCTGTCTTGTAAATCAATATATCTATATTTCTATATAAGTCTTTCTTATATATGACTTCCTGGTTTTGTGTCTTTGTTAAATTTATATTAGTATATTTAACTATTGCTTAATTTGGCAAGATGTCAAGTCTTTTTAAATCAGTTTGTGAATTTTGAGAACTTTTCTATTATTCTGTAACATGTTGTTGTGTTAGTGTTTGTAGAAGAGAGGAGTTGGGTAATGTTGTTTATGCCCCAGTCAAGATTCTTTCACATACTTTACGTCCCAGTCAAGATTCGTTCACATGTATAGTCTAACCTGTCTATAAGGGCCACTCCGGGGAAGTTGCAAAAATGGCCCTTATGGACAGGTGGCCTTTATATAGAGGTTTGTAAATCCAGTTATGACATCAATATAAATATTAGTTGGAAAAATAGTGAGCAGTTCTAATTTATTTATTTTATTTGTTAAAATTTCTGTTACAAAAAGGCATTAGCTAATTTTAACAGAATAATTTCTTTGAAAAAAATTGAAGAAAAATCATCTGACCACACTATTTATCAATCCTTGAAAAAAAACACCTTAAAAATCACCAATTATATACACAATATCTTAAATAAAGACAGGTTTTCTTTAATAGGTAGGAGCCAGTAATGAAAACAATAGAAAATAGTATATGTATCATAATTAATAATGAGTAATAATCTATCCTTAGTGTTTTATGGCTTCATTTGTTGACATGATGATAAATGACTTAAGAATTTTTTTAAGTTTTTAAAAAGTCTCAAAAATATAATTTTTTTTAAAATTCTTTTCTTATTTGGTTACATGTACTTAGTTTAATGATCAATGGTTTAAAGTTACATAATTAATGTTTAAAATCTAGTTTTAGCTTCAAGAGTTTTAAAAAACTACATGGCTTAACATTTTTGCACAATTTTTTAGAAACTATAACAAAACTTGTCCCCCAAAAAACAAATAAAAAGTGGCCTTTATAGACAGGTTCATGAGCCATTTTGTACTAAAATAGGGTGGCCTCTGGCTCAGTTGAGCTGAGAGAGGCATTATGATCTACATGTATAAGGCAGAACTTTAGACCAATCAGCCACCATGACACTTTTAACTGTTTAGATTTTAGTAATTATAAGCATGATGACAAACATTATGTCAACTAAATTTTGTCCCAATTGTTCTTTGTTCATGTTATTTCAACCTGTATATAAGGGCCAGCTGCCCATAATGGTCACTTTTTTTGGTTCCCCTGGCCATTTATAGTCAAGATTCACTGAATTTTCATGAAGCCTATAGTTTTAAACTTGAAAGTAAATCAAGGTACATTTAAGTCCTCAAAACTAAAATAGGACAAGAGGCAACACAGTACAAATGTACTTTGACATATTAATCAAACATACTAATTATAGAAAACAATATGGCAAACTGTGTTGTATCGAGGTCAGTCAAAAAAACCATCCTAAAAAATAGACCATTACCAGACAGTAATACTTATTGCCCTTATGACATATTAACCCATAATGCCATTTACATGCTTATAACAGAAAAAAACTAAAAAAAGCTCCAGTCATTTTTAAGTGCAAAAAGGTCAGCATAAGAAACATTACAATGACATGCAAATTTACACATTTATTTCAAGAATTTAAATTTTCAACCCATTATATATGCAAATATATTTAATCCCAATCAAATTTTTCTTGAATGAACAAGTATTTAAACTTTTCAAAGTAGTTCCTGCATCAAAAATAGCATTTAGGCAATGTAGAAGCACTGAATGTGAAAAATCAACCTTTATTACCAAACAACACTACATAAAAATAAACCCTATTTCACATTCTTGTGTAAAAAGGTCATGGCAAAGAACTCTATGATAACATGCAGTTTCATACATTCCTGAGTGTGCAAACATAAAACTCAAATATATGTTCTACAACAATATGTAATCATTTGTAACTTTTATGTTTTATACGTAATAATCTGGCCGATAAAGTACATGTATATTTACTGCCCAATAAATGGGTCAATAATCAAGGACATTTATTGAATATAAATGCAATATAAACATTGTGCATGTTTAGCGTGGTCCCGAGTTGATGGCAATCCATCAAATAAAACAATAGTATAGACAGGTTTTGTCATTATGTATCTGTCAATCATATATTATTACCACTAACTAGGATACTGTAGTAGAATCTCTTCAAGAGAGCAAAAAAAAAAAATCCAAGTTGCTAAAAAAACACAAGAAATGCATACCAGTACATTTTATTTATACACATGTAAACAAATTAATTTATACAACAACATTTTCTGTAAATTCATTTTACATTATGAGAGCTAGTATTCTTATGCCATTGTTTCAGTAAATTATAAAAGAGGAAGGTCATTTTAAAAAATATTCTGCTGTTTAACTTAAAACCACATTTTAAACCATTTCAGATAACCTTGGCTGAACTCTCTGAATACTTAGATGTTAATAAAAACTCAAATTTCTTTAAGCTAGTTACATGTTGCAATGTTGTTTGTTTTTTTTTTTTTTTTTTTTTTGTAAAACAGGTAGTTTATCGATTTTCAATGTCCCTTAGGTGTTGTTAATGAATTTTTTTTTTATTATTTTATACATTATTTTATAACAGTAATAGCTTTACACCTAAAAAAAAAAAAAAAAAATACACATTTAATGGAAAACTACTAGCTTCTTATATGTGAAAGATTTCATTAGTATTAGCATTGAATGAAGGTACATGTATATGTATTTTACTACAGAGTAACTATTGGGTGGACATTGCCAAGTGGTACTGTCACTGGCTTTCCAAGTCAAGGGTTGTAGGTTCGAACCTAAATCAAGACTTGGACATTTTCTGAGATGATTTTCATTACCTGACCATTATAAAGCTGTAAAAACCTTACCATTACAAAAGACATCTTTCAATGAAACCCCAAACTGAGGTCCAGTGTCTCATAGCATGCTAAAGACAGCTCTGTCTATTTTGAAAAAGAGTAAGCCACCTCATGCTGCTACAGAGGATACTTACAACTACAAGTGAATGTAAACGATTGAGCAACGTGAGTAATTAGCAACAAACAGAGCATCCAATGCCTTAGTTTTACGTGTATATTTCTTCCTATTATTGGTAATGGAAAATACCTTTCCTACACATAAATCCTGAGTGCATAACTAAACATCAACTAAATTTGATTCTTGAGAGCCAATACCCCCCCCCCCATTTACAAAGGTTTAATGTTTTCTTGCGACCTTGACCTTTTTTATATGACCTTGGTTCAAGGCCATGACACACCTTTGGACCATGAAGATTATTCATATGATGTTTTATGACAGTCATCTGAAGTAATTTTGAGATACGGCTCGGACACGATTTTACACGGACGGACAGAAAGACAGACAGACATGGTGATTCCTATACACCCCCTCACACTTATAACTAGATTATAAAAACAAAATCCTTCACATTAATTAGCTAATTACATAAATATCATAAAGTTTATTTTTATCAAAGTGATACCATGGTTATCTTATAGGTATGTAAATTTAACAGACTTTCTAGTCTATGACAAGAATTAAATCAACTAGATCTATATTATTCTATATAGACTTGACATTATTATTCTGATCAATCTTTGGTTTGTCAATAACACAGAACAATCCTTAACCTAATAAACGTAATAATTGACCAGATTGACTACGTAGGGGTCAACATGAGGTATAATAAAAGAATCATTTATTATCAACCTGCTGATGTGTTTGACTAAAAACTTACCCTTTACTGGCAAAATTTGATTGTATGAGATTAAGTTACATTTTAATTATATTTACAATTATGGTGTTTGATTGTATTAAACTCTGTTTTAGACCAAATGAAGTTATAGGACTATAATTACATTTGCTAATGTGACGTCACTCATTTCTTGCTGACACCTATGCTAATGACGTCATTGATAGGCTGTTCCAGGAATTGGAATTGCATGTCGTACATGACAGTGTTTTAAATTTATTTCAGGATTCAAAAACAAAAATAAGATTTTCAAAAAATGCGAAATGTAAATATAACCATTGAACTGTCTAGAAATGGCGTTTATAGTGCTATAACTTCCATTGCCGTGCAAAGCAAACTAGTCATAACGCACTAGCGCGCGTTATTCGGTTTGCTTTGAACGGCAATGGAAGTTATAGCACTATAAATGCCATTTCTAGACAGTTTAATGGTTAAATATTGTAATCCAAAGTGCAAAAATTGACCACAATAGATAGACTAAAACCATCATACCACAAAACATGTGGTAATCTTCTCCACCAATGATTATTCTAAGGAAGATCAAAATAACCAACTGGTAGTATTATTAAGCAAATATGACTTCATCTTCTCCAATGGTTATTGTAAGAAAGGTCAAGCGAGCCAACTTTATAAAAAGCAGTACATCATACATGTAGTATTATCATTAAGCACTGCTTATACATAGACAATACTATAGTAGCACTGGTCCCGAAGGAAAACATAATAATGTATTTAGTATATCACATGACACTTTGATGCAAAGTGCATTCTAGCCATTTTAAATTTACAGGCAAGGCAATTCCAATTGTGTAGTGTACAATCTGGTCAGAAATGAATTTCCCTGGGTCCTGATCGCCAAATCTTGACGCCATGTTTGTTTACAAAATTGCGTTCTCGTTTCCAAGTGGCCCTTGGAAAAAGTATAGTACCCGTCTGAAAAAACAATAGTACCTTGCTGTCAACGATACTATACTCGTTGCTAAGGGCAGACAGAATCTATACAAAATAGAGCACATGTACATACCAATCAATTTTCTACAATTTATCATGTGATGTACTAAATATATACAGTACAAACCTTTCAAAAGTTAAACACTAAACTAATGAGTTTGTGTGGAATCGGCAGCTTATAAGTATATCTTGACAACTTTCCAGCAGTTATGCTACGTTTATATCTCAAAACAGTTGTTCAGTCACTACATGCCCATATCTCAGCGTCTCGCCAGCTGAGCTTCAACGTCTTTTCGCAGAAATGTTTAGAGGTCAAATACTAAAGGTCATTCTTAACCTGAAATGTGATTCATGGTAAATCAACTTCCCAACAATGGTAGCTATTTTTTGCATATTGTGCTTTTTTTAAGTTTAAAATCTCTTCATCAAGTTGGTTCATAACAAGATGATGTTTCGGTAGTTTAAATATTGAAGATAAGCATGAGTCAATGTCTAAAAGTTATGTGTCAGCATTATTGTATCTATTTGGTACTGTGGTTATATTCATTGCCAATATAACCACATTTGGTGATAAAAGGGAATGTGGTCAAATATTTATGTCTAGAAATGACCTGTATAACATAAGACGTAATTGTTATAGTGAATGACCACTGACATAGAGAATATATCGGACATTACACTGGGTCCTCGGTGACTGGCACATGTCTCAGGTAATAAAAAACTTGTTATTAATAAATGTCTAACAAATAAATGACAACAATGCTAGTAACAACATCTTCATAAAACATCATATGATTGGGATCACCACCACTGTGATAAAACAAGGATATAACAGTGACCAACTTTAAGTTATACAGGGTTTTGGCAGGTAACACAGCCCCATGTACCCTGTCAAAAGATTTACGGTATGTAACCTAAGCCACATGGGGCCGTGTAACCTGCCAAAACTCTGTGCAACATTTTTGTAACCCTTCAAAACAGTACTTAAGTTTGAACTTTTTAACGCCCATTTCGTATATTAAGTGACTTGGTTACATTGTTGCCATGTCTGTTTACCATAACTAGACATACTAGTTTCTTCTCTTTTACCGCTAAAGGTCGTGTGAGTTTATGCAGATTTCCAAACATAGTTCTATGTACCCTGGCAAGTTAACCAATAACTATGCAAGAAATTTCTTTGAAGGGTGACAAAAGAGTATAAAGAGATCATGCAGCAAAGGCTCACAAAATTCAAGGACTTTTCAAGGATACATTGACTATTTTTCAAGGACTCTGGAATGGAATCGCCTTTTTGGCCATTAAATTAAAATCAAGCAATAAATCTGATTATCACAGGTCTTTGGTGACACAGTATATAACAAAAGATATTACATGTACCAGTAACCCTAAGCTATAGTTACTTTATTTCACCTGTTACTCAATACAAGAGAAGCAATTTATATATCTTCTTGGCCTTAAAGACTTTTGTCTAAAAATGTATCATTTTCTTATCAAACTGCCATGTATACATAAACATATTTCTTGTTAAATCTAATAGAACATATTTTAACACAAGATCAAAGACAACATGGACAGGTATACAATGTAATATCATGTTGTTTAGTAAATACAAGTGTCTAAGAATTACAGATTTAAGAGGGTTTAATGTCCGAATGATAAATAATTTGCCTTTCAAATCAAGACATACACCATATTGCCAATGTAAGTGTTGTTTAATTTCCACCTATGTGTTATGTGCACAATGACAAATACATGGATTTCATAATGTTATGAGATTCCAGATCCACAACAAGTTAGAATTTAGCACTAAGGTCCAGGTTGAAGAAATTTCTAATCAATGCAATTTGCATGATAGAAATTGACAATTTAATAAATAAATTTTTATCATCTTTCATTATTTAGAATGTGCTTGGTCAGTGGTTTTCTTCAGGCACTCTGGTTTCCTCCACCATGACAAAACTGACAATCTCATTATAAGTGAGAGAATCTTGACTGGGACATAAAACTCCATTACTCCATTCAACTCCCTATTTTTGAATGCTGTCTGCTGTGTCCTAACACAGTAGTTATCTGTTTACTCAGGGTTCTGTTTAGTCAGATTTCACTAAGCCATATGAAAATAGTTTAGTTGAGACGGATTATCTGTTTACTCAAGATTCTGTTTAAACATGCTCTACTGTATAAAATATCTCTACAGTAATCTTGATATGCAATACATATATTGCAAATAACAAAACTGAAAAATGAGTACTTCTTAAATTACATATATATATTTGAATTGTTCTACAGACATGATTTCGACCCATTGTTTTTATTAACTGTCTGATTTCAAGCTATAAATCAACAATAGATTTTATTGTCCAGGATTATATTACAGAACTGATTACTGTCTTCAAGATTGTACATCAATAATTTTTTTCCAATTTTGTAATTGTTAAGCATCATCAGTACAGTATCTGATCTATTCCTGCCTATCTGGTGTAGGTGTTTTGTAATTGTTAAGCATCATCAGTACAGTATCTGATCTATTCCTGCCTATCTGGTGTAGGTGTTTTGTAATTGTTAAGCATCATCAGTACAGTATCTGATCTATTCCTGCCTATCTGGTGTAGGTGTTTTGTAATTGTTAAGCATCATCAGTACAGTATCTGATCTATTCCTGCCTATCTGGTGTAGGTGTTTTGTAATTGTTAAGCATCATCAGTACAGTATCTGATCTATTCCTGCCTATCTGGTGTAGGTGTTTTGTAATTGTTAAGCATCATCAGTACAGTATCTGATCTATTCCTGCCTATCTGGTGTAGGTGTTTTGTAATTGTTAAGCATCATCAGTACAGTATCTGATCTATTCCTGCCTATCTGGTGTAGGTGTTTTGTAATTGTTAAGCATCATCAGTACAGTATCTGATCTATTCCTGCCTATCTGGTGTAGGTGTTTTGTAATTGTTAAGCATCATCAGTACAGTATCTGATCTATTCCTGTCTATCTGGTGTAGGTGTTTTGTAATTGTTAAGCATCATCAGTACAGTATCTGTCCTATTCCTGTCTATCTGGTGTAGGTGTGTATCACTCGATATACTTAAACTTCTAGAAAGGTTTAAGTGGAGATTAGTTGGACAGAATGGTGTTGAAATGCCCACAACAAGATTCTATGTTTACATTTCTGGTAGTCAAAATCACCACTGGCAACTTATTTCTGAGAAATTCTTTCAAAAATTCATCTATTTTATATCTATATTTTACCAAATTTGGGAAAAAATACTTTAAACAGGAATATGTTTTCATAATTTTAGAAATATGGTTATAAATAATTTTAAATTAGTGGAAAGCTAGAGGAGGAGGTTGGTGGGTTGGAATGGTGTTGAAACGCCACTGACAAGATTATTTCACTTATATCTAAGTAATCAGTTTTGGGATGGTAGAGGAAATTGAAGAACCTAGATAAAACTCTTCAGCAAGCAAACTGACAAACTTTCTCTCCAAATGGAGTTAAAACCTAGAAACATTATGATCCCTAAACCATCGCTTTAGACATTATATCCACTAACATACTCTACCACCCACGACCTCCCACTACGCGGATGTACCCTATTGTTCATGTCTTAACTAAATCATCAATGGCATCTGTAATTGAGATCAGCAAAATATGGTTTGAAGCAGTTTAGCCTCAGGGGAGGTAATTAGGTACATGTACCAGGACAACAAGTGGATATGTGGGTAACTCTAAGGTTTTATATTAGCTCCTAGCTATTGACTCGGTCAACCGTGTAATATAAACAAATTACTACATCAAACTGTTACATAACTCCTAACAGGTTCTAATTACATCCATTTACCTGACTGACAGTATCTCCAAATTGTTACCTGACTGACAGTATCTCCAAATTGTTACCTGACTGACAGTATCTCAAAATTGCCAATACAATATTTCAAAATTTGCATTTTGGAACACATATTTGGTTTTCCAGCATTACAATCCTCTGGTGTTACTAGTATATTCTATAGCAGTTGTTCATTTTGTAAGGTATTAGAAACACAACTGATAATTTTTCTAATAATAATGTGTACAATCTGGTGGGTGGAGGTGGATTGAATGATGCAATATTATAACTTCTATTTCCTTTCTCACTACATATTAATATTAACTACAAAATGTACTAACACACCTTTTTGTTGGCTGAAAAATATAATGGAAATATAAGTATATAAATTGGGTGATGAAAATTTTTCTCATAAACTGATAAAGAAAAGTCACAGATTGTGACAATTGCAAATGACAGTGCATCAAGGTTCATACTTTTAATTTAAATAAAATAATGTACCGGTACTGGTATATACTTGTAAATACTGGTACTAGAATACTGCCCACTAAATTATTAAATCTGTCCAAAACAAACTCCTTATTTACATGTACTCTTGTGGAAATTATAAATAAATGTTGACAAAAATATGAAATATGACAAAACGTCACATAAGAAATTTCAGCATGACTGCTAGTGTTATGTACCAGATGGCCTAACAAACTTTAGGGGCAGTCAAAAATATATCAAGTGTCTACCAAATACTTAAGTTATACATTTATGCCTTATTTGGACATGTTCACTGTTATAATCAGAGATGAGATTCATTACTGGTCTGAAGATTAAAATGATCACTAATAAGATATTTTACAGAATCATTATTATTCTTGAATGAGGTTAACTTTTCTCCATTTTTATCAAGAATCAAAATCTAAAAATAAAATCCAATCTATATTTGCCTTCTGTACACACTCAATGTAAAATTCATTAAAATTAGTGTCACAAATTTCAAAATAAAACCTTTTAACACAAGAACTGAAATTTGTTGTTTTGACCCAAAGAGTAATGTAAATTAATTAAAATTCACAGAGTCTGCTTGCAATCTAACTTAAAAGGCCACTTTCATCCATGATTCATTTATGAAGATTGAAAATGAATCTTACTTTTACATCAATTCACAATACCAGTATTCGAAATTTTATAATTAAACTAATTTTTTTTTTTATTTATTTATACATGTTGTCATTGTAAATTACATAAAATATTATTTACAAATTGACTGATTGATTAATTAATTGATTGATTGATTTATTATGGATATTTCAATCACAAGCACACATCCAATAGCTACCGTTAGCTCGCCTTGAGGCTTGACCCCTATCATCATTATTATCACACACTATTTGTAATAAAAAATAGTAGCACTCCTTGTCACTGCAAAATATATTGATTTATTTATTTATTTATTTATTTATTTATTTATTTATATTTCAATCACAAGCACACATCTAAAAGCTATTGTTAGCTATAGCCTTGACGACTATCATCATTATTATCACATACTATTTGTAGTATTATTTATTTATTTATTTATTTACAAAATTATTTATATATTTAATGTTTATTTTAATCACAAGCACACTTCTAAAAGCTATGTAGCCTTGACGACCATCATCATTATTATCACACCCTATTTGTACCGTAATATAGCAATAGTAGCACTCCTTGTCATCCTATATTACATTTCCGAGCAGGAATATCGTTGATAGACATGTGACATGTAAAGTTAATGGGTTTTGTCTGATCAAATATCTCTAATCTAGTTTGATAACATCTCGCCAAATCAGAAATAAATGAATCTTTAATGGAATTATGATTACCACTAGATAGAAATGAAATAAGAAATTATGCATCTGGTTTTGACTGAAAACTTCTGTTATAAGGTCAGAGCTACAAAATGTATATTATCTAACTTTTAATGATAAGATGGTCTTGTAGTTTTCATGATTTTTTTGAAAATAAGTAAAAGGAATGTTACAGAAATATTTTATATTCTTCAACCTTAACAATTTTTATGGACCTATATTAAAACTAATATTTTAAGAGTTTCACATTTTGCAATAAATAAGAGAAATTTGTAGGTATCGAATATGAAATTTAATAAATTGTTCACATAAATATTAGTCTTCTGAATTTCTGAGGTATATCAAATGAAATGAATTCTTCAAAATACAAAATACGTTTAAAATACAATATATTCAAAATAATTTTAATACTATTGAGATGCCTTCAGTAATTTTTTTTTTTAATTTTAATAAAGAATTTCAGAATTATTATGTTTATATTTTCAATATAGTACATGTATGTATGTATATATTTTGAACAATTGGCTTCAACATTTACAAAGAACTAGTTATTTCTTTATAGGCTGAAAACAATCTGTAGCAAGACAAGAGCTATATTAATATTTATATACATACCATTTAAATAAATGAATTTTACCAAAATAATGACTTCACAGGTGACTATCACATGCCTTATGAGTTGAGCTAATTAGGGGATCCATTGATTGTTTCAACAGGTTTTGCTACTTCTCAGTCGAGAATATTTAACTTATATCAAGACCTCACCAGCTATAGGTGAAGGGGCAGAAATTTTTACCTTTGCAGCAAGTTCATGTCATGGAGCAAGGAGTGTTCTTTAATGTGCCACACCTGCCGTGAAATTGGCTTTTAAGATCTCTTTCAAAGGACCATGTGATTTTCATTTATAAATGCCAAGTGCTTGCAGAAAGAACAGTCAATAACTATTTTCAAGTCTTGGTCAGACCCATGTCAGGGTTTGAACCTACGACCTCCCACATACAAGTGAGTTAAGGACGCAAATGGTACAATGATTGATTATAAAACTTATGACAAACATTCATATGACATTGTACCAGTATTTTCCAAACTGACTGAAAATAATTCAACTTATAAATTTATAAGCCAGTCATAATCTCATATATCAATTTTTTATGCAAAGTACTAGTTGACAGCTGTAGAGGATGTGGAAAGAAAATATGTATTATATGTGAATAATAATGATCAGAAAGTAGAAGAAATCTGTGTTTACAAGTATGGTCTTTTTATATGTAGTACTGTTATGAAGCAAGTGTAAATTAGCTTTATTTATTTTTAACCAAACTCTTCATTACAAATCAACAAATGAAGGGTTTTTACAAATTAAAAGATACACATATAAATAATAATGACCAAATTGAGAATTTCTTAATCTAAAAGTAAACCGACATTCTTTTTTAACCACATATTGTAAGTAATACAGGTTTTTGGTGGGCCCTGTCAAATATTTATGTACCCTGGACCACAGATAAAAAATACATAAATCTTTGACAGGATAGAACGGGCTGTGTAGCCTAACAAAAACTATAAGATTTTTGCCATCCTTCATATCAACATCAGTTTGGCCTTCTTTGAAGGGTGAAAAAAGCATATGTAGTAAAGGTTTTAACAAAAATCTTCACAGCTCAATAACTAGAAAAAATGTGATACCAGTACCAGTAAATGCTTAAGTCCACTACCCTGAGTATACTTACTTGTGTGTATATATATATATATATATATATTAAGTAATCAACTTGAGATAAAACTTGGTGGTGTCTATGGCAACGACATCAGATATTATGAGATAATGTAAGCTGTAACCAACAACAACTGTATCTGAGAATCGGGTGAAAACAAAAAATAGAATCAGGAAAAGTATGGGTACTGCAATTCAAATTATAGAGGATTTTCTCTTCTAAAAATGATGGTTTCTATGTCGATGTCTGACACAGAAATGAAAATTATCAAGATGGAAACATCTCAGTTTTTCAAGGGAAAAAAAATTATCTACTTACAGATGATTCTTCTGTTAAAAGTTGATGGTGCCTACGACTGTGGCTAGTTGATCTCTTGTGTATATGTGGGTGTTCAAATTCATAATGATCTTTTAAGTCTCCAACCTGAAAATATAAAATAGAATACCGGTATGTGTATTTCTTGGGAATCATATGATACTGGTTGCCTTGTTCCCAGTACTACAACATAAGCACTTTGCTAACATTTTCATGTAAAACTGATCAACTGGTTGTCATGTGTCAATAATGACTACTTGTATAATGAGTACATGTATAATGTGGAATAAACATTGAAAATGATTTCAACCAATCCTGTCTTAAAGACAACCTATATGCAATTTCTGGTTTTTTTTCATGTAATTTGAACCTCTAAGAGCAATCTGCCCATAAAGACGACTTTTACTGCTTCCCTTGGGTGGCCTTTATAGACAGGTCAGACTGTAATCATATTCAGTAGTTTTGATGATTCTGGTTGGCAAAAACAAAAATTGAACTCTGTGGCATAGAATGTAATCCCATAGACATGATTATGGTCTGTTACACACCTATTTTCACAAGGTGGGTGTGAAAAACATGTAATCACAGTCACGGATCCATCCATGTGCATTGTTAATTAATATAACATCTAAAGTACAACAAATGTAACATTAAACTGAAATACAATACTAATTACACGTAGGTTTACCAACTAATGATAATCAAAAACACCTATGACACTGACTCGGCAACCTGCAGTATGTTAAAATGAGTTTTAACTTAGTTTACCACTTGGTTAAATAAGAAGATTAATTCTTAAATGTTTTATAAGGTGTGTCTATTAAAGAGACATGAAAATGTTAGATGGTAACTCTAGGTTTCCAAAAATTTAGATTTTTTGGCAGTTGAAAGCCAAATTTCCAAACTTTATAGAATGATAGTCCTTTTTAAATTATTTTTTCCACAAATATGCTAAAATAGGCGAACAAAGGAAATTCTCAAAAATTAGTAGCCAATGGTGAATTTGGCTAGCAGAAATGGTGGGAAAATAGTGGTGAGGACTTGCAAGACATTTATTAATTACCGGTATACATGGATTAGTATGTTTGTTTTGGATTATCTAAAAAATTGTTTGACTAATGTAAACAAATTCCTCTGGTTGGTTTCTAGATACTGAGTAGTTGCATATCCAAGTTAAATCTGCCTAAATTAATAATTTTCTAAAAAAATAAAAAATGAATAGCCAGATAAGTGATTAATTTGACCAGGAATACAGGGTTTTGTTCTGGACCATCAATAATTCCTTGGGTGTTACATTTACCAAAACCTATTTTATATGTTAAAGAAGCTGACTCAAAAGAACAGTGGTTACAGATGCTGCCAAAATGGTCTATTTGTATAGCAAACAGAATATACTGGTATGACAAGTCATTGTAGAAATAGGATTCACTCTGGTCCAATATAACATTGTAGACCTTTATAGGGAACTTGCCACTGCAAATGGAATCGCATAGGTATTTGTAAAATTTTAATGTTTCATGTTTTGTCATGAACAGGTTTAAGGAGTAAACTCCCAGTCACTCCCACTGGTTTTGGAAAATTCTCATAGAGAATCAAAAGAATTTAAATTAAGCATACATACTTGGGTGAATTTTTTTTTCACAAAACATGGTAGGTTATTTGACATTCTGGAATCAAGCAATGTATATATAGAAATGAAAGTCCAATACACTACTCAAATGTCAATACATTAACACAATGAGTCAAACTGTTAAATGGGTTGCACATACATGTATTTGAGCTGAAGCTTGATCCTAGTCTCTCAGGTTAATTATGTCCTAAGGTTGCTTTATGTCTCTCAGGTTAATTATGTCCTAAGGTTGCTTTATGTCCTAAGGTTGCTTGTGGGTGGAATGGTGTTTTACATCTCAGTTCAAATGATTTCACAAACTCTTATCAAAAGGGAGGGTATGAATATCATACAGTCATACTAATGGTGATACCAGGGTACCAACAGAACACTACTGACCTTTGGTCTTGAGTCATGACATACAGTCACACTTCTGGATGGAACCAGGATACTAACAGAAAACCGCTGGCCTTTGCTCTAGGGGCAATGACGACACAGTGTCATTCTTCTGGGTGGAACCAACACACTGGCGGAACGTCACTGGCCTTTGGTCTTAGGTCATGACGCACAGTATCATGTTCCTGGTGGAACTGGGGTACTGACAGAACACCAATGACCTCTGTTCTTGGGTTATGACACACAGTATCATGCTCCTGGTGGAACCTGGATATTGACAGAACATCACTGGCCTTTAGTCTTGGGTCATGACATACAGTATCATGCTCCTGGTGGAACCTGGATACTGACAGAACATCACTGGTCTTTAGTCTTGGTCATGACAAACAAACTGTCACGCTTCTGGTTGGAACCAGAGTAACGACAGAACATCACTGACCTCTGTTAATTCGGTCAAGACACACAGCATCATGCTCCCGGTTCTTGGGTCAAGACACACAGTGCCACCATTCTGGGTGGAAAAACGGTACCAGCAGAACAACACTGACCTCTGTTCTTGGGTCATGACACAAAGTGCCACCCTTCTGAGTGGAACACCAGTGTCCTGTTCTTGGTTTGGTCTTTGGTTTAATACCTGTTTATTTATCTCTGGTTTTCTAGCCATTCCATTTCACATAAGACGATGATGATGATGATCAAATGAAAATGCTAATTTAAATAGGATAGCGAAGTACAACATGAAAACTGTGTGACAGCTGAAGTAAGCATTTTATAAACAAACGTAACACAATTTTCTTTATGTCTTACCTGTCCTAAGAATGTAAATCCATGTTTTACAGCCAGCTGTTTGGCATGTTCCTCTCCGCCTTCTATATGGACGGCAAACTTATTTAAATAAATATTTTGGCTTAAACAAACTGTCAGTTGACTAAAACACAATATAAGTATAAATATATAACAAAATAACGTCCTTAGATCACAAGTATTGCAAATTCTGACGTTTTTGGTTCTTCGTAGAGAAGATAAAAGATGATCTCGGATCGTGATAATCCAACTCATGACTGGGACTGAGAGTTAATTCTGTATTCTAGATTTGTGAGAATTCAAACTAGATAGCACCTTTGATTTGTTGATTTCTGATGAACCGGATTCATTCTTTGAACACGTTTTGTTATAATCCAGGATGTCTTCTTTGGACGTCACCTTACGATACACTGCACTCGATCAGTTTACTACACACATTTCCTCGTAAAGCAGCGCCACCTGTTGTCGAGTTAAAACTTAACAAAAGAGAGACAACTCTCAACAGATTAATATACCGTAATAAATGTTTCCCCTGCCCCCCCCAAAAATGAAAAATAGAACATTTTCTATCAACATTTTTGGCCTATATTTGCCCTGAAAGTTTTCAGTAAACAAAACACACTTGTTTGTAGCATCTCCCGCCTTTTCCCATTATTTTAATGCATAACAAGTTGTCAAATGGGACTGATACGCTCACCTGATAAGTAATGGAAATATTTAAGAAAACATAAAAACTGAAACATCGTGTCAAAATCTGTATACTTAGTCAGTATTTCTGTAAACTGAACTTTTTCCTGTCATTTCAGTGAAGCAATATTTCGCATTATATATGACCTTAACCTTTGAACCCACGGTCTCAATATAAATATCAAAACGATTGCATGTTGCCTCAATAGAATCTTAACTGTACATTTCTTGCCATTTCTTACCATACTAGATATCATTATAAGTCTGTGTCGGCTTGTGGAGGTGCATATTTATTTTCAGTTGTCTTGTAAACTGGTAGTCCGGTTGCGCATGTTTTAAGTGAGTTCATGCATGATTCCCTGTAAGGACCAACTCCTCTGGAAACCGCATGTCACAGTTTTTGAAAATAGTAGTTTACATAAACAATAGTTACATATAAGAAACCAAGAAAAAATTATCAAACTTGGATTTTTTTATATCGTTTCCAACCACAAAGAGACCAATCTCTGGAATTTATGTCAATTTTAGGTGCATATCAAATATGCCCTATAATAGCGATCTTCTATATTTTGATTTTATTCGGAACTTTGATGGTCATTCTTATCTTTTTCAAGTCAAAACTATATAAATTTACACGTTTTCATTTATTTTGAGTCACTTTTATCTAAAAAAAAGCTCGTAAATATGACCTAAACTAGCTGAACTTTTGAGACTGGTTATTTTGAAAACGCGGTCACTGGTATAATATTACAAACATGTAAGTTATTGAGAAAAGTGGGTTAAACAAAATATAAAAAATACAGTGGTACTGTTAGATTAAAGAAAATAAATCAACAGAAGCCTGAGTTGGGTCCCGTTTTTTTAAGAATTATCTCCCCTTATTTAACAATATGGTATTCATTTTCTCTTTTGATATGTTCTCTTTTAAGTGCCAAACTTTTAATCATGGCTATATATATATATATATATATATATATATATATATATATATATATATATATATATATATTATATATATATCGGCAATAAAGCACAGACAATTGTATTTGTAATGAACTATTTTATTAAACAATTTGAAAAAGTATTTGAATTTTACATGTTCAAGAAAAGTTTCCCTTAATCAACAGATTTAGCTCCCTTTAATTAACAAGAAATGGTATTTCTTTTCTGCTTTTTGTGCTTTTTTAAATCCGTGATAATATCTATTTTTTATACTCACAAATATCATGATTTATTAATTGTATGCTGGAATCTTTATAGATATTTACAGTTTTAATTTAAAAAAATGATTTTATCGTGTAATTGATTACGAAGCTCTGAAACATTGAGATATTTTTAGATTTTATATGAATTTTCTAACAATTGGTTGGTGAATTTAGTTAAATCTTGTAAACTGCTTACACTGTCTTGTCATTAAATATGTTAATTACAGTATCTAATTTTAAACTAATCACTCTATATTCATACAATTCTTGCAGCTTCAAAAATAGTCAGGATCCATTTAATATTATTTGGATCATGACTCATGTTGCTTGCATCTATTGTAATCTATTAATTAGAGCCTTCAACGAACAAAACAATAAACCTTACAGATTTTTCTATCAAAATATATCAAAAACAAACATGATATTAATCCATGTCCGAATCACAATCCAGAAACAAAGTAAAAACTTTGGAACTGACAAGTTAGGTTGGACATGTGAACTTCCACCAGGAAGTGAAGCCAGTGCTCCGGAAGGGTAAGCACCACCTGTTTAGCTAGCTACACCCGCCACGTGTGTAATCAAAATTGTGTGAAAGGAATATGGAACTACGAGACGTCAAATATATCCAGGGCAATCACCAAACTTATCAACAATAATGTGATGACGGTAATAAAACTTTTTGAGGGCCTTGATAAGCCTAGGCTTGCAATATCCCTGAGTCAACAATTTATTTGCAAGCAGCCTACTTCGTTGTACAAAATCCCCGTAGTGGGAACAAGCTCTACCATAGCGTATTAATTGGGAAACAAATACATACACCATAAGCAGGAGAAGCAGGTATATTGCTGCATAAAAAAGGAAAGTTGACAATAGAAAAATTGAAGTCATTACGTTTGTCATAAAGTTTCAAATGTAGCCTTCCGTATGCGTCATAATTCAAGTATAAGTCTAAATATGAAGCAGAACTTGAGGAATCAGTCGTGTCTTTTATTTAAAGCTCACTAGGATAGATGACATTTACATAGTCTCCAAATTTAGGATTGTTAAGAGACAGAATGTCATCTATATATCTGTATATTGAGTTGGATGATTTGGCGACAGTCTTCTCTCCGGATTAACAAGGTTCTGCATAAATGCTGCTTCAAATGAATAAAGAAACAAATCAGCAAACAATGGTGCACAGGTTGTACCCATTGGTATACCGATTGTTTGCTGAAAAACTATATTACCAAACACAACAAATATGTTATCTATCAAAAACTCCAACATTTTGTTGATAGTATCTTCAGTATATTTTTTTGGAATCCGTATGATGCTTGACAAAATAACCAGAATCCCTGTTCAGCACCAGATATTGTATCTTGGCTTACGTTTTTGTAAAGAAAGACAGTGAATAATTTCTTTAAGACGTTCTTTCAATTTAGAATGAGGGATAGTGTGTATAGTGTAGAAAAATCAATGTTTTTATACTTTTTACATGAGATAAAGTATTAGAAGCAAGATGTTCAAGTAATTCTTTAGAATTATTGAGAATCCACATTTGGTTGATTCCAGATGTAGAATATACTTTTTCTGAATAAGACCAAAAACCATCTTTGACGATTGTCAAAAATTTGTGTTAGAGTTACCGATAATGATTTAGTAGTACATTTTGATGAGCCTGCTATATATCTTTCCTTGTATGGATTTTTATGGAGTTTAGGAATCCAATACAGGTAAGGAAGATCAAGATCTTCCTCTTTAAGATTGATACCGAAAGACTCGAGAACTCCCCCTATGGTTGGAAAGAACTTCATCTTTGGTAAAATTAGTTCTAGTATATGCAGGGTTATTTGATATACATGTACTATCTAAACCAAGCTCCTTAATAAGACATTCAAGGTAGAATCTCTTACAAACGAGAATAATGTTGTTGGAAGCCTTATCAGCTGGGACAACAACATATTTGTTGTGTATGTCTGTTAGAATTGCCTTGATTTCTGGATCCTTGAGTACTGAAGACGGTTTAGTACTCATAGACCCTTTATGTTTGGCAATCCTAGTTTTAACGAAAGATCTCACAACCTTTATCCAGTCGGATAAGGTATCAAGCACAACATCTTCTAATTTAGCCCAACGTCTTGCGTACTCTTCAATAGAATCCATGACAAGTCTGATATTCTGTCCCCAAGTAAAAGGTTGAGCTTCTCTATATTTAGGACCTTTAGAAAGTGAAGTTCTCAATTATATTGAGATCACCTGTTTTCACTTAAACAATAAAGAAAAAAATTGTTTCACGACTTGGTTTTGGTATACTGCCCTTCGTCGATAGTTTCACCCCGAATTTCGAGTAAATAGATAGAGGATCTTGCATGAGTGGTTATGTAATATTGAATTTATTAAACGAGTTGAATAATTTGTTATGCAACGAGCCTTGGCGAGTTGCATAAAAGTTATTCAACGAGTTTAATTAATTCAATATTGCATAAACACGAATGCAAGATTCTATTTATTATATAATCCCATAAAAACGGGGTTTTCATAGATTTAAAACTTGTCTTCTTGTTATAAGAAAACAGCAGATTGACCGAAACATAACAAGTTCACGTAACTGTCTACATGCGCCAAAAGTGATCCTGCTGAAATATTAAAAGTAAATAATAGTCTGTCCGCAGGATACAAAAAAAAGACAAACATTTTCAATTTAAATACAATGTATCTTCTTTTTAAAAGAAAAGTACAAAAGTATCAGCTTAAAACTGTCAAATGAAACAAACAACTGTGAACTGGGTCAATATTGTGTGACGTCATTCTGGAATGACTTTCATAATTTTATGACGTCACACTCATTCAATACGATTTTTATCGTATGGCCGTATTACATGGATTATTGAGTAGATTATATAATAAATGGGTATATTGATGGGTGGCGCATTTTCCCTCTGGATATCAGACAAATAGGAAGCAGTTCTGGACATGAAGGTGTGGTAGTCTTGTATTTTATTAAGGTAAGAATTATTATTATTATTATTATCATATTTTAATTAGGTATATTAATTTTAATTGGCTTGTTTTGTAGGTGTTTAATATGTAATTTTGTATAATGTCAATTTGTCTTTATTGCAGTTTAGTTTGTCTCTTGTTTTGTAATATTTAGTTGTTTCTTTGTAGTTGTTCAGAGTTGTCTGTCTTAGGTACATTGTTGTGTTTTCTATCTGCATTCTGATTGGTTGGCTATACAATTCAAATATTGTTCTGGACACTGGTCAGACATATTGATCCTAGAGCTTGAGGTTGTTGTTTTTACATACAGATTTTTTGCATTTCTTCTAATCACAGCACCATGTAATTTCAGATCGGAAACGCCATCTTGTTCTGTCATTATTTGTTAATCTCGGAAGTCCTTAAAACCATATTTTGGGGATGGAAATAAAAATAAATCATATACAGAAGGAATAAAAATCAACGTCTTTTAGTTATAATGGTATAACAGCTTTAAAGTAGATTGTACGTCATGGAGACATAGAACGACTCTTTGGTTGAATTGAAGTCGTAAGTCTTCCCTCCAGGTTTCATAACATTATGTAACATGTACCTCAATGAAGATCTTACGAAGAACTACTCTTTGTAGGAATGAATAATTCAAATTCTTTTTAAAACGACAATTTGTCCTTGTCGATATTATCAATCCACTTGTATTCAATAAGCCAATCGCCAATAGGAATTTGGAAGATAACTTCATCACCACGATACAGACGAGTCAAATCATAGACTGTATACGCATGTCTACCACATATCTCTGTTAAGCATTGAAGAGATTATAATATCACCACTTGAACTAGCTACTGCGTTGTTTATTGCATTCGAACACTACCTAGGCACAAAATTTCCATTTTTGTATTTTTCCAAAGAGCATGCTTCGCGAGTAATAAGCGATGTATGAATCTTTGATTTTGTCAATATTTCTAACGCGGATAATTCATAATTGATCTCCGTTTCTATGAAATTCCCAGACTCTATTTGGTTAGGTATACCACTACGTATTCTTTCAGCATTTAGATGCGCAAATTGCTCTAACAGCTGAGGTAGAATACTCTGTTTCTCATATACCTATCCCTAAAAAGACCCATTAGTGTTTGAATATCAAGCTTTGTCGCTAAACCTCTTGAAGCAAGTACTCTCTGTGCTATAGTTACAGAAAGCCAAGTTTCCGCGTAATAATTAGTTCACAATATCTCCAAATATGGCTTCAGATTCATCTAATATTAATGGGCCGTATGCTGGCCGATAAGATTCGTACTCTGAGAAACACGTATATATACTTCAACATTTCTAAATTACTCAACAACGGGTTTGCAAATGCTGCGTCGAATACGTTTGTCATTTGTCCAGAAAGCTCTACATTTGAGCCTAAAGGTTCATGGCATAATATTGTGAGTTTATTTGTTATTGTCGGTGTAATTGTAATTTGTTCATCAAATAGATAAGTCTATAGTATAAAATAGTTCGAGGTCAGTCTTAGACTTTCTCAAAATCAAAAATTCACGAAAGCTAAGAAGTATGACCCTTAACTTGAACACAGAGAATGTATTCTTTGTGTCACACCCTTAACTTGAACCAGAGAATGTATTCTTTGTGGCACATCCTTAACTTGAACCAGAGAATGTATTCTTTGTGTCACACCCTTAACTTGAACCAGAGAATGTATTCTTTGTGTCACACCCTTAACTTAAACGCAGAGAATGTATTCTTTGTGTCACACCCTTAACTTGAACGCAGAGAATGTTATCTTTGTGTAACACCCTTAACTTGAACCAGAGCATGTATTCTTGTGTCACACCCTTATTTTGAACACAGAGAATGTATTCTTTGTGTCACACCCTTAACTTGAACGCAGAGAATGTATTCTTTGTGTCACACCCTTAACTTGAACCAGAGAATGTATTCTTTGTGTCACACCCTTAACTTGAACCAGAGAATGTATTCTTTGTGTCACACCCTTAACTTGAACGCAGAGAATGTATTCTTTGTGTCACACCCTTAACTTGAACGCAGAGAATGTATTCTTTGTGTCACACCCTTAACTTGAACGCAGAGAATGTATTCTTTGTGTCACACCCTTAACTTGAACGCAGAGAATGTATTCTTTGTGTCACACCCTTAACTTGAACCAGAGCATGTATTCTTGTGTCACACCCTTATTTTGAACACAGAGAATGTATTCTTTGTGTCACACCCTTAACTTGAACGCAGAGAATGTATTCTTTGTGTCACACCCTTAACTTGAACCAGAGAATGTATTCTTTGTGTCACACCCTTAACTTGAACCAGAGAATGTATTCTTTGTGTCACACCCTTAACTTGAACGCAGAGAATGTATTCTTTGTGTCACACCCTTAACTTGAACGCAGAGAATGTATTCTTTGTGTCACACCCTTAACTTGAACGCAGAGAATGTATTCTTTGTGTCACACCCTTAACTTGAACGCAGAGAATGTATTCTTTGTGTCACACCCTTAACTTGAACCAGAGAATGTATTCTTTGTGTCACACCCTTAACTTGAACCAGAGAATGTATTCTTTGTGTCACACCCTTAACTTGAACGCAGAGAATGTATTCTTTGTGCCACACCCTTAACTTGAACGCAGAGAATGTATTCTTTGTGTCACACCCTTTACTTGAACGCAGAGAATGTATTCTTTGTGTCACACCCTTAACTTGAACCAGAGAATGTATTCTTTGTGTCACACCCTTAACTTGAACGCAGAGAATGTATTCTTTGTGTCACACCCTTAACTTGAACGCAGAGAATGTATTCTTTGTGTCACACCCTTAACTTGAACGCAGAGAATGTATTCTTTGTGTCACACCCTTAACTTGAACGCAGAGAATGTATTCTTTGTGTCACACCCTTAACTTGAACCAGAGAATGTATTCTTTGTGTCACACCCTTAACTTGAACCAGAGAATGTATTCTTTGTGTCACACCCTTAACTTGAACGCAGAGAATGTATTCTTTGTGCCACACCCTTAACTTGAACGCAGAGAATGTATTCTTTGTGTCACACCCTTAACTTGAACGCAGAGAATGTATTCTTTGTGTCACACACTTAACTTGAACGCAGAGAATGTATTCTTTGTGTCACACCCTTAACTTGAACGCAGAGAATGTATTCTTTGTGTCACACCCTCAACTTGAACGCAGAGAATGTATTCTTTGTGTCACACTCTTAACTTGAATGCAGAGAAAGTATTCTTTGTGTCACACTCTTAACTTGAATGCAGAGAAAGTATTCTTTGTGTCACACCCTTAACTTGAACGCAGAGAATGTATTCTTTGTGTCACACCCTTAACTTGAACGCAGAGAATGTATTCTTTGTGTCACACCCTTAACTTGAACCAGAGAATGTATTCTTTGTGTCACACCCTTAACTTGAACGCAGAGAATGTATTATTTGTGTCACACCCTTAACTTGAACGCAGAGAATGTATTCTTTGTGTCACACCCTTAACTTGAACGCAGAGAATGTATTCTTTGTGTCACACCCTTAACTTGAACGCAGAGAATGTATTCTTTGTGTCACACCCTTAACTTGAACCAGAGAATGTATTCTTTGTGTCACACCCTTAACTTGAACCAGAGAATGTATTCTTTGTGTCACACCCATAACTTGAACGCAGAGAATGTATTCTTTGTGCCACACCCTTAACTTGAACGCAGAGAATGTATTCTTTGTGTCACACCCTTAACTTGAACGCAGAGAATGTATTCTTTGTGTCACACACTTAACTTGAACGCAGAGAATGTATTCTTTGTGTCACACCCTTAACTTGAACGCAGAGAATGTATTCTTTGTGTCACACCCTCAACTTGAACGCAGAGAATGTATTCTTTGTGTCACACTCTTAACTTGAATGCAGAGAAAGTATTCTTTGTGTCACACTCTTAACTTGAATGCAGAGAAAGTATTCTTTGTGTCACACCCTTAACTTGAATGCAGAGAATGTATTCTTTGTGTCACACCCTTAACTTGAACGCAGAGAATGTATTATTTGTGTCACACCCTTAACTTGAACGCAGAGAATGTATTCTTTGTGTCACACCCTTAACTTGAACGCAGAGAATGTATTCTTTGTGTCACACCCTTAACTTGAATGCAGAGAATGTATTCTGTGTCACACCCTTAACTTGAACACAGAGAATGTATTCTTTGTGTCACACCCTTAACTTGAACCAGAGAATGTATTCTTTGTGTCACACCCTTATCTTGAACGCAGAGAATGTATTCTTTGTGTCACACCCTTAACTTGAATGCAGAGAATGTATTCTTTGTGTCACACCCTTAACTTGAACGCAGAGAATGTATTCTTTGTGTCACACCCTTAACTTGAACGCAGAGAATGTATTATTTGTGTCACACCCTTAACTTGAACGCAGAGAATGTATTCTTTGTGTCACACTCTTAACTTGAACGCAGAGAATGTATTCTTTGTGTCACACCCTTAACTTGAACGCAGAGAATGTATTCTTTGTGTCACACCCTTAACTTGAACGCAGAGAATGTATTCTTTGTGTCACACTTGGGAAGTAATTTCTTCCATTCATCAAAGTTTGGAAACTATTAGACTTACTTGATAGGTCTTGGAATTGACTTTGTTCTAAAAGTTTAACCATATCCAAATCAGCCTGTAAGTTTGTTGAAACGGCAGAATCTTTATATTTTGCAAAAAATATGATTCAAATGACGACCTTATATCATTTAACCTATACAATGATAGGGCCTTGTAGTGTTATGTTTACAGAGATGTTAATAACAAACTGCTGATATAGTTTAGTTTTTTGGGATCTGGCCCCGGTTTCACAATCATTCCTTAACTAAGATTTTCCTTAACTTAAATCTTGCAAATTTTCAAATCTTTATAATTTTATTAATTGTTGAGACATTAGGTGTTATTTTAAAGATTTCATCAATCTTATGACATCTGGGTTCTTTCAGGCATTACGAAATGAAAGTCACGGTTTTTTCGGATGGGAACTTGAAATAAACGAGGCGACAGGCGTGGCATGATAAAGAACTCTGTTGTAAAATGTCATCAGCCCAATGCACAGCCAGCACAGACAAAATTTCTGCACCTTCGCCTATAGCTGGCAACATCTCGATATAAGTGAAACATTTCTCCTCAATGTTGAATGCAGTGGCTGCCATGTACCATATAATATTCAACTCACACAGGCCTTATTTAGAAGTGAAACTCTAAGGACAATAAACACTTGATGGGGTCAATGTTAATGAGAATAAGAACAGAGCAACTGAAAGCAAGGGTGGACACACAGACTATTGATTTCGATCTGGAAACAGCACCCTCCGAGGTTGGACTACAAAAATTATTCAATAATGATGAAATAATCGAGAAACCCAAACAACTAACATATATAATTTTTCACCATTACATGAAGGGTGAAGTTTGTTTCACAGCTGGAGAACTCCATGAGGAAGTGGGTCCCCCCCCCCTCGAGGTATTATTCCTTGTTACACATTCAGAAAATAAAAAAATAAAACCATGTTTTAAATAATGTATTTATTACTGATATGATGGTATAAACCATTCTGACATGTACAAGTTTAGCAAATTGTAGATTTTTTGCAATGTACAAATAACTTGAAATAAGATATCATTAAACATAATAAAATGCATGGGATATTTTTTTTACAATATATATAATAAGGGTGTATATATAACAACAATATCACAGTAATATGCTGTATTACTATGCTGATCATGTCTTGATGTGAAACATTTAAGGTACTAGTAAATGTCAACTATTCCCAAAGTGTACTTATACTCAATTAATACAGGTAAGTATGCAAACAACATTGACCTGTCCACTTGACCTTTAATTTAAATATATACTAGGGACCAGTACAAAGATTAAAGAGAGACAACCTGTATGTTCTCATTTGAATCTTATAGTTGATGTCTATAGGTCAATCTGATAGGGATTGAACTCTGGGTCCAAAATGAAAACGAAAGTAGACAATTAGGGAAATTACATGTATGTCTGATTGGCAATGGGGATATGCATTGTGTAGATGGCTGGCACATATAAGCACTTCCTTGAGGTGCATGACAGCGAGTGTTAAAATATTGCATCCTTCCACAAAAACAACACACAATCAAAGATTTATGTTAACATTTCTATATATATATTGTCGGCTAGTTTATGAACATGTACATCTAGTGCATAAAAACACTGGACCCATGCTAGCTGACAATTAGCTCTAAGTAGAGGACTGAGTATCGTAAGACCTGTACTTTGTACACAGAAACTAAAACACACCTACATGGAATCCATTTCTTTTGATTTTTAGATTGTTAAATGGGGGAATAAGGAAGTCAAACAAAAGGATTCATTTTTGACTATCCCCGCTAAAATGTACTTTTTAAGGAAAAAACTTCATTTAGTAAATAAAGTTAAATGCTACAGTAACATTTTTTACTGAATCTCAAAAATCCACATATAGTTTTGAAACAACAATTGATTAAAAAATGTGAAAATAAACAAATAAATACAAATTTGCAGAAAAAATGTGTTTTGTTAGAGAATAAAAGGATTAAAAACATGAAGTGACTCAACTTTGGTGCAAAAACATAAAATTTCTACCCAGTGAATCCCATTATATAGTTTAACATTTGTTCTACAAAAATGGTGTTATTCTTATTGTTAATCACTTCCATTTTCACGATACTCACGACATATTTACCAATTGTGAAAATAAAGTGCATGAAAATTTCTTACATCAATAAATAACAAAAAGTTGCATAATGGACTGAAAACTGCAAACATTTCATGTTGCAAATAAATCTTGGTTTATTATTACTTTTTTTGCTAGAAAATGTCCAAAAGTCACAGACTTAAAGCGATTTACAATAAAACTTTGAACAAGCACTAGAAACAATAGTTCTACACAAGCATTAGGCCAAACAAAAAATGTTTGCTTCTGGTTTCCTAACCAATCCTAATTTAGTAAAGCAGTCCCCAAATTTTTTCCACCCTTTTTGAACAAATTCATGTGTTATCAGTAATATACCAATAGAATGTTTCTGGAAAAAGCATGCAGCAACACAACAATGATAAAAAATATAAGTAAGTTTAAGTTTTTACATATACATGAGTATTAGTTGATATTGTATAATTTTCTTTTTCAATATTCTTCTCAGTTTGCAGAATACTTGTGTTGCCAATGAACCCCAAAAAAATTCCGAAAAAAGTAAAATACCTACCAACCCTAGTTTTTTTGTTTTGTTTTTTATAAAGTGAAACCTGAAACACAAATATTTTTTGGTTCAGCCTTAGTGCATATCACATCATAAACACCACATTACACAAATGTCACATATGTTTCTACAGTTGGTATTTAAAATTACCAGGCATAACAAAATGTATTATGTTTTTAAAATTTGATCAAACACTCAGATTTCTATAAATATTCTGGAATTAAATAAAATGAAATCACTGTTGAAGTTGTATACTGTTTCATGAAAATGGAATTTTCTCCACAACATCTGTATAATCTCACGCTATTGCTTTTGCTTCAGGTAGAAATGTTTCCCAGTATTTGATGAGCTAAAAGAAAACAAATAAATGTAGTAATTAGATATCACATTAGTCAGTATGGGCCTTGGAAGTGGTGGGGACACAGTGGCTAAGTGGTTAAAGTGTTAGCCGCCAAACTCCAGGTGTCTCAAAGCTGTTGGTCCGACTCTGGTTGTCCTCAAGTGAGAGAGGAAGAAAATGCCTTTAATAGGTAGGCTTGATGCCAGTTAATGATTGGGTTACCTTTGATGATTATCTGTGATGCTGTACTTGTAATGCAGATCAGAAACATGTACACAAACTCAGACATCATGTCAACTTGTTTAGAGTAATCCTCAAGATTAAAAGATAAATTTGAGGGTTAAAAAGATAAATTTAGACATAAAATTGTAGAGTCAACTTGTTTAGAGTAATCCTCAAGATTAAAAGATAAATTTGAGGATTAAAAGATCAATTTAGACATAAAATGGTAGAGTCACAAATCACTAAACCATTTCTAATGTGACATAAAACAACATTTAATCAAGTTGGAAGTGGTGGACTGGTAATTTGTTATGTAAAAGTAAAATTCCATCCAAAAGTATTCTAACTTGTACGAGTTGAGTAATAGTGTTTAACATCCCAGTCAAGAATATTTCACTTACATTGAGACATTTCCAGCTATACGCACGGGTGCAGAAATTTTGCCTGTGCCTTGCACTGATGGCATTATACAGCAGGGTTCTTTAACATGCTTAGCCTACCGTGACACGGGACCTCGTATATTTTAAGTTCTCATCCAAAAGAACCATGACTTTCATTTCATAATGCCGAGTGCTTGCCTCGATAGACAAGTGGCCTAAAGCAAATGTTTATGGATCAGTGTCTCTCAACCGTAGGTTTGATACCCACTTGAGACAGATTTTATTGTGAGAACAATTTCATGAAAATTTCAAAAAGTCATGAAAATGCACAAAAATAAATAGCATATTTAGAGATAATACGTATTTGTGTTGTATTTATACATACTTTTTGTTGATTTTCCATCAAAGTTTCTAAATACTTAATAACTCCTGATTTAAAATCTTCTACTCTATATTTGTCAAATCTAGCCACTTCTTTCCTAATACTGTCTGATATCTTCTCAAAGTCTTCCTGTCCTTTCTCAACTTTCTGCTGCCACTAAATAAAAATATCAAAGATATTAAAATGAAATCGATTTGGCCTGTCCATGGCACCTATTAAAATTGGGAAAATTAGTTGTATTTAATACCATTTTTGAGAAAAATCTTAATTTAAATAGTGAAATTATATAGTAATATAATGTGTAAAAGGTTATAATGTTGTACTAAATTTATCCAGATTTAGAAAATAATTCATTAATATAAATAGACAGGTTAATACCAAGGAAACATTTTACATGTAAATAATTACATGTATTACATACATCATAAATAAACAAACTATAATTTGTTAATCTGAATGATAATGATTTTTTTAAAATAAAATATTCTGCGGAAAAACCAATGAATATGACTGAATAAAAAATATACTAGGAAATAACCCTTGTTTATATATGAACCTCTTTCTATTGATGTGGAAACCACACAGAAAATACAGTTGTCAAGACAACACAAAACTGGAAATGTAAACAAAAAATTAATTAACTGTGAAGACAAGGAGACTGCCAGTTTGTACTGATAATTTTCTTGGTATTAAATTAGCAGATATACCTGTACAAGATAAAAAATCTGGCTCCTTTGGAGAGACCTAAAACACCAATGCCCTGTGTCACAGCAGGGAACCCTACCTTACATTGCCTTGAGCACACTGCAGAAGAAAAATAAATTCTGCCACTTCACCTATAGCCCCATTCAATCAATTGATGTATCGCTGACCATGCCTTTTATGTTTCAACACTGGCTGCCATCACAGTAACAAAGCCGCATCACGGCAACTAATGACGTACTAGTGTCATGACACCAATGGCACAATTCAGGCAGAGTTTTCATCCTTTATGTGTGTAAATAAGTATGCCGGTCCCTTGTCTGAACATTGTGGGCGTGGCCGGCGATCCGTAAATTAATTGATCTAAAACATAAATCTGTAATATTTTTACCCCTTAATTTCTGCTTCTGCTTGTGGTATTTTATCACTTTTGTGTGCCAGTTCTAGTTTTACTTTGTTTTCACGTTTCTTTGTTAACATACTCTCTGCTTCTTTCCACATTTTGTAACATTTAACTCTTTCATGGAAAACATCCTACAAAAAAAAACAAAAAACAATATTCACTTGTATTTTCCACACTTTGATGCTAAGGTTCATCATAAATGTTGAAATAATGACATTGATGATAATACTGGAGTAACATTCTCCTTATAATATCATCTAATCCTTGACAATCCAGTTTATATGTAGAATTCCTAAACAAGACTGAAGATGTCATTATCTAGGTTCAAATTAAGATGATGTAGACCCTATGTGTTAGAAAGTTTGACAGTTTATTTGCCAAAAGTCAGTACTTTCCTCAAGGTACTGTGATTTTCTCTGAGTATTTTGGTTTCCTTCACAAACTCATCATTGGCCATCTCTATATATGAGAATCTAATTTATTAAAACCCAATTACTCCACTCCACACACCAAGACCATTTCCTATATACAGGTGAACTTTAAATTCAAGTACCATTAGATGCCAATAAAGGTTTTCTTAAAATTAATTAATCCTTTACATTCATTACTAACTTGCTTTACTAGCCCCTAACTATGCAAGCTCTTGCAAATATCGAGTTGATTACTAACTTGCTTTAAGAGCCCCTAACTATGCAAGCTCTTGCAAATATCGAGTCAACTCTGGACAATATTTCATATATCAGTTCAATAACCTTTTCATTATATAGTTAAATAAATTTTGTTTACTTCCCATTGGTATTTCATCTAAAAATACCATTTTATCTTACAATATATAAATATTGTACTAGTTCTTGAATATGGATATAAGAACTACATTGTAGTGCAACATGACAACAACACAGCGATGACGTCTTCAGCTATGTTACAACAATCATATTATGTCATAAACGACAACATCATGTGACAAAGAGTGCAATAAGAAAACATTGATCTGGGAAGAATGTTACCGTGCAAGTATTGTATTTTGATGAAGTGATATGGGATTATACAGACCTGATCAAAGTTATATTCACCGAGGTTGTAGGCTAAGGTGAATATTATTTTGGTCAGGTCCATGTAATCCCATATTCACTGATATCAAAAGACAGTAATTGTTTTATTATATGACATTCAAAAATTCAGATTTAATGATTTGTTTTATTATATGACATTCAAAAAATTCATATTTAATGTAATCAGCAAAATGATCGAAACATTGACATTACTGAAGATGTTCATTAAGTCCGTAAAGCCTGTTAAGATCTTTTAAATAACTCTGTATTGCTTTAACTGCACTATCTGTGAATTTCTTTGTGTTAACAGCATCTTTTGATGCCAAAATCACCTCCAACTCTGAGGTTTCTACAGAGGCAATCTTTTATACTGCTTGTTGCCCGACATTTCATTTTCTTGTATTGCAAAATTGTGTCAATGACGTAAACGTGTGCTATCTTTTGATGTCTTTAAATTATGAGGTCATAATTTCTGGAAATTCTTTTTTTGATCGAAAACTGGTTGGCCCACTTTTTGTTACTATTTATAGTGTAAAGTGGTCTGCCAACTATTTATGGATTTTTTGAGACATTTTTCATTGAATATAGCTATATGTACCACTGAAATTGACCAATCAGAGAAAAGAAAAACCCTCAGTCATATGATATGACTAACGATATATATTGCATACTAACACCTTGGGACTTATCATTCAATTTCTATGTGAAGCACTTATAACAAAATAACTTACTTTAACAGCCCCTAACAATGCAATATAATCCTTTAACAACTCTGCCATTATATAGAAATCATGATCAGCCTGTTCTCTTTGTACTACTTCTATTTTTTCCTCAGTTTCTGCAAGCTGTGATAAAGCTCGAGATAAAGCTGTGTGTTCTTCAGCATTACCTAACATGGCAGCACTCTTAGCAAATGAAGCTGTACAGGAACTTAAATCTGAATAAATAAAATAATGTAAAATGGTAAACTAGTATTTATTTAGTACAGTCAAACCTTCCTTAAAGGCCTCTTCTTTTTATGTTTTATAAAGACCACCTGCTTTTAAAGGCCTCTTCTTTATTATGTTTATAAAGACTACCTCTATATAAAGACCACCTGCTTTTAAAGGCCAATAAAATTTCATACCAAAAGCTTTTTATTCATTTTACTGTAAATGTACTTATTTTCGCGCAATCAAATTTTAGCGCAAATGGTGTGTTGTCACTAATTCGCGCAATCTTAAATTAGCGCACTCAGCTCACGGGAAGTGCCGAAAATCAATTTCTAAATCGGAAAACAGACAATGAATTCAGTCCAGTATAAATTAATATTAAACAGACAAATCAGTTTTCGGTCCGACAAAAGTAAACTACCGCTAGTCTGTCTGTCGGTCTTTTAAACTCTACTTGACTTCACTAAGTGTATTGTCCTTACCACGTGTTTACCTGTCAACAACAGTAAGATCTAATAATCAGGTGATTGTTTATTAATCAGTATATACCTGTGGACGTAAGTAATCGCGTGCCGTGTGTCTTACTGTCTATTTCTTTTGTTTCCCAGTCTGAATCATAATAACTTTCTTTAAACGTGTGTTTGTTTAATAATAAGTGCATGGTTGTAACTGTGTTGATTATACGGAAGCCATAACGAGTGTTGGTCAAGGATGACGGTTTGTTATGAAAGAGATTCCACGCGGGGTGTTAAAAAATGCCTACTACGTGCTTCGTAACTGTTTCTTTATTAATAAATACAGAAACGTGATAAAATTTTATTTCAATAAAAGTTCAGGCATTAATATCTTTCATTCACATAAATATATTGGAACCTCGTCAAGCCGTTCCCGTTATATCATATTTCGTGATACCTGAAATCCTATTTAGAACCTCTCGCCACAATTCTAACTACAATTCTTGTATCTTCGGAATACGAAAGTTCACGATTGTTAGTAAACAATATGGCGGGCGTGCAGTATCAAGCATCGTGGACAGTAACGCATATTGATAATAACAGCATATCGCGGAAGCACATGGATTAAAATTGACAATCGCGGGAGCTCAAAAAATTTATTTGGTTAGTTTGACAATAAACCACAACATGCACGCATAGACAGCCCTGTGCTAACGACCTGTGTTTTTTCTATTTTTTTTCCTTGTACAAAAAACGTCCGACGGGCCGGACCGAAGTTTCCGAGGCCCTGAGGTAAGCCTATATTTATAAACACATTTATTCGCGGTAATCATAAATTAGCGCAATTTGTCTAGCGCCAAAAACGCTAAAATAAGACTACCTCTAAATAAAGTACATTTACAGTATTTGAACCTGTATATAAGGACCACCTCCCCAAAGTCCAGTTGATTGGTCCTCTGGGTGGCCTTTATAGACAGGTTTGACTTTATCTTATATAAATTAAATAGGAGCTTCAATCATGTAAAATAGTAGATAAAAGAGACATAACTGAAATAATCTGAAAACAGCATTTCTCATCTAAATATCTAGTCTATCACATACTTTATAAACAAACAATTTAACTGGCTTTAGAATCAGTACCTTTTACATGTACCGGTAATTCAAATCATACTCAGGCAGATCCTAGTGTGAAAATGTTTGTCAGTTTGTTTGCCAAAGGACATTGGGTATTTTAGGCAAGTAGAAAACCGCCTTCACTTGCCAAATGTCATTGTTTTTTGGTGGCACGCAAGTTACTTCCACCATCCAAAATGACTGCCTCTAAATACATGCATAAGTGAAAAAATCTAGACAAGGCATAAACCAACATTTCTGTCAGTATCCATTTTTTATCAGCTGTGTGAACCTTCGCAGTTGCGATTTAAGCTCATGTTAAGAGCCAGAGAGTTAAGAATATACCACACAGCATAGCTGGACTACAAGCTTGGGATTTAAGCTCATATTAAGAGCCAGAGAGTTAAACTCTTTGAAAATTTAGCTCTACACTGATAACCTTCCTTTACACCATTCAACATGACCAAATGCATGGAATTACATGATTTTAAGCGACATATTTGTAAGAGTTTTTTACCTTTACGATGAACCACTAAGGATTCCATACTGGAATGTAATTTTCTGAGTTGTTGGTCTAAGCTCTCAACTTGTTGTTGTCGTTCTTCAAACCACTACAATGAATAAACAAAGGGAAGAACTGATAATGTCTGAAATTTGATGAATTCAAACCACTACACAGAAACCATGGGAAGAACTGATAATGTCTGAAATTTGATGAATTCAAACCACTACACAGAAACTATGGGAAGCACTGATAATGTGTGAGATTTGATGAATTCAAACCACTAGACAGAAACCATGGGAAGAACTGATAATATCTGAAATTTGATGAATTCAAACCACTACACAGAAACCATTGGAAGAACTGATAATGTCTGAAATTTGATGAATTCAAACCACTACACAGAAACTATGGAAAGAACTGATAATGTCTGAAATTTGATGAATTCAAACCACTACACAGAAACTATGGGAAGCACTGATAATGTGTGAAATTTGATGAATTCAAACCACTACACAGAAACCATGGGAAGCACTGATAATGTCTAAAATTTGATGAATTCAAACCACTACACAGAAACTATGGGAAGCACTGATAATGTGTGAAATTTGATGAATTCAAACCACTATACAGAAACCATGGGAAGCGATGATAATGACTGAAATTTGATGAATTCAAACCACTACAAAGAAACCATGGGAAGAACTGATAATGACTCCAATTTGGTGATTTTGGAATGCATATGACGAGTAATTTGAAAATTAAAGAAGCAGTGGAGAGAGAGAGAGAGAGAGAGAGATATTTAATTGACATGTTAAGGAATACTCCTGAACTACCTATGATAACAACACATCAAGTAATTAATTTATTTGGATTTACTGGCTCACTTAGATGATACTTAAAATCCATGTCATGATTAAAATTAAGTTTGATGATGGATAATTTTTTTCTATGCCAGTTGGGCAAAATTACAACTCAAGATTTTTCATCAGTTCAGATCAATCTATGTTTTTATGCTTAAGAGCTTCATGTACTTGTTCTAGAACCAAGCTGATAAAACTAATAAAATTTTACCATTTATCAATACATGTATTACTATTACCAGAATTTTAAATTTTTAAATAAAAGGGTTTTTTTCATAATAACATAGCTTTGGAGCAGGATCAAACAAAAAAAGGCCCAATAGGGCCTGTATCACTCACCTGGCATTTTAATTGCATCTGAATATCAGACAGGCATGTCAAATTCAATTTTAAATATGCATCAATCAAGCAAGGATTTTTTTTACAATAAATATGATATCATTTGATGAGCCTCTGTGGCTAAGTTGTCTAAAGCCTTGATTCACAGATCACAACTATCATTGCCTAGGAAATCACACTCGGACAGATCCTAGTGTGGGGAAGTTTGTCAGTTCAATTGCTAAAAGTCAGTGGTTTTTATCTGGACACTCTGGTTTTCTCTACAATTAATCCCTGAACTGGAAGATAAAGAAGAATTGCTATCGCGAAGTGACATACCTAAACAATAAATAGCAAAATTACACCATTTTGCATCATAATCAGAAATAATTTTCTGAACATTTAGCAATCTTAATGATTGTAATTTATATTCAATATTTACAACTGAAAGACCTGAATGTCTCAATATAAGTGAAATACTCTTGACTTGGGCGTAAAACACCATTACTAAACTCTATTCCACTTATTATAATTGGTCCAGTTATACCACCTCATTTGTATAATCTCTGAAAATTTGGTTTAAAAAAATATTGTCCAAAAAACATGTTACCGGTAAGTACCGGTTAAGTAAAATGGGCTAAACATCTAAAAATAGTGCAAAATGATGTTTACTTTCTCACACCTCAAAATCAAAGGTATAATCCAAATATAATCAAATAGGATATACCATGAAACATAATTAAGGGAAGAAAGGAATAAAGGAGACAAAATGTTAATTTAAATAAACAGATACTATATTTTGATCTTATATACAAATTCTACAAGTTATCACACATATCTTGTGCATAAATAAATACATGTAAATAAATAAATAAATAAATAAATACATGTACATGTAAATAAATAAATAAATAAATAAATAAAAGACAAACATGCTAAGAAACACACTTTTTAAATTTGAAAACTGCAATGCAGTCTGTAAGACATTATTAGCATAAATTGACCATAGTTTATAAATAATGAAACAAGAATATTACATGATGACTTGTATTCTATATGTAAAACAGCTGCTGAACAATGGGGTTCTATATGTAAAACTTTTAATTTTATATTGCTGCTGAACAATGGGGTTCACAAGAAGACCATTACTAATTGGATTTCACTAACAGACCATTTACTTCTTTGAAAATTCCCAGAATAATAACATTTTAGAGTTAAAAACTCTCAGAATAAAGATGTTTATATATGGTTGAAAATGATAATCAAAGAGCATTTTATGGTTTAAAAATGCAAGAATAATAGCATTTTTAAAGGGTTGAAAATCCCAACAGCGATTTAAAGGGTTGAAAATTCCCAAAATAATAGCAGTTTAAAGGTATGAAAATTCCCAGAATAATAGCATTTTATGGGTTGAAAATTCCAAAAATAATAGCATTTTTCAAGCGTTGAAAATTCTTAAATAATAGCATTTTACAGGGTTTAAATTCCCAAAATAATAGCAGTTTAAAGGGTTGAACATTTCCAGAATAATAGCATTTTTACAGGGTTGAAGATTCTGAAAATAATAGCATTTTAACGGGTTAAAAATTCCCAAAATAATAGTATTTTAAAGGGTTGAAAATTCCCAAAAAGCACTTTGTAAAGGGGTGAAAATTCCAAAAATAATAGCACTTTTAAAGGGTAGAAAATTCCCAGAATAAAGACTTACAGGGAATGTCAACTTATGCTGTCTCATATACAACAGAAATATATGGATATATGGAGTATCATAAAGAACTCAATCTGAAACACCAAGTCACCAAGGTATGATCAGAAGTCTAATTTAATACTGAATGCAAAACTAGATTAGTAACTTTTAGTTATATTATAATAGTGATATTATAATAACAAGAGTTGTCATAGAAACAGTATAGTCTGTCTGCATATTTAGACTATTAAAACCTTTAACCACTGGGACTGGCATATCTTTTTATCCCACTTGCCCAGCTGTGTAAAGTTCCTTCAGGTCTGGTTTGTCTTTCTAGATATTACTCTGTCATCATTTTTACTACAGTTCTATAGATTAGCTAAATTATGCGAGAAACTTTGGTTTTGAAGTGTAATTCAATGATTTGAGGTAGAACAACTGCAAAATTTATAAACTTTAGTTTTCACAACATTGTTATTTGACCGAAAGCCAATTTAACTTTTCTAGGGATGTCAGACTGCTATTATTGTCAAGCCCTGAGCTGAAACTGTTCATTTAAGGAGTTTTTACAAGAAACCTTAACAATTTAATGGATGCCCAGGTCAATAACTATGTATGGACAGGTTGATAATATTAGATGCCCAGGATAATAACCATTGATGGTCAGGTTAAGAACTATGTATGGACAGGTTGATGATATTAGATACCCAGGATAATAACTATGGATGCCCAGGACAATAACTATGGAAGGTCAGGTAGGTAAAATTAGATGCCCAGGTTAATAACTATGGCCAGGTCAATATTATAAAATGCCCAGGATAAAAAACTATAGATGCTGTTGATGGGCAGGCTTTCAGAACTATTGTAGTATTGATGCCAGAGTAAATAACAATGGATGCCCAAGTTAATACTGGTGCTCACTGGGTAGAACAAAAAGTCTTCAGAACTAATGAAAATGGCATCAGAAGGGAAATTTTCTAGTTTTAATCATCAATAGTGCCTACATGTAGTAAATATAATTCTTTATCGATTTAGTAAAAAAAAAAAAAACTGATCCCCAACAGAATTCAATTTAAAAAAAACTTAAAAAAAATATTAAAAAATACATTTAATTTAAATTACTTCCATATCATAGTTAAAAGACAAACATCCACATTCCTTGTAAATAATATTAAAATCTCAAAACTTAAAATAAACTTCATAAAAACCCAAAAAGTCTATACTACTTAACAAAGCTACTGATATAATACAGGTGTTTGTTAATCAGAATCATCTCAAAGAATGTCATCGGTACATAGTTACAGGTGAGCATGTGGAAATTATAAATAAACTAGAATTGTCTCTTGAGAGCCAAATACCTCCGCTCTAAAATATCTACAAAGGTTTAGTGTTTTCTGCGACCTTGACCTTTCCTTGGTTCAAGGTCATGACACACCTGTGGACCATGAGGATAATTCATGTGAATTTTTTATGACAGTCGTCCAAAGCAATTATGAGATATGTCCCGGACATGATTTTAAATAGACAGATGGACAGACAGACAAGATGGTTCCTATATGCGCAAACTAGTGGGGGGGGGGGGTTCATCTTAAATATTATAGGTGATCATGTGGAAATCCAAAATGAACAAGTACATCTGAAATACCGGAATTTATTCTAAATTCCATATATATGCAGTTTATAGAGAATCCCAAATATAAAAGTACATCTAAAATTTAAATCTAAATTCCATATAGGTTATTGTCATTAAAAATATGAAAAAAAGATATATACAGATACAAGTATAACATGTCGTCCCCAAACACTTTAGAATTTGAAATTCTAACCCATAACATAAATATTTTTCACTACTTAGTCACCAAAGGAGGATAAAAATGTTTTTACTTCGAGAACAATTCATTTGAAACCAACTTTTACTGAATTTCAACATACCAACTCTTTCTGCATGGCAAAGACCTTATTGTGTTGCATATAAACTTGAACACCAATAAACAAAGCCAAAGATCACCAGGATTCAAATGACCTCAAATAACTAAACGGCACATCATAAACAAGAACTGTCCGATCAACAAGTCCAAGGAACAAGATAACTCATTAAATCAACAAATTCAAACAACAAGGTAACTTGTCTGCACATTTAGTTAATCTTTAAAACAGACATAAGTGCAAACAGATTAAATATGACATGCTCTTCTAAATTTTAATACCAATGTGCTAACAAAACTAGATACATGTACCAGTAATTCATATTTTTTTACAATTCAAGCGATTTTTAAATTTTACAAAAGATTTTTTTTCAATTTCAAGGAAGATAACTCTTCCCTTTCATAGTTTCAACAGACTTTGAGATGACTCTATCAGCATGCTGCAGGCAGGCAGGTAGGAACAGATAGTAGTAAATGTTACCTCCATGTCATAATCCCACTGGTCAGATGGGGAGCGAGGCACAATTGTACAGAGATATGAATGTGGATAAAATGTTAACCAAGAACCCATATCCCTCTACATGCACCCACACATGAATTAAAATAATAATGAATACAAAATACAAATCATCATGTAATTATTATAGTCAAAATTGTTAGTCAGTGGAATTTGAAAAAAAATTTGTTCAATTTTTTTCTTAATCTTAATTTGAACATAGACATTAATAGATATACACTGCCATCCATAAATCTGTTTAAAACTGGTCCTATCATTAAAGACTGAAAATCTTCATAAAAGGAATTTGTTGAAAAAATCATTCTGCTAAAGCATTAACATTGTGTTCTTATTGTGACAAATATATTTTCAAACATTTTTATATTTTTACCCCAAACATTTAACAAAAAAAAAAAAAATCCCAGAAAATTTTATTTTCAAGAAAAACAATATTGTTGCATATATTAAGACCATTATGTTAAAATATCACTTTTAAATACAACAAAATCTTTAATATTTCACTTTTACAGATCTGAAATCTGACATAGTGATTATAATATAAATCTATGGCAAATATGAATTTGCATGATGATTTTTAGATTGCGATGGCAGTATATATGTATAGTCGAACCTGTCTTGAAGGTCACATCTATATAAGAACCACCTGCTTTTAAATGCCAGTAATATTTCATCCTAATCACTTTATTCATGTTATTTGAACCTGCATACAAGGGGCCACCTGCAAGGCCACTTTTACTGCTTTCCTTGGGTGAACTTTATAGACAGGTTTGACTGTACATTACAAAAAAATATTATTAACAAGAGCCTTCAAAAGAATAGCATAGTTTGCCTGCAATCTAGTCCATCAAAAATGAACAACAAACGTTTACAATTTTTGGATGTCAATTCTCATGCTGACCTTATACTCATGTTAATGACATAAGTACTTTTAGTACTTTCGGCTGACCAAAACTTAAATGAAAGTGTCTCATACAGTCCTCTATAACACTGCATTTCATTACACTTTCTTTCACAATACAAAGAAAGGCTATGGTTGTATAAAAAAGAAAGCCGCCCTATTTAAAACAAGCAAATTCAGTGAATTAGGATCCCCCACCAGCAGGGTCTTTTTTTTTTTTTTTAGTAATTTGCACTTATGTTCAAAGGGCCATAACTCCCAGGAAAATGAGCAAACCAACTTGGGCTAACAATATAGACATCTGCTATCTATGTTGATACTTTGCACCAAGTTTCGTGAAATAATGCTTCATAATTTTGGAGAATTAGCACAGACAAGATTCTCGGACAGATGGAAGGAAGGACGGACAGAAACTGAAATTTAATATCCCCCTCTTTCTTCTAAAGGCTGGAGAAAATAAAGGACACATAACAGTGTTGGCTGAGGAAAACTTCACTGTAATACAATCAGAAATCAAGACTAATTCTCATTCTCCCTGGGTATCTCTCTCTCTCTCTCTCTCTCTCTCGCTTGCTCGCTGTGCCATCTTTTATCTCTTCAGCTATGCATTCTAATTTCAATTCAAGAACAAACAGATAACAAGATTAATACTGGACATTTAATTACTCGATAAGAATTTTGCTGAACAGATATTTGGCAATAACTGAAAAACTGTTAGCCTGAAAATACTCCGGTTTAAACTTGACCTGTAGTTTATATTTTTCCAGACCGCACTAAAACTTGATGCAGAAAACAAGGTCATTTTTCAGAAATAAATTTATGATAGACATAAGAACAAACATGCCAATGGAGAATGGTATGATATCCTTTCCCCTATATGTGAAAGGGTATAAAAATCTTACCTCATCAGCTTCATCCATTTTAAATGTGATGTTTTGCACAGCATCGCCAACCTTATGAAACAGCCTCATTACCCCAGCCCCACTTAGTGCAGATGTACTGGTAGACTTTGGTAATTCTCTCTCTCTCTAGAAAATCTCTGAAATCTGGGTCAATTCTTAATGTAGGGTGGGATGCAGTTCTATTCAAATATCTGAAAAATTATAAACCAAACATACACTGAAACTTTGACAAAATATTTTCTTTAAAAAGCTCAATCTGGACATTGAAAATATTCTACTGCTACAAGTGTAGGATTCTTTTTCTGATAAAAACGTTATTTGTTAACAAAGATTTGCATCAATTGTTTAGGTTTAATGCCACCATCAGTGTCTTCTTAAAATGATTATGACATCATAAATTAAGCCTATGTAAGTGACTCTGAAGTTAAGAAAATTATTGGTTGGGAAAAGTGATCTCACTTTAGAGTTAGACAAGGAAATCCCACATGGATAAAAACAAGAGATTTCCATGTCAAATGTACAAGAAACACATGTATTAAACATAATAATACCTTTCTAAAGCTGCCCTTCTTCTTTCTATAAAATCACTAGACCCGGATTCTTCTTTTGATATTTTTACTTTTGTCATACCTGTAATAGAATCAAACAAAAGTTTGTGTTTGTTTAGAAAATACATACAATCCTTGTCCAACTAACTTAAATAGTCAATTAGCTATTTCTAAATTCCTTAAACTTGAGGTCTTATAACACTGCAATCCCCCTCTCCAGCATATCCTAAGAGCACTGCAATGGTGAAAATTTTTGTCACTTAAACTAAAGCTGGCGACATATCAATATAAGTGAAATATCCTTGACTGGGAAGTAAAACCCCGTTCAATCAATCAATCTCTGGCATATTAAAAACAGATCAAATAGGGTCTGTATTAGTTAAGAATAAAGGTAATTTATTGGGTTTTGCCATTTATAGCAATGACTTTGGACATTAGATGAATAGACAGGGTGTAAATTTTCAATCTACTCATCAAAGTAATAACAATTTTTTTAATTTGACCCAGCAGATTCAGAGGAAATAATTTTCAATGAATCACAACAAACAGAATCTTATTTGCACAGATTGATTAATTGAATAGAGTTTTACACCCCAGTCAAGAGTATTTTACATATATTTTGAGATATCATCAGCTATAGGAAAAGTGGCAGAAATTTGGACCTTAGTAAAGCACTCAAGGCAATGTGCAGAGAGGGTCCTTTAACATGCCACACCAACGTGACATAAAACAATTGGTTTTTAAAGTATGTTCCTAAGGATAATGTAAATTTGAGTGAAAGATATCTGACAAATGCCTTTCTGATAGAGAAATTTTGCATTTTAATTTGTTTAAATAATCTATCCTATCTGAGGTGCAAAAACAATTTAATTGTTTCACATGTTTTATGTAGTTCTAAAGTTGGAATAAAAAACAATGAATGCAATATCATGAAGATTGTACTTCATTTTGGAGATGTGAAATGGGCAGAAAAATATACATACTGTAGTCATTTTAAACATTATAAGTTTTTTTTTTCAAAAGATGGCAAAAATAGTATACTATTTTTATTAAACTTATTCTGAATTAAGAAAATCTGATTACCGGTCTTTAATAGCTCAGGGCCATATAAATAAATGATGATTGCATTATTTGAGTTATCTCCCCTTTGATCATGATGCACAACTTACAATACATTGTACTTTCATACTGTGTAATATTTTACTACTTTGGGTCAAATGTTACTGTTGGATTTAAATAAAACAACATGTGGTATGGTGAGCTAATGTGTGATTGAATGTTGTATATATGTCTTAAAATTATTTGGAAAATATCAGAAATAAAGTAAAAGTCTTTTTTAATTTGCTATCAACAGTGAAAAATCAATCCATTAACTGACATACCACAGTGGATAAGATACAGACCTCTGACATACCACAGTGGATAAGATACACACCTCTGACATACCACAGTGGATAAGATACAGACCTCTGACATACCATAGTGGATAAGATACAGACCTATGACATACCAAAGTGGATAATATACAGACCTCTGACATACCACAGTGGATAAGATCAAAACCTCTGACATACCACAGTGGATAAGATACAGACCTCTGACATACCAAAGTGGATAATATACAGACCTCTGACATACCACAGTGGATAAGATCAAAACCTCTGACATACCACAGTGGATAAGATACAGACCTCTGACATACCACAGTGGATAAGATACAGACCTCTGACATACCACAGTGGATAAGATACAGACCTCTGACATACCACAGTGGATAAGATACAGACCTCTGACATACCACAGTGGATAAGATACACACCTCTGACATACCATAGTGGATAAGATACAGACCTCTGACATACCACAGTGGATAAGATACAGACCTCTGACATACCACAGTGGATAAGATACAGACCTCTGACATACCACAGTGGATAAGATACAGACCTCTGACATACCACAGTGGATAAGATCCAGACCTCTGACATACCACAGTGGATAAGATACAGACCTCTGACATACCACAGTGGATAAGATACAGACCTCTGACATACCACAGTGGATAAGATACAGACCTCTGACATACCACAGTGGATAAGATACAGACCTCTGACATACCACAGTGGATAAGATCCAGACCTCTGACATACCACAGTGGATAAGATACAGACCTCTGACATACCACAGTGGATAAGATACAGACCTATAACATACCACAGTGGATAAGATACACACCTCTGACATACCACAGTGGATAAGATACAGACCTATGACATACCACAGTGGATAAGATACAGACCTCTGACATACCACAGTGGATAAGATACACACCTATAACATACCACAGTGGATAAGATACACACCTCTGACATACCACAGTGGATAAGATACACACCTCTGACATACCACAGTGGATAAGATACAGACCTCTGACATACTATAGTGGATAAGATACACACCTCTGACATACCACAGTGGATAAGATCCAGACCTCTGACATACCACAGTGGATAAGATACAGACCTCTGACATACCACAGTGGATAAGATACAGACCTATAACATACCACAGTGGATAAGATACACACCTCTGACATACCACAGTGGATAAGATACAGACCTCTGACATACCACAGTGGATAAGATCAAAACCTCTGACATACCACAGTGAACAAGATACAGACCTCTGACATACCACAGTGGATAAGATACAGACCTATGACATAACACAGTGGATAAGATACAGACCTCTGACATACCACAGTGGATAAGATACAGACCTCTGACATACCACAGTGGATAAGATACAGACCTCTGACATACCACAGTGGATAAGATACAGACCTCTGACATACCACAGTGGATAAGATACACACCTCTGACATACCACAGTGAACAAGATACAGACCTCTGACATACCACAGTGAACAAGATACAGACCTCTGACATACCACAGTGGATAAGATACAGACCTCTGACATACCACAGTGGATAAGATACAGACCTCTGACATACCACAGTGGATAAGATACAGACCTCTGACATACCACAGTGGATAAGATACACACCTCTGACATACCATAGTGGATAAGATACAGACCTCTGACATACCACAGTGGATAAGATACACACCTCTGACATTCCACAGTGGATAAGATACAGACCTCTAACATACCACAGTGGATAAGATACACACCTCTGACATACCACAGTGGATAAGATACAGACCTCTGACATACCACAGTGAACAAGATACAGACCTCTGACATACCACAGTGAACAAGATACAGACCTCTGACATACCACAGTGGATAAGATACACACCTCTGACATACCACAGTGGATAAGATACAGACCTCTGACATACCACAGTGGATAAGATACACACCTCTGACATACCACAGTGGATAAGATACACACCTCTGACATACCACAGTGGATAAGATACACACCTCTGACATACCACAGTGGATAAGATACACACCTCTGACATACCACAGTGGATAAGATACACACCTCTGACATACCACAGTGGATAAGATACAGACCTCTGACATACCACAGTGGATAAGATCAAAACCTCTGACATACCACAGTGGATAAGATACAGACCTCTGACATACCACAGTGAACAAGATACAGACCTCTGACATACCACAGTGGATAAGATACAGACCTCTGACATACCACAGTGGATTAGATACAGACCTCTGACATACCACAGTGGATAAGATACAGACCTCTGACATACCACAGTGGATAAGATACAGACCTCTGACATACCACAGTGGATAAGATACAGACCTATGACATACCACAGTGGATAAGATACAGACCTCTGACATACCACAGTGGATAAGATACAGACCTCTGACATACCACAGTGGATAAGATCAAAACCTCTGACATACCACAGTGGATAAGATACAGAACTATGACATACCACAGTGGATAAGATACAGACCTATGACATACCACAGTGGATAAGATACAGACCTCTGACATACCACAGTGGATAAGATACAGACCTCTGACATACCACAGTGGATAAGATACACACCTCTGACATACCATAGTGGATAAGATACAGACCTCTGACATACCACAGTGGATAAGATACAGACCTCTGACATACCACAGTGGATAAGATACAGACCTCTGACATACCACAGTGGATAAGATCCAGACCTCTGACATACCACAGTGGATAAGATACAGACCTCTGACATACCACAGTGGATAAGATACAGACCTCTGACATACCACAGTGGATAAGATACAGACCTCTGACATACCACAGTGGATAAGATACAGACCTCTGACATAACACAGTGGATAAGATACAGACCTCTGACATACCACAGTGGATAAGATACACACCTCTGACATACCATAATGGATAAGATACAGACCTCTGACATACCACAGTGGATAAGATACACACCTCTGACATTCCACAGTGGATAAGATACACACCTATGACATACCACAGTGGATAAGATACAGACCTATGACACTTTTCTCTGGAGCTGGTGGTACAATTACTCCCTGATTCACATGTTTCTCTGCTAATTTATCATGCAGGCCTAGGAAATCACTAAAACGACGTACAACACTTAACTCTGGTCTTCTAAATGCTGGAATGCTTGTCTGAAAAATAAACAAACCAAATTTGATTAATAGCTTCTTGATACTTCTGAAAGCCGTTCTTTATCAATGTGCTTTATTTCTTTGTATAATGTTTACAGAATATCTTCTTAAGAATTAGAGATTTTACAGATTTATGAATTCAAAAAAATTTGAAAATACATTCACAGTACTAACTATCTAATTATTAGAAAAAACCAGAGTGCTGTCCCTTGAGAGCCTGTCCTTGATCCCCATAGGTTTGAGAGTTCAAGGTTTGAGGAGTATGGGTAGAGTAGACAAACTTAGTTAGAAGTAGTTCGTTTTATTATCTGAATGACTTACTTTTGTAATGACTCTGTATACCATATATGCTCCCATACCATCTCCCATCTTAATATCTCCCACCCCACCTCCCATCTTAATATCTGAATATCTGACTTACTTTTGTAATGACTCTGTATACCATATATGCTCCCATACCATCTCCCATCTTAATATCTGAATGACTTACTTTTGTAATGACTCTGTATACCATATATGCTCCCATACCATCTCCCATCTTAATATCTCCCATCCCACCTCCCATCTTAATATCTGAATGACTTACTTTTGTAATGACTCTGTATACCATATATGCTCCCATACCATCTCCCATCTTAATATCTCCCATCCCACCTCCCATCTTAATATCTGAATGACTTACTTTTGCAATGACTCTGTATACCATATATGCTCCCATACCATCTCCCATCTTAATATCTCCCATCCCACCTCCCATCTTAATATCTGAATGACTTACTTTTGTAATGACTCTGTATACCATATATGCTTCCATACCATCTCCCATCTTAATATCTCCCATCCCACCTCCCATCTTAATATCTGAATATCTGACTTACTTTTGTAATGACTCTGTATACCATATATGCTTCCATACCATCTCCCATCTTAATATCTCCCATCCCACCTCCCATCTTAATATCTGAATATCTGACTTACTTTTGTAATGACTCTGTATACCATATATGCTCCCATACCATCTCCCATCTTAATATCTGAATATCTGACTTACTTTTGTAATGACTCTGTATACCATATATGCTCCCATACCATCTCCCATCTTAATATCTCCCATCCCACCTCCCATCTTAATATCTGAATGACTTACTTTTGTAATGACTCTGTATACCATATATGCTTCCATACCATCTCCCATCTTAATATCTCCCATCCCACCTCCCATCTTAATATCTGAATGACTTACTTTTGTAATGACTCTGTATACCATATATGCTCCCATACCATCTCCCATCTTATGTGGATCTGTAACTTTTATATCTATTGTGTATTGGTCCCCTTCTTCCTGTAATACATAAACATAAACTTTGCATAAAATTACAATCACAGCCTTCACATACCTATACTAGGGTTTCCACAAAACAACACTTCTATATATATGTATATATATACAGTCAGCACTCTTTATAATGGCCATTTCCGTGATCAGCAGTTTTGCCGTTGTAAACAATATGCTGTTGTAATGAATTTAGCATAATTTTGTAAGAGTTACGTCCCCTGATTCAAGTTATGTACAAACGCCAGACATGCCAGTTATAATAGAGAGTCAATGTACAAGACAACATGGTGCAATGTAGACACAACAGAAAATTATTAATTCCTGTAGAATATGAACAAGTTATCACTAATTTAATTCTAATAGTAATAAAGTTTAATAAATTCTACCTGATCGTTTTTGTCATATTTACCGGTAGATGAAATTTCAAACAGTGTGTAGGTGGCTTTTTTACAGACCATCGCTATTAGGTTCGTTCTAGTGTTTGTATGCAACTGGAACTTTTGTTTTTGATGCCTAGTATTCATTAAACTGTTACTTATCATATGCAACATTCCCGTTTTGTATTTATTTGCTTCCAAATCGGCATGCAATTTTCCGTAATTTCCCGTGAATTTGCACATGGCACTGTATTGTTTATCTCCCTTTCACGAAAAGAGAAAGTAAAAAATATGAAAGAAGTCCTGTTAATTTGAAATAAATAACAACGTACATCATACCGTTATTTAATGCAGATTTTATTCACCTTACATCGTTATTTATTTAATAAAAAGTTAAAATTTTACAGTATTATTGATCCATTATTATGAATTAAAGAGGACACAAAATTCTGGGAATTCCCATTGTATCACCACATGTCTAATCCAATGAAATTCATTGATAACGTCACTTCCTAAATTGCAAGGGACAACCTGAAAAATGTCTTAAATGTTGAATCTGTATGCCGACAGACCATGTTACAAATGATTTTTCTCAGCTGAGTTGTTTAATTTAACCAACCTTCGCTTTCAAAGAAATTTAAAGTACTTATTTGAGGTATGATTTTATTGAGTTTACTTGAAAATGGTGTTTTATACCCTTACTGAAAGTTTTGCTCACTAGCCGGTATATCTCATTCGAGTGATAATCATCCCGATAATTACCGTCAGGTAAATTTAATTATGGGTACCTATTAATTACTGAACACAACGCATGCAGGTGTTTTATCGACAATCAGTGTCACTGTCACCTGTATAAACAATCGGTTAAGCCATGTAGCTGTGTGCAGCGATGCCTGAAGGCATGGTGTGATTGATACTGTCTGATCTTCTGCCAGTTAGCAGTGCCGTTATAACGAACAAAATTAGTGCGTATTTTGTACATTCGTACCCAACTTTTCGTTGTCGGAGCCAGTAGCCGAATATGCCGTTATAAAGTGTTATAACAACGCTGTGATGGATTTGTTCCCAACAATTTTTTGCCGTTAACTGAATATGCTGTTATAAAGGGTGCCGCTGTAAAGAGAGTTGACTGAATATATATATATATATATATATATATATAATATATATATATATATATATATATATATATATACACATATGTGTGTGTGTGTGTGTGTGTGTGTGTGTTTCCTAAATTAAAAAATACCAGTACCCAAATTTCTGAAATTTGTAAAAATATAGTTCTTATTAAAGTATTTTTCACAAATATGCTAAAATAGGTTATTGTTTAGCAATAAATCCAGGGAGATTTTAAATGAATTACATAGCAGAAACATAGTTTAGGATTTCAGAATACTGTGGTCATAAGAAAGAGGCAAAGTTATGGAGGGGAATTTTACTGTAATTGGAATACAGGTTTCTGAGTTTTTACCTCATCATTTTTATGTTTTGTTGTGCTGGTGACTTTAGATGATGACGATGATGTTGAAGTCTGTGATACAGGCAGTTTGGGAGTCTCTTCTTTTACTGGTTGTGGTGCTGGTGGCTCTGGTTCTGTCGTTTCTTCAATAGGGGTAGTTTTTACAGCGGCAGCTAATGTTCCGGGTTTTGGCTCATCTGGTTCATCAAACTTTTCATCTTCATCAGAATCCAGTTTAACATCTTCTCCGTCATCATCTGTAAAAATATAAAACAAATTGTGTAAAAATATACTGGTACATCAAATTTGTAAAAATATACACCAAGTTTGTAAAACTTTGTAAAAATATACTGGTACATCAAATTTGTAAAAATATACATATTAATAAAAGCAATGAAAATCGATCATATTTTATACCACACTACTATCCATAAGTATCTATACAAATTAATATTTCCCATAGGTTTATGTCATAAGCATCATTTCAACTTATTCATGGAACTGAAATATTGAAGTTTTTGCTGTATTTAAAAGAGATATCTAAGTTAATGACATGCGATATGATACAAAAAAAATTAGGAATTTTTTTAGGTAATATTTATGAAAATAGAAAGTTTTAAATGCATATAGATTTTAGTAATTTTAAATTAAATATGTATGTATATTTTTAATTATGTTAAAAATTTGTAGTGTCTCGTAGGTCATGTTTGGCCCGACGTAAATGTTTTATTGATTTTGTGATGTTTTATTATGAAAATTGACTTTAATTATTTACATGTGACAATTAAATAAACTATATTATTTTAATGACCTATAAGTATGAAACAACATTGTTGTTCTTGAAAAACAATTTTCTTTATTTTTTTCCTTAATTTTGGTGAAAAAAAGATTCAAGACAAAAGCACTATTTAAGTTGAAAACCCCAAGTTTTAACAGAATGGACTTTTTTTTAACAATTTAACTTTGTGAAGATTTTCAGTCTAACGATATGACCTGAATTAAACATTTATATACAGTAATTGATGGATGGTAGTACATTATACCTGAAATGCTTTAATCATTGTAAAGTTTTACTTTATCATACTGTAAAATGCTGAAATCATGGCTTTAGAATTCCGTACTGTATGTATGATTGATGGATTGTATAGGGTTTTACATCCAAGTCAGGAATATTTTACTTATACCAAAATGTCACAAGCTACAGGTGAAGTAGTAGAAATGTTGACCTTTGCTTACATCTCGATTCTGATTGATTAATTAAAAGGTATTTACGTTTCAGTCAAGAATATTTCACTTATTCTTATTTCCTTCTTTAAAGAGAAATTTATAAAAAAAAAAGTCCCTCTGGATAAAACATTTATGTGTTTCAAGTTTCTCAACATGCTGAACAAAAGAAATTGCATTTCAATAAAGAAATTTGCTAACCTCCAAATAAATCATTAGAATCAATGTCTGGTTTTACTGGTATTCTTGCTGGCTGACTTTCTTCTGGTTCCTTCTCTTTCTCAGCTGGTTCTGTTGTTTGTTCCTAAACAGTCAAAATATTCTTTTTAAAGAAATAATGCTCAGCACAATCTAGGTTTCCACAAATTTGAAATAATTAGTAGCCAAATTTCCAAATTTTGTGAAAATATAGTCCTTTTTAAAGTATTTTTCCACAAATTTGCTAAAATAGGTTACTTTTTGAAAGAATTCCTCAGAAATTAGTAGCCAATGGCGATTTTGGCTACCAGGAATGGAAACATAGACAATTGAATTATTCATTTATATGATTCGTCGATATACTTGAAGCTTTGTAGCCTTCTAAGTAACTCAGATGATAGAGCCTGATTGTCTTACCAAGTCAAACCTGCCTTTTCACTGCCCAAATTTGCATTTTCACCATCTAATATGTTCTGGGTAAATCCATCAATGTTTAGATGAATGTACATACTGTGTTACATATCTAATTCAAATGATTTAATTTGCAATTAATCAGCTGCAGGTTTTTGACAGACACCCTGTTATTAATAGAAAACACAGCTATCATCATAGATAACATGTGTACATAATTCTATAACCAATCAAACTACAAAAAGTCCATTACTCCAACACAACGTGTATACTGGTTAGTTGAACAATTTGTGTCAAATTCACATGGAATTTCCCACAATACATCATCTTTTTGAAACACGAATGAAGTCTCATCAACAACATCTCGCAAGATCTTGAGATATTTTAAAACAAATCATTTCTAAAGAATTTCGAGATTTGCCTTAAGCAATTACGGAAAAATAAATAAAGGCTCCTAAAGGTTTGACTAGAACATAATCTGCATTAGACCTATGCTAAAATTGGAATAAAAACTTGTCACAGTGGTCTGCTGCACTTTCTAAACACTCACAACTAACAATCAGTCATATTCAATGGAAATGATTCATTTGAAATCTCTCAAAATATTGATGACTGTCAAAATGATGACATATTGCAGGAAATTATACAAGAATTAGACCCCAATTTTTCAACTTACCATTATACAGATTGTTGTATATATGGAATAATGGACTTTTTGTAATTTGATTGGTGTTAGAATTGTGTACACACATTATTTATGGTGATATGGTGAAAGTTTTGCTTTTCTATTAATGAAAAAGGATTATGTATGACAATGTCAATATTAGTATCTAATATTATGGATAATTCTCTGCCATATATACAAAATTAGAATTGATGCAAATTTAGGGAAACTTCACAAAAATTCTGTCAGAAAATGCTGCATTGTAATTATGACACATAAAAACCTACTATAATATTATTGAAAAAATAAATATGGAATCCATAAAAAACAAGCATGAGCGATAAAAGATAAGAGGTATACGGTACTATCCCCAGATCAAATAAATTATTTAGCTGGGACCTTAACCGGCAACCCCCTCCCCTTTCAAGATGTCGGTTTATTGACTGGTAAATTATTTCAATTTAGGATTCATGCAATAATAATGACTCCATTAGGTCCCACGTTTTTAAAGTTATCAGTAATTAACCTCATTTGCTTCAGCAAAAAGGTCATCGTCATCTTTTTGGCTATCTTCATCCTCGAATGGGGGAGGTTCTCGTTCTTCGGCCATTTTCACTATCACGTGACTGTAATGTTTCCTTCTTGTTTTCGTCTGTATCTTCTCCCGTTGTGGGAGTCTGGCATGTGTGGTAGTTTCCACTTATCAATGTAAGAGCACCGCTTCATTCTATATTCCTTCTCTATACGTTTTATAAGTAATATAAGGACTTACAATTATTCCAGCGTTTTAATTCGTACATCTCGTGACAGATTAGTGTTTTAAATGAATATTAACAGTTACTTCGAGTAACTATACCTGCAAGTGTTTTCACCAAACGTTTTTGTATAGTACCAGAAGTTCATATTTACATATAATCAGAAGCTTATTTTACTATTCACAATTCATGGACTTTTGGTGTATACCAATATTTCTATATTGAATGTCTATGTATAATTATTAGTATCTCCAGAGACAGAATACCCTATATATGTCTTTGGTGTCTCGTAAGTCCGTTTTGGCTTGGTGTTAATTTTAGAAGGTACTCTGGTAGTAAATCTAATGGCCTATATCATCATCATCATCATCATCATCATCATCATCATCATCATCATCATCATCATCATTATCATAATCATCATCATCATCATCATCATCATCATCATCATCATCATCATCACTGTGCCGTGATATCTTTTTGTATGACGTTTTACTTTACAAAATGCATTTTTAGTTTTATCAAGTAAGTTGTATACTGTAGTCGCCGGGACCCTCCATTAGTATTATAACCACACCACTGAACATTTACTCTGATCAATGTCCGTCCGGGGAGAGGCATGACGGATTTGATAGAATTTTATACCAGTTGGACCATTTAGATTTTTGAAGAAAAAAAAGTTTTGATGTTTTATGTCATGCAATTTCTCTATCTTTTTGAAAAATGAGGGTTGGGGGGGGTCATGTCCTTGCTCATGAATGCTTATGCTACTGTTCTCTTACCTTGCTCAGTCTGTTTCAATCGCTTCTAGTTGTAAGCGTCCTCTGTAGCAGTCACAGATGACCTTCTCTTTTCGAACTCTACAGAGATGTCTTTAGCGTGCATTGAGACGTGTGACCTCGGTTTTGAGTCTCATCCGAAAGGCTATTCTAGTGTTTTTAAATAGCTTTTTACAGCTTTCCTGTGTGGGACCAATCTTGGCCAAAAAAATGCGAAAAAATTTAAGCTGTCCCTTTAATAATAATAATAATAATAATAATAATAATAATAATAATAATAATAATAATAAATAATTTATTGCTCAAACACAATTTACATAATTGGTTAAGGCAATACAAAATATTTAACAAAACAAACACCATACACATTTACAAATAGAGAAAAAACACATGTTTTGGATAAAAGTGGATTTAAAATCAATGTGCATGTGGACTTAAAACCTATATGTCTCTGATCATCGGAAACTATCTAACATATAACATATACCATAAACAACCAGTGACCCGTGAACAGTGTATATACATGTTTATTTGTTTTTACTACACACCAGAGACTCCACACTGCACATGATGTGCATAGTTTTTTCCTTGATGTGATTCCTGCCTGCAGATAATTATCAAGTAACGGATATAACATACCGCACGTGGTACGATATTCACGGTACCAATGTTTTATGGTACGTTATCTTAATAGCATGGCTTCGACCACTTACATAAGGGCATTTTCACATCATATTTTTGGTACGTACAGTATTAAATTGAACAAAAACTAACAGCATTTCATTTTAACTTTGTTTACTGTGTAAGCCGAGCAAATTATTAGAAACGTTACGCAATAATCATCGGCATGCTTGACATTAAGATTGAGAATTGGGGATGGAATGGGTTGAGATAATATATGCATTGTATATTAAACGTTTTACTATTTCTAAAATAATTTGTATAGGAGAACAGCTTTGCCTATTTGGTTTTACCAATGAACTTGAAGCTGATGGATGTTAAACTTGTTGAACCGTACCATATGTAACCTGTACCCAAGACAATTGTACAAACTCGGACTCTGTAATCTACAGTAACTAATCATAACGCGCTACCGCACGTTATTCAATTTGCCTGGAATAGCTAGTTATAAAATCAAAATTACCATATCCCAACACTTACTTGTACGTAGTCATAACAGGAAATCTGCATGCGCATTCATGATAAGCATAGAATATTTCTGCACAGAGAAAAAATGTTGGTGCTATTGGAATTTAACATGTTGAAAAACCAGGTAAATGGCGGACTCTATTGCGCATATGACGTAAAACGTCACTAAGGACATCACATCCGGTGTAAACATCATCATTTTCGCCATGTAAAATCCCGGATGCGCACACAGATTTTCATTTACAACTAGGCACAAGAAAGTGAATAATATCAATATTTTATTTAGATTTATTTGATTTTCTTTGGAAATCGACGTAACTTCACTGTCACAAACAGACCAGCTCTGACAGAAGCCACTTTGTAAATTGAAAGCCAATTTTCATGACCAAAGCCGCTCATTGATCTGATCACTCAGATTTAACACAGGACAAGGGGTTATGTGACTACTGCTTTGACAGAAATGCAACTAAATGCATTTTTTAAAATTCATTTTTCAGGTAAATTAGTTAGTCTAAATCATACAAGGTTACTACAGCCATGTGGGAGTATCCAGACATTTATAAGATCACATTCAGATGATGAGGGCGATTCTGGTAAACCAAAACGTAAAAAAGGCAAAACACCAACTGGTAAATTTGACAGTAAATTTGAAACTGAACAAGAAGAGACGGTACAACCGTATGTGGAACAGGAACCATTGGAAAGGTTTCCTGATGATAAAAATCCAATAACAGGTGAAATTGGTGGTCCAAGAGGCCCTGAACCCACACGATATGGAGACTGGGAAAGGAAAGGCAGAGTGACAGATTTTTGAATGTTATTAAATTAACTATTGGTATTCAGTTCTGATGTAAATGTGATGTTTGTGTGCTTGTGAATTAATAGATTCCACCATGTAGATATTTTGTGGAGTGTCATTTGTATTTTGAATTTAATGCTAGTGGACTTTAGAATATTGCTGGTATACAAGTGAAATATGGTTGAATACTTGTGATTTTTTTTAATTTATGAAATTAGATATTGACTGAAAAAATTTGTAATGCAATGTCACAGAATTTCATGTATGTTGGATATACATGTATTTATATTATGATATTAAAATGTTTTGGAAAAATAATTGGTTTCAGTTTTATTGCATGGAAAAAGTCAAGATAAAGTAGCAGTGTTGACATGTATAAATGCAATGATGCCGTGCTGTCACTCCTACACGATGAATCGTGGTACTTCGAAAATTTAAAAAACATAACGTATGCACTGACACCAATGACCAACATCGAAAATGCAATGCCTTCAGTGTTTCATCTCTGTTCCTTATAGCATGTACATGTTAAAGGAACATGGTACTAATATATCAAATCCAAATATACCGATCTTTGTTTAAATCACATCCCAAAGGCAATGTAAAAACTTTGAAAACTTGCAAAATAAAAACATACACGTGAATTTCCACCTGGATAAGCATGCTCCGGATTGATAAGAACCTGTAAAGCGTGAAACCTAAACAGAACGAAAGCAACATGGAATTAGAATGGTGATTGTAACAAGCACAATGACGAAAGACTCCCACCTACCCCTCCTTTCTAGCTAGCTGCAACAGCCGCGTGTGTAAAAACTATTTTTTTATATGTTATGTATGTCCCTATTACGTTAGCATCATTTTAAAACAGAAGATAAATGTTAATTGTTGTTTGTACAATTTGAACTATAGTATGCTTGGTCAAAAACATACGAGGGGAAGTCAGAAAGTTCATGGAACAGCGTATTCAGCCAAGCGTCACACACATTGTCTTTACTTATTTAGACAACACAACATTCCGCCATTTTAAACATATCAAGTTTATTTGTCACAACATATTTGTGTAATTCTCAAAAGCATTCAAAGTTGGTGACCATCAAGCAATGATGGAAAATCAAAATGTTGAGTTAATAAGTAATAAAGTTCTTCACAGTAGAGGGATCAAATGCCACTTCATTTCAAAGAAATTCACCGGCGAATGGCCGAGGTGTACGGTAACAGTGGTCCTGCCTATTACACAGTGGCAAAATGGTCAGCTGAATTTAAACGTGGACTTACCTGACTGAATGATGGCCCACGGGCAGGTCGGCCAGCTGATGCCATCACAAAGGAAATTGTCACGTCTGTGGAAACCCTCATCATGAATGATCGTTGAATTAGGATTGATGACATAGCTAGAGAGTGTGACATTTCACATGGAAGTGTGTACACGGTTATCCATGATCATCTTGGGATGTCAAAAGTATCCGCAAGATGGGTCCCTAGAAATCTTAATGTGCAGGATCGCTTCCAAAGACTCCAGTCAAGTCGGGAGCTTCTTGGCATTTATAATGATAACCCAGAGAGCTTCCATTTACGTTTAGTAACTGGTGATGAAACATGGATTCATCATTGGAACCCAGAAACCAAAAATGAGTCCATGCAATAGAAGCACCCTGGCTCACCCCACCAAAGAAATTCAAAACCCAACCATCAGCTGGCAAAGTCATGGCCACTGTGTTTTGGAATTCTAATGGTGTTCTGTTAATCAATTATAGACCTGCTGGAAATTCTATCACTGGGGCTTACTATGCTGATCTAATGAAGCAGCTGAAAGCTGCTATTAAATGAAAAAGGAGAGGAAAGTTGAGCCGAGGGGTATTGCTTCTTCACGACATTGCTCCTGTGCACAAGTCTCGATTTGGCACCCAGTGATTATTTCCTATTTAGAAATTTGAAATCCCATTTACGGGGAATCGGATTTCCTGATGATGATGGACTTAAGGCTGCCACAGAGGCATGGTTTCAGGACCAAACCAAAAACTTCTATTTCAAAGGTAAAGACAGTCTGAAAGAAAAGTGGGCTAAGTGCTTTTTATTATAATTATTCTTTTTACACAAAGGGTTTTTGATGTTCAAACTCTTCACAAAATTACCAGAACACCTCCATCCAAAATATTTTAAGTATTGTGTTTATCCAATAAGTACTTTAACCACACCACTGGACATTTGATGTTAATAATCAGTGGTCCCAATATGTTTGTACTTTCTTGTCCCAGGTGACTTTTTATCGTTTATCTTATTTCATGCTCTTATATGCGTTGGCTTTTACCAAGTACGCGTTTTCTATCTTCTGTATAATATTTATCATTTGTTGTATTTTTAATCTTACGTCACGGTTTTGGGAGCTATAACTACTGCCTAGTACATGTTATTCAGCTAAAATTGTCTTTTTTTCAGTTTATTACGGCTCATAATTCGATAAAAGCATTAACTTTTTTTTATTATTTAATCTATTATCTAAACATCACAAATTCATTGCTAATATAACATTTCAGACAAGTTCATAGTAAATGTTATTTGTAATTACTGTCTTCAATCGAAACAACAGGATGTTTGACTTGCAATATATGGCGAAAATCGACCCCTAAATGGACCCAAAATTAACTACAAAAACACAACTAGACCCATTCCTTATTCCAATATCCGACAACCAATCTCCGGAAAAGGATTTGAACATGATTGAAGCGGACACGAAAGAATAAGAAATCTAACCGAATCAAAATGTCCCTACACCCCACTTTGTTGGAGGGTCATAATAAAACTATCGCTTTTCACTTAATTAGCAATTATACTAAATGTAATAGTGCTATCCAAAAGTTGCGTATTAAAATTGCAATTGTTTGTCTTGGTTCTGTCTCATTTTAACCGTTTAGTTGTAAGTTATTACTCCTAATTATTTTACTGTCTTATGAATATCCACGAAAGTCTAATATTTGAAACACCAACGTTCTATAACTATCCTTATGTCTTGTCCAATCCACTGAAGAATCTAGCAAATACAAATATGTACAACTTCAGCCGATGTTGTACTAGATATGGGATGTCCAATCCACTGAAGAATTTAGCAAATACAAATATGTACAACTTCAGCCGATGTTGTACTAGATATGGGATGTCCAATCCACTGAGGAATCTAGCAAATATGTACAACTTCAGCCGAGGTTGTACTAGATATGGGATGTCCAATCCACTGAGGAATCTAGCATATATGTACAACTTCAGCCGAGGTTGTACTAGATATGGGATGTCCAATCCACTGAGGAATCTAGCAAATATGTACAACTTCAGCCGAGGTTGTACTAGATATGGGATGTCCAATCCACTGAGGAATCTAGCAAATATGTACAACTTCAGCCGAGGTTGTACTAGATATGGGATGTCCAATCCACTGAAGAATCTAGCAAATACAAATATGTACAACTTCAGCCGATGTTGTACTAGATATGGGATGTCCAATCCACTGAGGAATCTAGCAAATATGTACAACTTCAGCCGATGTTGTACTAGATATGGGATGTCCAATCCACTGAGGAATCTAGCAAATATGTACAACTTCAGCCGATGTTGTACTAGATATGGGATGTCCAATCCACTGAGGAATCTAGCAAATATGTACAACTTCAGCCGATGTTGTACTAGATATGGGATGTCCAATCCACTGAGGAATCTAGCAAATATGTACAACTTCAGCCGATGTTGTACTAGATATGGGATGTCCAATCCACTGAGGAATCTAGCAAATATGTACAACTTCAGCCGAGGTTGTACTAGATATGGGATGTCCAATCCACTGAGGAATCTAGCAAATATGTACAACTTCAGCCGAGGTTGTACTAGATATGGGATGTCCAATCCACTGAGGAATCTAGCAAATATGTACAACTTCAGCCGATGTTGTACTAGATATGGGATGTCCAATCCACTGAGGAATCTAGCAAATATGTACAACTTCAGCCGATGTTGTACTAGATATGGGATGTCCAATCCACTGAGGAATCTAGCAAATATGTACAACTTCAGCCGATGTTGTACTAGATATGGGATGTCCAATCCACTGAGGAATCTAGCAAATATGTACAACTTCAGCCGATGTTGTACTAGATATGGGATGTCCAATCCACTGAGGAATCTAGCAAATATGTACAACTTCAGCCGAGGTTGTACTAGATATGGGATGTCCAATCCACTGAGGAATCTAGCAAATATGTACAACTTCAGCCGATGTTGTACTAGATATGGGATGTCCAATCCACTGAGGAATCTAGCAAATATGTACAACTTCAGCCGATGTTGTACTAGATATGGGATGTCCAATCCACTGAGGAATCTAGCAAATATGTACAACTTCAGCCGATGTTGTACTAGATATGGGATGTCCAATCCACTGAGGAATCTAGCAAATATGTACAACTTCAGCCGAGTTGTACTAGATATGGGATGTCCAATCCACTGAGGAATCTAGCAAATATGTACAACTTCAGCCGATGTTGTACTAGATATGGGATGTCCAATCCACTGAGGAATCTAGCAAATATGTACAACTTCAGCCGATGTTGTACTAGATATGGGATGTCCAATCCACTGAGGAATCTAGCAAATATGTACAACTTCAGCCGATGTTGTACTAGATATGGGATGTCCAATCCACTGAGGAATCTAGCAAATATGTACAACTTCAGCCGAGGTTGTACTAGATATGGGATGTCCAATCCACTGAGGAATCTAGCAAATATGTACAACTTCAGCCGATGTTGTACTAGATATGGGATGTCCAATCCACTGAGGAATCTAGCAAATTATGTACAACTTCAGCCGATGTTGTACTAGATATGGGATGTCCAATCTACTGAGGAATCTAGCAAATATGTACAACTTCAGCCGAGGTTGTACTAGATATGGGATGTCCAATCCACTGAGGAATCTAGCAAATATGTACAACTTCAGCCGAGTTGTACTAGATATGGGATGTCCAATCCACTGAGGAATCTAGCAAATATGTACAACTTCAGCCGATGTTGTACTAGATATGGGATGTCCAATCCACTGAGGAATCTAGCAAAATATGTCACTTCATCGATGTTGTACTAGATATGGGATCTCCCTCAATGGAGAGAAAACCTGTTTATGTAATGTGTGTAACCTAGTTGATCACAATACGAGGAATGATTTGTTCATTTTTGTTAGGTTTGGTATCATCCACGTCGTTGTCGACGCCATTTTCCTGTATAGTTTGTAGTCTGTCCTTTATATCTGTGCTCTCTAAATCGTCAAACTCCGTCTCACTGTCCAATGAACGTCTAGTTTCCAAAGCATCATCATGGTCGACGTACTTAGGGTGGTATATCTTTGTCTCTAATTCTTTTATAATGCTTTGTGTCTGGAAATATCAAGATATAAATTAAATAATGACAAATACTCAGTACTCATATCCTTCTACAGTTTTCGCGTAGAACAACTATAAATGAAGATTAAAGATTTAAGATTGTTTGAGGTTCGTTTTAATCATCAATAAGGACTGCCTGAACGGATTTTTGCTTTGTTATAAAATATACAATTAATTGGACCAGATACACAAAGGTTCTTCGACAAAAAAAAAAAAACAAAAAAAAAACAACACAACGAAAGGTCAGAGTAAATGTGGGACGGTGAATTTTCCTTGCAGTTGACCTTTACTCGTTCACCCTGTGTCAGTATAATGTTACTGGGGGAGTGGTACGCTTGTCTGTGGCGTACTGACTCCGTGAACTAGCACCTTAAAGTCGCCATGGGTGCGCGCTGGTACAAGGCAGACCATACAACACATTCGCACTTCACATGCATACACGATCGAGCTTGTGCATAGATTAATCCATAGAGATTAATAAAATAGTTCTCGTCGCGAATAGCTGAAAAATTGGTGATGTGACGTTAAGCAACATTCTACCAACCAAACAACCAACCAAAATCAGTGAAAACAACATTTACATTTTAGTAACGATCATTGTGTCTATTACTCGTATCAATATGTGTTTATGGGATTTTGTATCATTGCCCGTTGCGCTTTTGGAAGACCTATTATTGATGGCTATACCAACAACACAACATTGGGTCCGCTTTTATAAACAAATTTAAAAGCCATATTGTATTTCAACTGTTAATGAATGCTAATTAACCCATGCTACAACTATTATTACAGTGGCTACTATGTGTTATGTTCATATAGCCGAAAATAAAAGGTATGCACTCCAGCAATTATTGCACTTTCTACATTGTGTGTGTTATACTATACCCTTGGTCTTTAACCGATATTACAGTGGCTACGTTTTATAGACGCTATACTTACCTATGGTAAAAACATGAGCAATTGCAATCATTCTAGTGACCGTTTTAAATCTGTGTCATAACTACCCGTGCTTCCTATCCAATATTCTGATTGACATACCATATATATGACACAATTACGCATGCTCTCCAACCAAAACTGGGTGAAGCAGCTACATTCTATAGGTATGAGTTCCAACCATTATTCCATGGGGGTAGTGGCTGCTTTATATATGCTTTTACATAATTACGCATGCCGCTTCCAACTAATACGCCAGTGGCTACATTATGTATGTGGCATACTCACTCATGACAAAAAGGTATGGGCTCCAACCAATATCCCAGTGGCTACATTATGTACGTGGCATACTTACCCGTGACAAAAAGGTATGGGCTCCAACCAATATCCCAGTGGCTACATTATGTACGTGGCATACTTACCCATGACAAAAAGGTATGGGCTCAAACCAATATCCTAGTGGCTACATTATGTACGTGGCAAACGTACCCATGACAAAAAGGTATGGGCTCTAAGCAATATCCCAGTGGCTACATTATGTACGTGACAAACTTACCCATGACAAAAAAGTATGGGCTCCAACCAATATTCCAGTAGCTACTTTATTTTCCGGTATCCTTTGTAAACATTCCCTAGCTTTTTCTAAAGCTTCGCCATCCACGACGCCAGAGAAAGCACTAATCCTGGAGAGAATACTCTCACTTCCGTGTTTCCTTAGTAACGATTGTATATATACCCAATTCTGTTGAGTAAAACATTGATACATATATAAGTATTAGATGTCCAATTGGTTTTGTCTATGTTTTGCAGGCTGGAACACAACATCGACAAGCCTTAAGTGATATGATAACTTTGAGATACTTGGGTTCTTTTATGAGTTAATATATACCAATGTACTGTATTTTTCACATAACATTTCTACAGTACAACGTACTGTACATATCATCAGTACTAATATCCTCAATTTACTCTTTTCTATATTGCATTTTTTAGGTGAAAGTCAATTAATTGGTAAAATTCGTACCTGAAATATGGAATAATTCACAGTAAAACCTCACTTCACCGTCACCATTTGTTTAGTAAAATTTTAGCGTTATATAAAAGGTTTGACAATAAATCGACGAAGAAATTGATTTTGGGATTCAAAATAGTGTGACGATAAGTCTGGTGGCAAAAGTATTGAGTGGCATTATGACGAAGTTTTACTGTAACATACAGATTTCTTGATATAATAGTGAAATGTTTGAAAAACGAGGGTGAGGGAGGCATGGCAGTTAACAACGTCGTAATTTATTTTAAAATCATTGTTTTAGTATTTTACGGAATTTCAGGTGTTTTCAAAATCAAATATTTCTTTATTAAGTTGCAGCTTCATAATTCATAACCGATTTTTCACAGATGAACATTTTCCTTCAATAAACCTACAGATTGTAGGACACTCGAATGTCATACCGGTATTAAGTTGTATAGTTTCGTTTCACAAATATTTTTAAAACCCTTTTCAGTACTTAACTGACCTCGACCATGTCTTCTTTTTCACCAAGCAATAAATAAGTGGCCTTTAAGGATTCATACACCTCCGTTGGCGGATGTGAGTAATTGTGGAGTTCGGATATCATGTGTTGTTTTAAATCCATGACGCTACATCCGAAGTCCCTGATCTTTATCAACTGTTTTCGTAGTCCGTCGCTGTATCTTATATTGGGATTCAGGGCTCTCCGGAATGGCGACTGTTTGGCATTCTGGATTGCTTTGTCTAACTTGTCTATCCGTCTTCTCATTACAGCATCTCTCAGGTCTGTAAAAATATGATAAAGTTATATTACTTATTCGCGTATTTTATTTGGGATTTAGACTTCTATACCTAAAGGAATGGTCCTTTAAAAGCAACATGCCTGACCAAGTGACCATTTCTTATGAAATAGACATAGAAGGCAGGCTTTGCACTTTCTGACTTTCTGAGTCAAAATGGCAAAATGTTTGCGTGTATCATCATACTAGTATCCGGTTTAATTTACTTGTTGATTGCGTGGTTTAGGAAAAAGAAAGATACGAATTAACACTCCAAGAAAACGGTTCCGAGGAAATAACAGAGATTCCGATAGAAATTTCTGGAAAGTCAAAGTTTGGGATGTATTATATACAAAGCTTCATCAACATTCTAATTTAAATTTAATACATTCTGAAAAGAAATCTGAATTTGTTTTTATAATTTGGTATTTTGTAACTTGTTAAACTAATGCAATGCATTAACAGTTAAATTTTTGTATCTAAGTTTCCAATTAATTAAAAGGCACAAAATTACATTTGGTTTCCAAATATACAGGTTTTTAGATAATAATGTTCGAGGTTTGGACTGTCCATCAAAAATGAGTATAAATGTCACAGAAAGAGATCTTATAAGTTGTCCGACCGACAAAACACACCCTTTTTAATTTGTACGTATATTAAGCGTTGTTTGGCTTTATTGACTTCGTGGTCATTGCTAGGTACTTTCTCTTTAATACAACGATGTATTGCACCTTCAAGTTCCTCAACATCAAACCCGATAACTGCAAAACGTAACTTCTCTCTGGCTTTACGTAATGGCAACATCTATAAAGATAGATAGATTTTAATGAGTCGTACAATGATCTAATGTGGCTGTGTAACATGTTAGTAATAGTTCCAAGTATTGTTAAATTAATAAACACCAGCTTTCTATATACATTTATTATAAATCATATTCAAGCATACCAAATTCACACACAAATATCAATCCAAAAGCAAAGTAAAAACTTGGAAACTGGTAAATTAAGTTAAACACGTAATCTTACACTGAACTGAACACCTCGATGTAAGTGAAAGAATCCCTGGAACTAAAAATCATTTCTCCTCTCCACCCCTTTTGTTTGGTGTATGATATTCATGGTTGCATTGACTATTGTTAACTGCATGTTGCAGCTATACATATTCATTTTTACATCTGGCATAACCGGAGTTAATTCAAATATCGACAGATTTCGTCAAATTTTTAGTCTAAAAGATTCACCACCGATTGCGATTTACTTGTATGAAGATATTTGACAAAAATAAATAATTAAAAAAATGGAATAGTTTCTTGTTGCTGATAAAACAATTTTCTGGGTTAAACAAATGACGCCAATCGCCAGTATCTTAGATAGGATACATGATGGCCGGATAGCAATGTAATCTATAATAAATCTGAAATTGAATTCTATAACTTAGTTCTGGTCTGTCATGCAATTCCTTACAATTATATGTTATCCATGATATAAACAAGCATTTTCAAAAGAAAATAAAGCGAACCTCTCTGATTTTGTTTCCATGGTTCCTTGGATCATTATTGGTCAATAAATATACACATATAGTTTGATACATTTTTGTCTTAGGTTTTGGTACTTTCAGTTTTAGTATGTATTCTCCATCCTCCGGAATTTTAACAGATACGTTTAGCTCCCGTTTTTCTATTCTTGATGTTACACTCCTCTTGAGATCCCATTGTAAAACGTTTTCATTCACAAGTTCGACTTGATAATCTAATTTGTGAATAAGAATGAATTTGATAGTCACTTCCTCTTTTTCTTTTACGAGTATTATCCCTGATTCATGTGAAGGTAGCAGTAGCCCATGTTTTTCTGTAAGGTGGTTTGGACCCCACCCTAAATCTTTTGGACTAAATGGCAGTGGCGTTGCATCACCCGTATGACCCAAACATTGAATTTGAATGTCAAATAACCACATTGAGACTTCAGAATTTTTACTTGCATAAAAAGACATTTGGAAAATTCCAACTGAAGGACAACGGACCTGGAAAGTCCAAATATCCCCGGTACGGACAAACAACACATAAGCACCATCAATTGGTTTAAATTTAGAGTTATTTGGTTTGTCTTTGATGTGGTATAACTTGTATCCCACATCAAACGATTTAAAATTCTTCCATCGGTTTATCCGAAACTCAATAGTTCCAAATCCATCATTTGTTTGAATAATGCTTTTTTGTTCGTTTAGTAATTGCACATCAAAATCGAAACAAGATGGCGTTAAATATGGCGACGAGGCAAAATCTGTTCGTGGTATTTCTTTTTTGGAAAGCTGCCAACGTCTATCTTCTGCGAAGCATATTCTTATGAATTTCTCAGGATCAGGAAGAAAATAAGCATTATTAAAGATCCTGCCTTGTTGCGGATTTCCTTCATGAAGTTTACCACCGGGCTCCATGACATATCCATTTAGACTAGATTGTTTGGCGAAGGGAGTGCAGATCCAATATGGATGAATAATTCTCCATTCATCATGAATAAATACAGCATTCCACGTACATTTCCACGATGCCAGGTCTATATCGTACATCTTTGCATGTGATGTTTTACAAAATCCCTTTACAATAACACAGGGGATATCTGCTGCTCTGAAATACAAGAAGCGTGATAATTATGTTTAAAATCATATATATATATATATATTTTATAGAAATAATCGGTAGATTGAAAATGTCATTATCTACGTAATAAGGAAATAAAAAAAATTCTATAAAAATTAAAAAAAATAAAGGTAATATATTCTTTTGAGTTTAAAAACAGGAAAAATTGGGATATCAATTTTTTAATGAACAAATTACTGTGTTAAAAGGAAAGGTACTTTACACTTGATTTTTGTTATTTTTCCTGATGAAGTTTTGTATTTTGTTATACATTAAATGTTCTCAAACGTACAAAATTCTTCGAGTGACAAAACCCCAAATCTTAATACTTTAAATTCGTTGTTAAAACAGTAGTCTCTACTTATTTTGATCTTGTGTTATCTTACTTTTGTTGTTACCTGTGGTTAACAATGACTTTTGATTAATAGAATCTATCACTTCTTATGAGCTTCTACTGATTCTTCTTCTTTCATCACAATAAACGAGGTCCCGTGCTACGGTAATCGTGGCACGTTAAAGATCCATGATGTATAATGTTATGGCAAATTTTCCGCATCCTCGCCTATAGCTGTCGACGTCCCGATATAAGTGAAATATTCTTGACTGGGACGTTAAACACCATTACTCAACTCAACTCGACTCTTTCACCACAAATACATAAATTCAATTAAAAATCCATTTCACCATGATCTCAACCAGCGATACATATAAATATTGGCGAGAAAAAGATGTAGGTTATCTTTCAAAGGGGTTGCAAGATGGAGATATCTTTCACCGCTCTTTCTACCGATTTTTCCATCAAGGGTGCCAGAAACATTATATTTTTAGTCATGTACACACGACTTTCTCTCTCTCTAACCAAATCTTTACCTGCACAATAGCGCCAAGAATGCTGCAAATGTACCACGTTTCTGCTTGATTAGATCCATGCACTCTATCGGGGTATCAATGTCGATTGGTTCATTGTAGGTTCGGGTACGTATTCTTTGTCCACTAAGCCACACAATTAATGCCCTGACCTTCTTCAGGTCATCTTCATATTTACTTGTTAAGTGGCTGGTCAAATCTGTGTAGCTATTAGCTAAGTTGAATTTTGTCTAAAATAAATTAAAACATATCTAATGTAAATGAAAACCTAATCCATCGTCACCTGTATTTCAGACTCTTACAGGCGTACATTGTCGTGGCACTGTTAATCTGGTCATAAATAGAAATGGCAAAAAATTAACATAAAATCACATCCTTCATTTCCTCTAATTAAGTTCTCATTGACTAAAATTATACTTGCAGTTACGTGTAGATTAATATCAAGAAATGTAGCTTTGTATCATCAAAATAGCATAGACGGTGTCACTTCAGATGGTCAAATGTTCACGAAAATTTTTTCTTGTGCTTAGATTGGTGTAACCAGCACTTATAACTTATAATGTTGTTCTTTTTTTCTGGGTTATTGTAAGGTCTATAAGGCTTGAATAACATTTGATTCTGTCATATATATGGTATATGACAATTCTATACAAATAATGTTGCCAGAATAGATACTTACATTTAAAGCATGTTCATCTACCTCAGTAAAATCAATGTCACTTGTATCCAAATATGTAGACGGTTCTGGAGGCGGGTAGTCTATTTCCTTTAATTCAACATCCTTCTGTAAAATATGCAACACAATGTTTAAACTTATTATGTTAGCTAATACACTTTGTAAAATCTAATAAGACTTACTGGCAGATACTTTAATTCAATTCAATCTTTATTTCCGAAAGTTATATATAACTTATTGGAACATGTATATAACAAAAGAAATACAAAAACATACATACACACATGAATAACAATGAACAAGCAATACACTCAAGACAAATAAAGTAATAATACGGAGAAATGCCAACAGATTAAATTAGTGCATTTTGGTTATTTCTTAATTTAAACTCCCGGAATAAAAATTTACCTAAATTACTTAATTGTTTTACATTATTAACAGACAACAGCTGAATTAGTTTAAAGGCAGAGGGTTTTTGCCAGTAATATGATTTAATAAGTTGTTTGCGGATTGTGGCGTAAGCAGGACATACAAGTAAACAATGATATTCATCTTTGATGCTGGGGGATAAGCAGAACTGACAAAGTCTGTTTTTTTTTTCTATATTGTGATACCTGCCGGATTCTACTGAAAGACAGTGTGAAAATAACCTGATTTTTGTAATTAGTTTTTTAAAATGTTGGAGTATGGGTTTGCATAAGTAATATTAGAGAGTGAAATTATCTACTAAATACCTATAAATGACTTAAAGCAATGGTGTATATGGGCAGTTTGGGGCATTTTATGGCAACTTGGAATTTTACTAATTAAATTGTACAAGCACATAAAAAGGAATCCAACTACTATCGAAGCCACTGTGCTTGTGACAGTAAATTATGCACAATTTGTATAGAAAATCTATTAAAAATCTTAATATTTACAATATGACTACCTCTCTTCGATGAAACATGATTGCAATTCCCGTTGAAAGACAATTGGGGTCATAACCCTTGATGTGTATCAATTTTCCCGCAGGATGACGTCATTCTCACAGGGGGTCACATGGTCATGTGAGATATGCCGATCTTGCATGGCAAAAAAACCTATCTCCCATCAGCAGGTATGGAAGAAATAGTGACAAGGATGGGTACAAATTGGTACCCTTGGCCCTTCATTTAATTTGGCACGCGCCACACTATCTTACATTACTCCTTGAAATAACGGGAAATTGCTACATAATATGCGCATCCGCGCTTACCATAGAATATCTCTACGCAGAGTAAAACGTTATCGCTATAAGGATTTTACATGTTTAAAAATCATGTGAATGGTGGATCATTTTGCGCATACTACGTCAGGAATACAAAGCCCCGAACAGCGGTCAACATCCTTATCTCTTTTATGATATACGGAGTTAGGAGGTGGATGCTGTTTCGGAGCTTGCAGGAATACGTCACCAAGGACATCACTTCCGGTGTACATATTGCACTTTCAAAAATGAAAAATCCACACCGGCAACTACCAAAAAGAAATATTTTATAGCAGTCAATTTGAATTACGTACATTTAGCCCAACCTTGTGAACTTTCAGTAACGGTGATAATACATTTAGCATTTAGAATGTTCATTTCATTTCGCACAATCATCAATATCATTGTCTGACCTTGACATGTGATTGCTGTGAAGATTGAACATGATATTTACCTCATCGACGGCAGTCTCAAACTCCCACTTCCCATCCAGCGGAAGTTTTTCATCGTCATTTCTCTCTTCTATTGCCGGCTTTTTTGGTTTAGACGCCGACGATCCACCCATGGTAGATACTTTACATATTTGTTGTTATTTTGCTTTTCGTCTTCACATACCTGAAAACATTATTTGAAACCTCATAACGGGTTCAATATCCTATAACGTTTGGCGGAATATTATGGAAAGCCTTTACGTCGCATTTTCCCGGAATATCGGAAAAACGTCCATGTCCAATGAGAATGCATTGTAATGGCAAGGGCGTAGCTTGATAAACGCACAGACCAAGGTGCGTAAGGTAATTTGGTCAAATATCGTTTTTCTTAGGTCTGACAGCTACATACTAAAACCCCAAAGCAATACTTAAATAGAACACCATCATAATTTCAGCTTATGTATAGATGTAAATTCTACAGGCTTGGTTATACGCGAATTTTAGTCTTTCTAATGGTGTTTTAGAGTAAGTAGTTATTTCTGGGCGAAATGGAAGTTTTGTACAAACAAGATATAGAAAACGCGTCTGTGACACGTACTTTCAAATCTACAATAACTTATAAATATGCCTATCTACGCCCCTCAATAGGTTCGCACCAATGTTATGGGGTAGCAATTACCCCATTGCAGACTGGATACACCCACCCTGTAATACTTTGGCGACCAATGTGGGCCTAGGAAGTGGTGAAGTCTATTAGAAAAAATCGGTGAGCGGTGACTGTGTTGTTGGGAGCTCAAACTCAAAGCAAATCAGAAGTTGGTCTCTAGAGCACTCACCTATATTGAGGATTTTCCGGGTTTGATCCCCCGTCGGATCCTGCAATTTTACCCCTTCGCAACAAACAGCATTTAAATACCTATGGAAAAGCTTTAACTAGTATATATCGGTTATTGTTAACTCAATCTGAAGACTATTTTGATGAGACGTTTAGAAACGATGATTTATAACTATAGCAAGATGGATATAGCTAATGCATTGCTCGTGTATTGAAAAAAAAAATAAATGGGACACGCATTTTTGTTAATTTCGATTGCCATGAAAACATGGCCTCGACAACAAAGCAAGTTAAAACAAAATAAAATAAACAAACAACTTACATGTGAATGATCCTCTGACAACGTTATTGACTTAGTTTGTACGTTTCTATCTGTTCATCGTTACGATCGATTAATCCTTTAATCCTTGTGTTAATCTTTTAATCGTTCCGGGTGAGATCTAGTACCTCGATGCTTCTTTATTCTTCATTGCACTCTTTTGAGCTGTCTTTATTAAAATACATGGCATAATGCAGTTTATTGTAACTATTTCAAACTTATCAGATATTGTATTTAAATATAGTCGAATACTGTATGTATGTCATGGGTAAACAATACCGAATATATATTAATTTTACACAATCAATGGGTCAAATAGCTGAGGTTCACAAGTTACGGGTTCGATCTGAGACTCGAATAGACTAGATACTACGCAGTACGAGAAAAAAATCTAACAGTTTGTTTTTGAGAAAAGATCAAATCATTTGTGTTAAATTTTAAATTAATAAACAATATTCTTTAATACATGAACGATGATTGGCGGCTATTAAATCATGCATTATACAGTAAGCGACCTTTAAAAATCGGTAACGGGAGACACACAATTTGTTTCTTTCTTGTATTAGTCTTGTATATTTCTAGTTAGATAGCTAGATCGCATTAGACCCTCTTACCTCTAAAGGTTTTAGCAAAATCTATAGTTTTTTTCACCTTCCTAAGAAATGTCATAATATGCAGCAAAAAATGGGGAAAGATGTGGCATTCTTTCTACTTCTATAATGATAATCAGAAGAGGCCAAGTAACGCGTGCACAGAAGTTGAAGCTCTATGGCTAGATAATCACCTCAACCAAATACATGGAATATTATACTGAGGTGTGTATTAATATGGGCGGCTTTCATCGCTCGATTCTAGGGAAGAATTATTAAGGTGCATACTTCCCCTAAAATATTTGAAATTACAAAATAAAACTGTGTATTCTTCAAATAATTATCGAAATTACTGCAAATTATGTCATTTTCAATTAAATTGTAGAAATTTTGTTTAACTCAAAACAAAATGTTTTGTCTGCTGTGAGGGTTGGTTTGGTGTGTATATGGACGATGTAGCTTTTTTAGTAGTCATGTGCTACTTTTGAATGTATTGTTTCATAAAAATTCAAAAGTAGCACATGACAGTAGTGTCCAGTTTTACGAAGCAAATGTCCAGTTTTACCAAGTAAATGTCCAGTTTTACCAAGTTAATGTCCAGTTTTACCAAGTAAATGTCCAGTTCTTTTGGACTAATAAAAAGACAGTTTCAACATGTTAGTACCCTAAACTCTGTAACTAGTTTCTAGTATTAATTTTTCAGTTTGTAAGTTATCTTTTTCTTTCAGCAAATATTAATGGTTAAAAGTTAAAATATTCTGCAAGTGAATAATATGTACTAGGCAATAACAGGAATGACGAAGACTATACCACATCACTACGGTAGCTAAGTTGGTAGAGTGCTCGCTCCGTAAGTTGGAGGTCGTGGGTTCGAAGACCGACCGGGTCTGACCCAAGACTTGAAAGTGGGTAGTGACTGTTCTTTCGCCAAGCACTCGGCATTACAAAATGAAAGTCACAGTTCTTTCGGATGGGATCTTAAAATATACGAGGTCCCGTCTCACGGTAGGCGTAGCACGATAAAGAACCCTGATGTATAATGCCACCAGCGCGACACACAGGCAAAATTTCTGCACCTTCGCCTATAGGCTGCAACGCCCGATATACATGAAGAAGTCTTGACTGGGAAATTAAACAGCATTACTCAAATCAAGACTCTACCACGAAAAAACAACCGAACCTATAAACAAAACTTATAAATGAAAGGGATCAAAACTCGACTTTGGACACAAACTTGATAAAAAGGACAAAATTATCCAATGGTGAGTTTGAAAACATTGTATTTTGCTTCTAAGTAAAATATGAAATTAATTCCTCAAAAACTAAAGTATACTTTTCAAACAAAGTATTTCCTTTGCTAAATAAGTTTAATATATTTTGGTCCTTTGGATCTTGAAACATTTTCGTTTCACAATTTTGGTCCATGCCTAGGCTTGCAATATCCCTGAGTCACCAATTTATTAGCAAGCAGCCTACTTCGTTGTACAAAGTACATGTATATGAGACATGTGTTCACTTAATACTCTACAATATTATTCATTGTTCAGATTAGTTTTTCCCAAGTCCAATTATATATTTCATAATTCATTCACTCTATCAGGTCGTACATTTCACCTGGATCTTTTTGACCGGAGTTATCGTTTGCGTCTCGGTCGACTCGATAAACATCTCCAATCAATCCGAAGATGGTGATCATTTCCCTTTTCATCATCATTAATTATTGAACTGTTCCATCATTTTTTTCCAACAAGGTCTTGCTTTATTTCTTTCCTTGCTTTCTTGTTTTGAGTGTTAACTTATATTGTGTTGTGTTATTGGTTGCCCTGGGTGCTGCCAATTACTTTTTTTCTGGTACAAATGTCTTTCTGCCCAATGTGCCTAATTATTGAAGCCAGTTGTACGCAAGTGTTTTATTGGCTGAAAGATGTGCACGTGTAAAACGCACATAGAAAATACCTAATGAGCGATAACAAATATCTGACTCATAGAAGACTGAAATAATGATAACATCTTATTATTTACTAGTATATGAATTCATTGATAATGGCAACATAAACATTTAAAACGTCACAATCTAGTCTACAGTTTGTTTTTTACTTTTAATGACAAGGAATATATAACGAACACAGGATTATATTATTTATGGACATTTGTTTGACAGAATGTATATGTAATGCATTTTGAATTCGAAATGTTGATATATATAAACACCGAAAACACGTACCTATCTGCTAATACTTCTTTTAACTACAACACATTTTTGACGTTTATTTATTGTACTTTTGAATGCGTTATTTTATAAAAATTCAAAAGTAGCAGATGACATAATGATACGATGTGTTTATCTAGAAATCCTCCAATTTAACTAATGGTTCTCATCCTCAAAACAAACTGGATTTTTAAACAAATCTTTGAAATATGCTGTTCTTTGTAAAGAAAACATTTTAAGTATCTGGATGGTATACTGTGTTACTAGTTAGAGGATACCCGTTGTCCAGAATGCGGGTACATTCCTTCATCAGTATTTTCTCGGCTTGTTTCTCTTAACTGATAACTGATTGAAATCATCACAGATATTCATACACTGTAAATAAATAAATAAATAAATAAATAAATAATAAATAAATAAATAAATAAATAAATAAATAAATATACCTTAAAGATTACTACAACGAACCTTTAATTTTATAGGCGATAAAGAAACATCAAGAACATATAGGAACTCTAATATAATACATATATGAAATGATTGTTCATGAAATATTAAAATGAGTCAAATAAAGACATACCAGAAAAGAGCTAAAATCAAAGTAACAATTTTGGAATAAACAAGTTGAATAAATATTTATGTAATCAGTCCCGTGTATGTTTTATAAGATTCTGCTTGGTATATAAATTAAGAAAATGTCCTTTTTGAAGCGAGAACTTTGTTCCCACAGCAGGAAAACAGAAAAGAGTCACTGTACGTTACTTTATATTGTCATTTCATCTCAATGCAATATGATGACGCCCCTAACCTTCAAGATGAGAGTTATGTTGAACTAACTGTATTATAGATTTTAGTACATCGAGTAATTGCGATTTATCACGAAACTATTTTATGCAAAACGCAAAAAATTATTTTTAAAAACATAAAAGGACTTCTTTTTGTACTTCTACGGCAGCCTATCATGGCCATACGTACCCATACGTAGAATGTACCAGCAACAGCGCTTACTGATCGTACCATTTCCTCATTATACGGTTTAAGTATTTTCTGAACTGCGTCCACCGTGGCATAATTGACATGATATATATTAAACTGTTTTATTCTGTTCAGTAAGCTATGTTTACCAGTTTTTCCTGCTAGCCACAGAATTTCGTCCCAGTCCTGAATATAAATGTATAAACATAATATATAAACGAAAAAAAACTTGGAAATGTTCAATGCAAACAAGAAAATGACATAATGAACGAATTAAATATAAAATTACCAATAACAACATAACTGATAGAAAACCTAGAATTATAGTAAGCATTTACACAGTGGTTTCATCAATCAAAAATAAACATACCAATTCATGCCCAAATCACAATCCAAAAGAAAAAGAAGAACTTTGAAACTGGCAAATTAAGTTAACCCCGCCAAAAAGTGAGACCGGGTGCTCCGGAAGGGTGACCACCTGCATTTTAGCTAGCTACACCCGCTATGTAATCAAAATTGGGAATGAAAGGAACATTGACATATTGTGAAGACGCCCATAAAACTTTTTGAGGGTCTTCGTAAGCCTAGGCTTGCAATATCCTTGCATTAACAATTTATTTCTAAGCAGCTTGCTTCTTTGAGTGGGAACGTGTGGAACTAGTAATAACACTGACGATACTGTTTTTGTAATTTTCCACAGTGGTAAATATTTGCCAGCATTGGAAGCTATGAGGACATGTATAGAAAAGACTAACATTAATCTGGCAATAGAGAAAGCAACTTCGAACATGATGTACCAAATATTAAAATAAAACGAACACATAATGAGACCTTTAGATTCTTGATAGACAGGTGCCAGACATAATGGTAAATCGTACCCAGTCACACATTAGGACAAAATACGATTGGTTACTGAGAGCAGATGAAGCGATGCTGGTTACCGAGAGCAGATAAAGCGATGCTCCTTTAAGAAAATCACATTCAGAATATTTTGTTCTCCTTAACAAAAACAAACACCAGTTAATGTCCGAAATGCAATGAAAAAACGATTTTTTGTTGTTAAAAATTGGAAATTTTGTTAAACACTTGAACTTTCACCAGGATAGCGAGACCAGGTGTTTCGAAAGGGTACGTACCTAACCAATATACTTGACAAAACCCTCATTTACTCATTCAAAAAGTCGGCAACATATGGCCTAACGAAGATTGGAACACTTACGTCAAGATCTATACTTTTTTCTTCAAGTATAACATACGTTGCTTTCATTACGTCATGGATTATTGGTTGTGCCACTTTGTATCTATGTAACTCCGCCACGGTTGATTGCTTCATTTCCAAAATATCATAAACAAATTTATTAAGATTTCGTAAATAGTCTATTTGTTTGTCTGCCTTCTCCACCAGATCTGATAAATCATCATGATACTTGGAATTTTTGGCTTCTTTCATGGCCTTATCTAACGTATCAGCATGACTTCTTTTCATGGCCTCTTCAAGCTCTGTAACATTTTTAAAGTAATTAAAAATATATAAGTGCACAATCTCCATAGCTAAATATCTCTTACAGACACCTAACTCATGTTAAATTGTTTTTTAAATATGGTGATGGCAAATGACAATACAGCAAGGCTCTTTATTGTAAATAGTCTTAGCTAGATTTCCGTCTATAACATGCAATTCCATTGGTGCGCCTTAGAAAGAGACCTTTAAGTCATTTTAGCTATAAAATCAAAACCAAACATACCAGTTCATGTCCAAATCACAATCCTACAGCAACGTAACAAAAATTGGAATTGACAAATTTAGTTTAACACATAAACTTCCACCAGGGTAGTGAGACCGGGTGCTCCGGAAGGGTAAGAACATGTTTAGCTAGCTACATCCACCACACGTGTATTTAAAGTAAATCTCTATTATCCATGGTGTTGGAAGAAAAAACCCTAGTAATTAATGATATGGTTGTTTTGATATCGGGTTTGTTTTCATGCCCGAGTCTGTTGTATCGACAGAATCTGTTCGGTTTTCACAATTGCTACTCTTCGGCTTTTGCAATCACACTTCCAGAAACATTCCCAAGAAGGGAAGAGAATTAGATATACTGTCATGTGCTGATTATTTGAATAAAAAATCAAGATCAACACATGGCAATACTATCACATGAACATATAAATGATCAAGCTCCAGTTTCAAAATCATCCCTTAACTAAGATTTCCCTTGTCGTATATGTGGCCATTATGAAATCCCAATAGTTTTGTTATTTTTCAAGTTATTTTGAAATTGAATGTGAAATTTTGAATATCACATGAAGCTCATTACGACTATGTGGATCTTACTTTGGTCTAAAATCTTCATTTCCAGTACAACAAATGATTACCTCAATTTACAAAATTGAAGTTAAGGAAAATCGTAGAAGAATGATTCTGAAACTGGTGCTAGGGACCAGAGGGTAGTAGACAGATTTGACATCTTTCACACACCCTTACCAGTTTTAATTCTGAGATACTCTCTTTGTTCATATGCTCTTGTCAGATCGCCATTGTCAGGTAACTGTAGCTTACAGAATCTATTTATAGCATCATCAATGTCCTCTGGCCTCTTCATGGAATCTGTTAAAGCTTTTAATTTTTCTCTTGCTCTTTTTTCTGTCGGATTCTATCAAAGTAAAACAAAGCTGGTCATTACATAAAACGATTTAACCTTATGCTTGCACGATTTAAATGAATGTGCGTGTTATTGAACACATAGTAAAAATATATGGAATAGCTATAAGGTCTTGAAACACATAATCTATCCTAATTTGACATTATTATTATTGTTATTGCTAAGTTGGACGTACAAGCCTGTAACTTTGGTTTTGTATCCGGATAAGGAAACCTTCCCAAGAAAAGCGAAGTAAAACGATCGTGGATTGTCCTTGTACCCGAAAATCGCAAGGTCAAACTTGTCACATGACGATACTTAATTACGCCTTTATTTTTGTTGCAGTTTGTTCTTTACTTCGCTACTTTGACATTCAGTAACTGTCTTTATGTCATTTAATCTTTCCGGAGTCCAAACACGGCCTGAGCTGTATAGATTTATCTCATTTTGTTTTGTTTTAGATTTGTTCTGTTGTGGTGTGCTCTTTTGATGCGTTTGCAATTGTCATGTAAACGCTTTAATTTGTGTTTATTAAACAATATTCAATTACAATTTTTTTGTTGGATATTTCATGTTATATCACAGACTTATCTCTTTGTTCTGTTTTGGTGTGTTTTTTATTGCTTTGGCAATTGTTGTGTAAATGCCATAATTTGTGTATCATAATTCAATTTAAACTTTATAATTTATAATAAAGAGTTCATATTATAACACAGACCTACCTCTCTTGTTTTCTTCTTTTTTGTTGGGTCATCAGTTGTAAGTAAGTAATTACAAATATTACTTTCACTATCTTTAGTCTTTAAGAACACCTGAAGTATGTACTCTCCTTCCTGTGGTACGGTGACAGTAATACTTAGTCTGCCTTGTGCAACCCTCTGATTCATACATCCACGTAAAGTCTTAGTTGTTAAATCTTTGTGAATTAATTTAGTACTAAATGATACTTTTTCTGTCATAAAGAAACTTATATCTACTTCCTGTCGCGTATTAACTCCAATAACACCGCTGGAATGAGAAGGTGTATGTAGTCCGGCTTCCTCTAACCCAACATTCGCGCCAAATCCTAAAACTCCAGTTGGGCACGGAAGCGGATCATTATTTTGTCTTGTTTCATCACAGAAAAGTTTAAAACTGCAAATCCAGTCTTGACGACCAGTGTACAAGTCTGACATATCCCCACCATAGATATGTATCCGGTACACACCAGGAACCGGAATCGAACCAAAAATGTCCATTTTCCAATTTGTCTATCCATAATTACATACCGACTCAAATGGATGCTTTCATCAATGGTGTTCTCGGACTCTTTATTGTCATAAATAAGTTTATAGGTAAGAAATCCCTGCCATTTTGAATTGACAGGTTCTATAACTACCGTGCAGATTCCTTCCTCCGATTGCAGACGACACTCATATTGGCTCGTGACACGCAACTGATGGATAAAATAATGTTTTCTCATATAAGGTACACAACAGAATTGTTTAAACGTTATCGGTATCTTGCTCAGTTGCCATGCTTGGTCTTTGGCGTATAAAACCATGCCTAAATCTTCTGGATCCGTCAGAAAGAAATATTCATTGATAAAATGTGGATTTGGTCTCGCTGACACCAATGTTGGTGGTTGTATAGTTGCACCTACAACATCGACAATGTGATTCAATTAAGGTAAATAAGTATAGAAAAAGGTAAGGTAAGTTGTTTATGATGTCAACAAACAAAAATGCAGGTATGGTAAGGTGCTTTGACACCACCATCCCCTAAAAATGAGTATTTTTTAAAGGTTCTGTTTCGGACAATAGCCTCCCGGTACACATAAAATGAATTCTCTAACAAAATTATGACAGAACGGAACTATAAAACACTTACATATTGATCTATGTTCAAATAAATTTCTCAGTAGCAAAGTTAAAATTTGAAAACTGACAAATGAAGTAAAAAAAATTCCACCAGGGGAGCGAAATCCGGTGCTCCGGAAGAGTAAGCACCTCCTGTCTAGCTAACTACACCCACCACGTGTGCAATCACAATTGAGAATGAAAGGAACATGGAACTATGAGATGTCAAATATATCCAGGGTAATGTTGTATACAGGGTCATCAAAGCCTTAAACTGGATTGTATACTAAATGTATTTTGTAATAGAAGCTAATGATATATTTTCGAAAACTGTTGGAATACCTGTTGATTCTAAAAGCGTGTTTCTTCTTCCTCTTTTGTCAACATCATTTACGTACGCCCACAAAGGTACAACATTGTGCCAGTTATCTTGGACAAAAACAGTTGTCCATATGTTGTAAAGTGTCTTCACTTTGTCTTCATCATCGCCGACGTCGTAAGCTATACTTTTACCATACCCACGAACTAAAGCACACGGTACATCTACAGCCCTATATTAAAATACAGGTTAACAGTTATTACATATTCATTGTCACCATGGTATATCTACAGCCCTATATTAAAATACAAGTTAACAGTTATTACATACAGTAAAACATTGATTCATTGTCACAATATTACATCTACAGTCCTATATTAAAATTCAAGTTAACAGTTATTGCATGCAGCAAAACATCGATTCATTGTCACCAGGATAAACATATTACGAGTAATCTCCGGTTTGATTTAGTAGTGTTCCCTCCGAAGCACCCGGCCTCATTTCCCTGGCGGAAGTTCCCGTGTTTAATCTAACTTGTCAGTTTCAAAGTTTTACTTTACTTTGCTTCTGGATTATGATTCGTACGTGGATAAGTATGTTTGTTTTCGATTGAGTATGAAATTATCAATACACCTTAACACATTATAGAAACCGCCTAACCTGGTAAAGTCGAGCAGTAATGAATGCGAAAAAAATAATTATAATAGCAGAAAAGTTTTTGACAAATACAAATATATTTAGTATTGAAAGGTTAATTATATTTCTATATTAAAATAAACATTTCTATCTAATTTCCACCAAAATTACCGAAATAAGCATAATTCTGTATTACGCTTGATTTTAATTACCTAAAGTAAAGACAAACCTGTCTATAAGGCCACCCAAGGGAACCAGTAAATGTGGTCTTTATACACAGGTTCAAATGATATGAATAAAATCAATTGGGATACAATTCTACTGGCTTTTATAAGCAGGTGGCCCTTATATAGAGGTGGCCGTTAAGGCAGGTTGGACTGTACCTGCATAGTTTGGCGAACATAACAGCATAAGAACCATGTCTATCCTTAATTAACTTCATATTGGCAATAGGTGAGTTTTTATCTTTAATATTTTCGTAGTTTGTCCCATCAATATCCTGAGATCCCAGCCAGATAAAGACGGATCTAAGTCGCTGTACATCTGTTGTTAAACCTTCTGTTAGGTACTCTGTAAGGTCTTTCCAGCTATGGGTTAGTGATTCAGGTGCCTTAGAGAAAAAATAGATCTGATTCATATATCAAAAATAGCAATAAAGCAATTTAATGAAAGAAGACCCGAACCATTATGGTCTGAAACCAAATGTTGCTAAGACGCATTTCCAAGTATTTGAAAGTATTATCTATGAAAAAGAGAACAATTTGCCGAAAATTGTTTGATACAACAGAAAAATGTAAACATTTCTACTCCTGGTGCTGTCAGTGATCCTCGTGTGACCAGCGATTGCAATGCTTTTTAATGAATGTGAACTTATCACAAATAACAAGACGCCATATTTAATCGTTGGCTGTATGGAATGGAGCAATTTGAAATTTAAATATTGCTAATATACTATTATCTAAATGTACCGCTAGTTAAAATTAAAAAAAAAAAAAAAACAAGAAGAACCAAAAACTAAGGTATACTAACTCATCAATACAAATTATTTCCTTAGTTAAAATTTTGGTCCTTTGGACATTTTTTCAACCTTTTGAAAAAGTTTAGTTTCAGTTTTGGTCCAAGCACTGCTGTTGAGAAATTGTATTCTGAAAAGACCGTCTAGTAAAATATAATATGTAATTTGAAGAGAAGCAAAGCAGTAACTTACCTGCCTTGCGTGTTCATCTACTTCCACATAATCTTCCTTCAAAAACACATCCCACTTTGGGCAGCGTGGAGGATAGGGCGGCGGGTAGTGTGGTTCAACATCCGGTATTGAAATCTGAAAAAAGGTCAAAGGTCAAAGTTAAAGCCAAAGACTGAAAAGTTAGTATTGACTAAAATTCTTTTAAGCTTTTGCGAGAAATTAGATCTTTAGTAGAAGCACTTTGGGTAAAACCGAAACCATGGTATTTAGTTGTTTCAAAGCTTCGATTATTTTATTTTTCAACAGAGACTCTAAAGGATGGCAATTAATAGCTGAAACACTCGAAGTGGAGATAACCAGTACAACCAAGATAACAAACAAACGAGGCGAGACAATATAAACAGATAAACACTGGTTACAACTTCCAGACATTGAATCAGACAGATAAACACTGGTTACAACTTCCAGACATTGAATCAGACAGATAAACACTGGTTACAACTTCCAGACATTGAAGCAGACAGATAAACACTGGTTACAACTTCCAGACATTGAAGCAGACAGATAAACACTGGTTACAACTTCCAGACATTGAATCAGACAGATAAACACTGGTTACAACTTCCAGACATTGAAGCAAACTAAATCCTTACCTTTTCATGTTCAGGATCAGCTAAAATATCATTGTTAGGTCTCTGTGATGACGCAGAACCACCCATGTCTATCTACAAGCTGTGAAAATATATAAAATGTTCAAATTGCTAATAAAAACACACTTATCCATGCCCGAACCACAATCCAGAAGCAAAGAAAAAACCCTGGAACCAAGTCAGGTTAGACACGTGAACCTCCACCAGGGAAGCGAGGCCGGGTGCCCCGGAAGGGCAAGCAACCCCCGCCCAGCCAGCCACACCCGTCACGTGCGTAATCAAAATTGTGTGAAAAGAACTTGGCACTATGGAAAAAACGATCGAATGAAAATAATACACTTTAAGACTAAATTGTTTAAAAATAATTATTTGATGGTCTATTAAAGGTCTGTCACATCTAAGTTCATCGTAAATGGTATCATGCTCAAAAAATGCCTATATAGGTGAGAATGAATTATTAGAAAATGCCTGAGCCTGATAATAAACACTCTAAATTTGTTCTTTAAGAGAATAAATCAATAAGGTATTTTTAGAAAAAAAATGAAATATAAATGTATACTTACACAGAATACAACAAAAGGCGATAACTTTGGAAGCCCCTTTAAGTGACCATTTCTTTCTAAGACACTTGTGTTGTGATAAATTAAGAATACATGAGGTGACCATGTCTTTCCAAAAACACTTGTGTTGTGTTCAGATAAGAACACATGTACCTATGTTTAATGTCATTTCATTCAAATATGTGTTTATCTTGAATGAATCTTACACGGAGGTTAACCCTTCATTTAATTTTAATGACGAGATATGGCGTTAAGTAATTAAGTCCACTAAGAAACATTATAGACAATTGTTTTGTAAAATCGATACCATCTTAGAGGTTATAGACATATCTTAATAACAATAGAATTAGTAAA